>CM040910.1:37354804-37954804 GCA_023029165.1 Gobiocypris rarus
TTTTATATCAAGAAAAGACTAGGCGTCCTTTCCAAAAGGGCTTTTATTTTAGAACATTTGTAATTGCAAAGAGTAGTTTTTATTCAAATAAATCTGCAATAAACTGCTGATTATGATTAATTTACAGTTACTGAAAAACTAAATGAACTATTTACAGAATTTTTAAAGTGTAAAAAACTCATTTAGTTGATAAAAACAGTCTGTCATAGAGCCTGCGCGCTCCACTGCAGTGTTGCGCAATCTGACTGGCAGGCGCTTGGCTGCTATGGAGATTGTGACTAGAGGCATATTCACCAACAATGCTTACAAACACAACGTAAGATAATGCCTTGTGATAAGTTACTACGTCCGTCAATCAAACCTTTGCTGGCAAGGCATTGGCTAGGCATTGATTGCCTTCATCCAACGAAAACCATGCGCGCTTTGATTGACAGCTGGCGGAGCGAGTAATGCGGCAACTCTGTGTAATGACTCGTCAGAAAGCCTGTGATTGAAGCAGAGAGACCTGGGAGGGTTTAACGTGACAGGAAGAGTCCACAGCACAGGGAGGTCGTCAGAAACGGATTTGAGTCACTATTTCATTGAAAATGGACACGATTGATTACTCTAACTCAAAACGCCCAAGCAAACAAAGGAGTATTTTTAGTTTTTTCCTTATTTTTCGTTGTTTTGGATTAAAAGTGGGATGCATTTGGAAGAGTGGACTCTTACACGGACATGTATCACGGTTGTTTTTTTGGATTGGTGCGATCTGATCTGCACGATAGGAGATGAAAGATGAGTACTGCGTTCATTATGCTAATGTTTAAATAGCTACTGCTACAGCATTTAATTTAACCCTTTCCTCTCTGGTGTATTTATTGCAAAAACGAGTTCAGAACATGAATCTCGAGTGTTTTAGCTTTCAAATGATGCATAGTTTGTGATGGTTGATTAAATAGTTTGTATAAAACAAAAGTGAATAAAAGTAGAGACACGCCCACTTACGTCAAACCCCCGCCCACGAACCGGTGCGGGTTAACTCGTTTTAATGAGAAAGTTCACGCTAATTTGAAGTTAAAAGTGAGTTCTGCTCACTTAAACTTTGCATTTCTTAACTTAAACATTTTGAGTGTGTAAATTTTATTAGATTTTTCCAACGCTATCTCACGTCAAATTTTGAACATATTTTACGAGGTGGCTAATTTGTACGAAATTGTACATCTTGTCTAAACCGTAGTGATGGGTAGGTTTAGGGGCGGGGTTAGGGGGTCATTCGTATGAATTCATACAAAATTGTCAACTTGTCAATGTTGTTGCAAAAATCGTACGAGTGAGGTTCAGATACAAATTCCTACAAATTAGCCACCTCGTAAAATATGTATGGATTTCCATGAGATGTGGTTGGATTTTTCTGCTGTAAAAAAGGCATTCAAAATGTCTATTTGTCACCATCGCCTGCCCCTCTTGGACCTCACACACTCTTCACCGGGCTCTGGACACCCAGGCAGGAGAAGGACCCTCTCGCTCCTCCGTCAACGGTACTGGTGGCCCTCCATGCCTCAGGACACCTCCCGATATGTCAAGGGATGCTCAGTCTGCGCCATTGCGGATACCCCTAGGAGGTTACCTGAGGGGAAGCTAGTGCCTCTGCCCATCCCGGAACGACCCTGGACTCACATCGGGATTGATTTCATGACGGATCTCCCTCTCTCTCAAGGATTCACCTGCATCCTGGTCGTCGTTGACCGCTTCTCGAAGTCCTGCAAACTCATCCCACTCAGGGGCTTACCTTCCGCCCTAGAAACGGCAGAGGCACTCTTCCAACATGTCTTCTGACACTTTGGGATCCCTGAAGACATCGTATCTGACCGTGGACCTCAATTCATAACCCATGTCTGGTCAGCATTCTTCCGGCTCCTAGGGGTATCCGTCAGCCTATCCTCCGGTTACCATCCTCAGAAGGTGTGGTTGTCCACCCGGGACATCCGACTCCGTCTGCCTTGCCGTAAGCTGAGTCCCCGTTACATAGGACCCTTCACCATCGAGAGGCAGCTCAATGAAGTGACCTACCGTCTCAACCTCCCTGCACAGTACTGCATCTCACCGTCATTCCATGTGTCTCTGCTTAAACCCTTCACTGACCCTTTGTCTTCCTCACCCACAGAGCCTGGTAATGATGCCGTACCTCCTCCTCCCGTCATCGAGGAAGACGCCAACATCTACCGGGTGAGAGCCATCCTCGACTCGCGGCGGCGGGGGTCACAGCTGGAATACCTAGTGGACTGGGAGGACTACGACCCTGAGGAGCGGTGCTGGATAAACCGCAAGGACATCCTTGACCCCAATCTGCTGACCCAGTTCCATCAAAACCGCCCGGACAGACCCGCTCCTCGAGGCCGTGGTAGACCCCGTCGCCGCCCACCATCGCAGTCGTCAGGAGCCGCCCATGGAGGAGGGGGTACTGTCACAACCGCACTGCAAGAAACGAGCACCCACGCGTTCACAATCACCGGAATTCTGAGCACCTGTGCATCATCACCAGAGCCACACATAAGCACGCCACACACAGTCACTCACTGTCTGGTCTCGCACCGAACCCCTACTACCAGCCGTCCTTACCTGCGTCAAGCAACTTGTTCCTGTCTTCATCTTCGTCTTCGGTCCTGTCGTCAGAGTCTTCTTCATCCTCCCTTGCTCAAGGAAAGTACTTCGTCATTTACCTCCTGTGATCTTGTGTCTTCACACCCCTCTGTGCCTACCTGTGTCCGTTACCTCTGTTAATAAACTGTTTCACTGAGCACTATCCTCTGTGTCTGACACTATTAGTGATGGTAATAGATAGGTCATTTAATAAATAGGTCCATTGGTGGTGGTTGAGGAGATTCCCCCTTCTATATATAAGTGCTTTGAATGCCTAGAAAAACGCTATATAAATGTAACAAATTATTAGAAAAGTTTCAGAAAAGGTCTCAACAATGTCAAGTCCAGTGTAAAAGCTCAGTATGCATGAAACAGCATTTCACCCCCTCCCACTAAACATTGATTTCTCAATGTGGTCTCTTAATTTTTTCCAGAGCTGCACATGTTAATTAAGTTTATACAACTAAGAATAAGCCATCTGAGCTGTAAAAGAAAACTCTGAACAATACTTTTCACTATTTGCTTATGTCTGCAATTACGTCTGTTAGTCTATTACTTTGTGACAATTTCAATGCAAATTAAACCAATCAGAATCAAGAATTCAACAATACACAAGTTTGATTAATCAATGGCTTAAAAATTCTACAAAATTTCCTTCTTTTATTTTCTAAATATAACAAAATCTTTCCCCCTTCTTAACTGGTCATAATTTTTCGGTTGCACTATATATTTGTTGCTCTACACTGAATTTGAACAGCTGTTTTTTTGTTCAATAAATGGAACCTTATCCTCTCTCCCTCTCTTCACTAAGACAGCATTGATTTTGTCAAACAAAACCGCTATTGTCTCATATGAGCTGAATAGACAGAGAAGCATAAAGCACAAAAGTAAACTGTCTGTTCAAAAGAGATGAAACACCACAAACACTGACATCTGGATCCTCTCAGGGTTTAATCGTATAAGGTAAATGGGCATTTTCAGACTTTAGGATTAGCTCTAAATTGATGGTCTGGACACTTTGTTGTTGCCTATCATTATTTTTCCAAATCTTTTGCTTTTTTTGTCAGCTGCAAAGTGGAAACACTACATTAAGTTTAGCTCTATTCACAATATTACAAAACAACAAGCCATTCTCTGATGCTAATCAAACGCCATGAAGCAACCGGACACATTATGGTTTGGCCTTTTTGGTATGATGAATAAACTTTGACCTGGAGAAGAAGTAGTAAAATAGAAGCATTTTCCTAAAATGAGTTAAGAGAAGTCACTTACGCCAACAGTTTACAGCCCCTTTCATTCCATTACAGCTCTATAGAGGGAATGTGGTACTATTTGATGGAGACTGGGAATGTTTAAGAGGAGGGATAGAGGGAGGGAAAATCACGTAAAACACTTTGTACGACCTTGTTGCAGTATCATAACCACAGACACAAAGAGTGTGAATAAGTTCTTTTATATATGTATGGGGTATTACAGGGCTGAACGCCCCCTGGGGTAAAGGTCTTTTGATTTCATTTTTTCTCACAGCACTAAATAGCAAGAGAATCCACCACAACACTTCGTAAACACCTGCTTGTCGCTATGCACTGCAAGATGTCTTAGGGTTTTGATTCACGAGGTCATCGCACTGCATGTCTACAGACATTTTTTTATTTTACACAAATTGTGCCGTTTCATCAGTATTCATGTAAATAAATAAATATGTATGTATGTATGTATACTATTATTCAAAAATTTGGAGTGGATAAGATTTAAAAAATGTTTATGTTAATGTTTTTCACCAAAATAAAGTTTTTCACCAAAGCTGCATTAATTTGATCAAAAATGCACTTAAATCATTAATATTGTAAAATTTAAGGCTAATGTTTTCTATTTTAACTTTAAAATGTATTCCTTTGATAGCAAAGCTGAATTTTCAGCATCATTACGCTAGTCTTCAGTGTCACATGATCCTTCAGGAATCATTCTAATATGAAAATTTATAACTCAGAAAAAAACCTTTTTTATTATCAATGTTGAAAACAGTTGTGCTGCTTAATATTTTTCGTAATTTTTTTGTTGTTCAAAAGAACAGCATTTATTTGAAACGTAATTTTTGCAATAAATGTCTTTACTTTTGATCAATCTAATGCATCCTTGCTGAAAGAAATAGTTAATTTCTTTCCATAAAAAAAAATGTTTTACTGACCCGAAACTTTTGAACAGTGGTAAGGCCTATATAAGACTGTCTTAGATTCTACGATTCATTTTGCTGATGTTTTTTGTTTGCATCGCTAAATGTACAGAAATATGACCAAGTAAACTTGTCAAGCTGTTAGGTTAAACAACTATAAGCCAGAGTGTTACTTGTGTCAGGATCTGGGGTTATCCAAACAGCTATTATAAAATTACAATCCATAACCCAAACACATGAACTGCAGTTAAAACAAACATGGGAACACACAGGAGCAAGAGAGCAAAGTCTTAGCACAACCGCTCCTTTATGGAGAATGAAAAAAGGGACATGACCATCTGACAGAATAATAACAAGGTGTATATGGCAAATTTGACAACAACTGCTTAGTTTCATTCATGCTGTCCACCCCAAGCTCAACAAGCATACAGCAAAACAAACAATAGCTTAGAACTGCGTCCCTCTGAGTGAGTGTTTGCAGCTCTGTTTAATCAGATAAAGCACAATCACCTGTTTCACAAGCTCAAAGAAGACACTCGAATAGAGCCAAAGAATGCAGTCCTAATTAGGGGTCGGTCTCAACATGTTCATCCGCTTTGGTTTCCTGAATAAATTATTCAAATGAGAATAAAATAATAAATGAAATAAAAAGTTACAGTCATGATGTATTATAAGGTGTACTGTGCATTTTCAGGTTGCATTAGGATTAGTCGCACTGCTTTCTTAAAAATCCCACTCAATTCTTAGCAGAGGTTTAACTCTAGTAGACGGCAGATTACTTATTTGAAAACAGTTTTGTATTAAGAAATCTAAGCTGTAGTCCTCAATGAATGGCTCAAAGCATTTTACGCAAATGCCATTGAGTTTAACTTGTGGCTTAAATCACAGAAATGGTGATTTAACAAACCTTGTAGTAAAAACTCAACATGCCTTCATCAGCCCCTCCTTATGTTTAACATTGTCAACATCAAAACTGTGGGAAATACGTGTTAAAAATCTAAATTAAATTCTGTTACACAACCCACTTAATAAATCGGCACGGAGCAGTGTATTGCCCATGATCGGAGTTATTATGGGACAGAAGCAGGTCGCACTTGTACATGGTCGGTCCCCTGTTGATTGTCATGAGTGGAGCCAGAGAACATAAGCCGCTCTGAAGAGAACAAAGAACATGACTGAAAGGACAAGCCATCAGCCCCTCACTCTATTCAAGACACTCCCTCACCTTTCTCCCTCTTTCCTTGTCCCTGATCCCAGATCAGACCCTCCTCCTCACCAACGCTTACATCTTTTCATTTCAATGCATTTGCATTTGATGCATATGATGGGGTGGGGGGTAGGGGGTATTAGTTAAAGTTGAAGTATTTATGTACCACTAGCATCCAAACAAAACAACATAAAATGTGAAATTATAAAAACCCACATAAATATTTAAGTGTGCATTTTTTTTGTTTGTGTATATATATATATATATATATATATATATATATATATATATATATATATATATATATATATATATATATATATATATATATATATATATATATATATATATATATACACACACATATACACACACACATGTTGTGTTTCCATGTTTTATGGGGACATTCCATAGGCGTAATGCATTTTATACTGTACAAACCATATTTTATATCCCCCTACACTGCCCCTGCCCCTAAACCTACCCATCACAGGAGACATGCTGAGTTTTAACATTTTCAAAAATATCAGTCTTTGTCATCTTTGTGGGGACATTTTGTCCCCATAACACACACACACACACACACACACACACACACACACACACACACACACACACACACACACACACACACACACACACACACACACACACACACACACACACACACACACACACACACACACACACACACACACACACACACACATATTAAAAAACATCCATTTGATCATTTTCATGTGGAGGCTACCAGTTATGTCACGTCCTATGCGTATGCTGAGCTATGTTCTCGCAGTGTTATTTTCCGGCATGTTTTAACAAGACGTGATATCACTGTTTATGTCAGCCCCTGAAAATGACTGTTTGTGTTTTTGTTCTGTATTATCATAAGAGACTTGCCTCTTTGACAGCAGGCATGTTTGAAGCCTAGATCATGTATTTCAAAGGGGATTACAGATATGTTGATAGCTATAGGGCAAGATCATGTTGTCTTGTACGACTAGTAAACCACATTGAATGAACAATGAGCTAAGTATTTGTTGTGGCGTATGCCAGGGTTAACAAGTAAAGTATCAAGCCTTTGATATGGGGAAATACTCAGGCTTAAATTACAGTCAAGTTTTGAACATGAACATGACTTTTTTTTTCCCTCCTCTCTTTCTCTCTATCGTTCGCTAATGACTTAAAAGTCCTAAGTGCTAAACCACAGAATTCAAGTAAAATCCGTTTGCCTAACAACCACCAGCATGACACAAACCATTTTTTGTCAATAGAACAGGTTTAAGAGATTCCAAGCCTTGTCACAGAAGTGTCCTGACCTTATTCAGTGACCTAATCCTATGAGCTCATACTCTGTGTTCACTTGTGAGTTCTGCATGACTGCTGCTGCCCTAAGAGATGTAGGGAGGGAGTTTGGGCTCCACTAGTTCCCTCTTCGACACTGACCTCATTCACATTATCAGTGCGGTGTGAGAGAGGTGAGCCCTCCCGGTCTAATCTCTTGACCCCCAGTGCATTAAAGTGACCGTTAGTGGACATGCAAGGTCGGTCTGTCACCCCAACCCCCTCAAAACTGGGCTAGCGGTGGGGGTGGGACCGTGTAAGTTGGTGTGGAGGGGTAATGGAGGCTGACATAAGGCATAGCATGGCCGATGGGCAATGCGGGAGTCTGCAATAATGCTAGTTTTGGGAGGTGCGCGTTTTGAGCAACTCACATGCCTCAGTATCACCCTCTGACCCCTTGTGAAAGCCAGGACCCTTCTTGCTTATTTAATTCTAAAGAACTGAGGAGATTTAAAGAGATTTAAAGAATGTAATCTGTTGATTTGAAGGATATTCAATGCAAAAACATATCTAGCTCTATTTCAAAAATGAAACTTTTACTCATTCACTCACCCTCATGTTGTTCCAAACCTGCATGTCTTACTTCTGCAGAAGAATGGTTGAACTGTTTTTGGCCACACAATGAAAGTCAACAATGGGCTTTCATTGTGCAGAAAAAAAAATATTTCCTTGTTGTGCTTCATTACAGGTTTCGTACCAACATGAGGATGAGTACTTTTGAGTGGACTATTCCTTTAAGCCCTGTTTTTTTTTTCTTCCTTCTTATCATCTTCTTTTGAGACACTTAATGTGGTGGTAAACTGCTCCAATATACTATTTTCAATGTGAAGCGGTGTACTCATTGTTAACAATAGTAAACAGTTGGAAGCCCCATTCAAAGGGGATTATATCAGGTCAGGTACATTTGGACCTTGATTACTCTTGACATATGTTTGACCATTCTGTTACTGCTGCAGAAGCAAGACTTATTAGGGGCCAAAGGAGAAAAAAAAGAGGTCATCAAGGCCAAGACGCCCCTAACATCGCAAGCAAACAATCGTTGGGTTTGGCCAATGACTGCTGAGCTGACACAAGGCTTCCTATTTTTCAGGAAGATGAGGTTGCTGCCCATACGTGAGGATCCACCGAAAACATAAAACAATGTATTTTATCAATGTCACAATTATGAAAACAGTGAATGTTTAAAAAAAAAAAATGAAATGACCACTTAGTCATTCATTGTTTATTAAAGTTTCTGGTGAAATATGCTATGTCAAAAGCCTGAATATAATCTGAGAAAAAATGCCAAAGGCCAAAATGAATGAGTATGAAAGAATGAGAATGATAAACACATTTAAACTAGGCCTGTCAATTTAACTTAAAGGGACAATTCACCCAAAAATTTAAATTGTTACCATCTAATGTTGTGACTTTATTTCTTCTATGGAACATTAAATCTGATATTTTAAAGAACATTTGGAACGACATGAAGGTGAGTAAATGGTGGCAGAATTTTTATTTTAGGGTGAACTATTCGTTAATTAATAATTTGCTAAATAATGCAATAAAAAGGATGGATCTCAAAGCACTTGTATGGAAAATTTTGACTTTTTTAATTTGACATTGCGCCTTAAAAATGCCCTTCTAATAACAGAAGTTGCTGAAAAACAGCAAAAATTTTGATTAATTTAAAGTACTTACATAATGTAACACACTTAAAAAAAATGTGTTGACAAAATGCTAGATTGCAAAATGTATACAGACATACATTACCATTTGAAAATTAAATAAATATATATTATAATAATACTTTTATTCAGCAAGGATGCATTCAATTGATCAAAAGTGACAGTCAATAAATACATATATTAAATAATAGTGGAAAAATAGCGCATCACAGTTTCCAAAATAATAATAATAATAATAATAATAATAATAATAATAATAATAATTACTGATAATGTGACACTGAAAATTGGAGTAAAGACTGCTTTGCCATCACAGAAATAAATTACATTTTAAAATGTATTCAAATAGAAAACAGTAATTTTAAATGAATATTTCACAGTATCACTATTTTGTTGTATTTTTGATCAAGTAAATGCTGCCTTTTAAGCGTAATGGAATTCTTTATATTGTATGTTTAATCAATGAGATTTTTTTCTTTCTGTTTGACGAGTGTTATTTTCATTTGGGGTCTTTTCTCAGTAAATATTTATACATGTGATTAATCTGCAATGAATGTGATTAATTAATCAGCACAATATAATTAAATCACAGCCCTGGTGTCTGGCTCAGATAGTCAGTAATTACAGAGAAATGTTCAAGAGAAGTTTAAGAGAGTGGCGAGAGGCTCAGAAAGAGTAAACAGTCTGTGAGGATCTTGACATCACTTACACAGCTGGGCCAGGTGGACTTTTATGAAGGCTTAAGACCAAACCAATGCCACAGGTGTGCCACACATTATCTCAATACAACAAGAAACACAATCACGTGTCTCTGTGTGCACATTTCTGCAATTCATTAAAGGCCTAGGCTAGCACTGTTGAACATACACACAAGACTTGTATATGATGGCTCTTTTGTCAGAGAATAGGGCAGCACACTTGTGTCTTATCTAAACATTCAATATGACGCATGGGACCTTGGGAGTAAAGCCAAAACTGTGCATTCCCATGAACTAGATTATACATTGTATCTACGACAAGATACACTGTTGTGGATTTCAGCCTTGAATCCATTTCTTTTCACTGCACTATAAAGCTTTAATATACAAGACTAGTCTGAGAAACTACAAGGTAAATGCTCCTCAAGGTCTTGTCAAGACAAGGGAATATCTACCCAATTAGCATAATGTTCCTTCACATTAATCACAAGTGAATAAGTCACTGCCTTACGTGCAGGCAAGGGTGTACAAGGGCAAAGATGGCATAAATAACTTTAAAATATTGGTGTGGCCCATTTAAGGCATATGTAAATTGAATCATCTTTACTGTCTAAAGAGGAAACCAAAGTAACAAATTAAACAAAATGCATAACCCAGTTAAAATAGGGCATTAAGATCTATATACTAGCAGTCGGGTTGCTTGGCAATTTGATATGGACATATCTGTTTAGCTAATAATGTAAATCTACGGGATAAGTAACCTGGTCCAAGAAATGTGCGTGCTTTCAAGTGTACACCTGAACTACGTTCACAATTTTATGTATAAATCTTAAATGGGTAACACTTTATTTTAGGGTTCAGTTCTCGCCATTAACTAGATGCTTATTAGCATGCATATTACTAGGATATTGGCTGTTTATTAGTGCTTATAAAGCATATATTAATGCATTATTCTTCATGACCATATTCTTCATCCCTTAATCCTACCCAATACCTAAACTTAAACGCTACAAAAGCTACCTTACTAACTATTTATAAGTAGTAAATTAGGAGCTTATTGAGGAAAAAGTCATATTTAATAGTGAATATGTATTCCCCATACTAAAGTGTTACCAAAAAATGATTTAAAGCATATACGTCCAATACAAATATTACAAGAGAACAGAGGTGCTCAAGAAAAAGCACAAAGGATCATGTACAAAAGTATAAAATAATTCAAAGACAAACTTAAAGACAAACAAATCTATCAACATGCTTAGCAATTCAGAAAATTAACTGGTTGTAAGAAACATCATTTAAAATAACTAAATAAAAATGACGTAAGAACAATATTCTGTATGTTATTCATTAACATTGGCACACAAAATAACAAGAGTTTTAAATGTACACAAGTTGGACTTTCCTTGATACATATTTAACTTTCAGATACATGTTTGACGTCACATATGTGTTTGACACGTTCTTAACCCTCTTCTGGTTGAGAATACAACAGCTTGCATTGTGTAAGGCAGTGGAAGGGAGGGCTAATTCAAAGATTTCACAAGGAAACTATTACTCTAGAAGGTCAACAAAGAAGAGCTTTATGTACACACACGCACACATAGCACTACAATGGAGCCATCCAAGTCTGAAGCACCATAGAAGAACTTCATCTCAAATAGGACAGTTATTTTAAATTGTAATATTTCACCATGGTTCGGTTTTATATTTTTGATCAAATAAATGCAGCCTTAGTGAGCATAAGAGAAAACATTTAACATCATGTTTACTAAAAACATGTTAAAATCTTACATTTTAAGAGTAAACGGTGGTGTACATGTGTAACTGTGTAACTGTGACTCAGCTGTATAAATCTATCAAGAATTTTCCCCTTTATATTTTCACAATGCAAAGACGTGATAGTTTTCCAAAAGGAAGTGCAATTGTTTATAATGCATCTTATTCATGCTTGGTTTTATTGTATTGATGGATAGGTAATTTCTCCTGCTCCGAATTCTTTCTAGGATAAGTGGGGGAAATAATGCAGACAACAATAATCTAATTCTAATGGAATTACTTAAAGAATTTATTGCGATTTTAATAATAAACAAAATACTTTTCTTACTACCTAACTCCCCTTTCCCTAAACTGAGATCAGAACAAATGACTGAAAGTACAGCCGAGTTATTATATTGCAAAACATTTGTTACAATCCACTACACTTAGTAGCTATATTTTATCATCAAACTAGAGTGAAAAAAGAAATCTCTCACACTTCAGACATAGACAGCTCTTATTACTACAGTACAAGGAACCTCTGTGTTTTCAGCAGGAAGTTTTCCGGATTTCTTTTTAAAAGCATAGGTATGTTCCAAAAACACAAAGATTGCAGCAAACCACCCCAAATCATTTGCACTCCTCCATTTCGACAGAAAAATATGTTCAGCAAGTTGAGAAACAGAGGAATGATGTCATGAAGTAAACGGACTGCCATGTGACCATCTCAAAAAGAGATGTTCAAACCAGTGCACATGAAGAAAGGGGACAGAGGACGCAGCGGGGCCTGCGAGTCCCCGCTGTAGTCACAAGACTAATCTGGCAGGCATGTGGCGGGCAAATAATAACTGCATGCCATCAGCTCGCTCATTTCTACACGGGGCCATCCGAGGACGCAAATCCGACACGCTCAGCTTCTGCCATCTCTGACCCGTAAGCCTAAGGATGCAGTCCAATTACAGCCTTACGATGACAGTACTGAGCTTACCAATACACGGCTCATAATACAGTAAAGACATATTGCTGGCGCTGGCGCCGCTACTCCGTGCCAGATTGGCCATCCCTCAAAGGGCTCAAAATCCCATAGTTCTTTCTTTACCACTTTCTTTCATCTCTTGATCTTCAAGCCGTCCCGTATATCCTTTTCCTCAAGGTGCCTCAATTCAGCCCGATTAAGCCTGTGTAATGTACAGTCCCTATTGACGTGATAAATGACAACTGAAAAGTGGAGGTTCTGACCCCGACTCTTTCTCTTCCTTTGGAGATGGGTCGGAACAGGGCCTCCCAAGGTGGCAGTCTTTTTTATGTCTGGTTTCATGAAGGCGTATTCAATGATAACGGCCATCAAAATGACAGGAGCCTTTATGATAAGTGCGTCCCGCCCAACGTTGAATAGATGGACAGTGATAGCGATGCTCATTGTTAGCACGCTGGCGGGGTAGTATATCCTATAGAGTGGGCGGAGCCTGCGAGACACGGCGGTGAATAGGCGTGTAAGGTGTCCATGCCCTTTGGTGCCCTTCCAGGTGTGGGAAACACAGGGCAGAAAGCACCTGCAGGGCCTCCGTGCTAAATCTCATTGTATCGCGTGCCAATATGGTGGATGATGGTGTGAGATTCTGAGCCTGGAAGAGTCTTGTTTCATTCATCACAATGTCCGTGAATGGACCGAGAGATTCAACCTAATACATTGACAAAGACACAAGTGCACATCATTCAAAACCTGCCAGTATGGTGAGACAATGAGCAGGCTCCTTAGATGCATGAGATAGCGTTTACACAAAGAGCCAAATGAGAATTAATCTCTGCCACATGTCCCGAACATTAAACTGCTGCATCAATCATTATGTTGTTTTAGGGCGCAGAGTCGGCAGCGATGTTTGCTTTGCTTTGCCATTCCTCACATTCCACGAGGAATCAGGACCGTTTTAAATGGTATCAACACAACATGGAAGCATTCCTCAAGACAAGTTTTAACAAATAATACAGCTAAGGTTACATAAGCATAATTAGATATCATGTAATTAGCACTCCTTACACTTAAAGGGATAGTTCAAAAATCATCATTTACTCACCCTCAAACCAGCAGGACTTTCTTTCTTCTGAAGAACACAAAAAAAATAATATATATGTATTTTGTTTCAAATGTCCATACAGTGATAGTCAAAAGGGTCCAGAGCAACTCACTGATTTTCATTTACAGATAAAAAAGTAGGCATGAAGGTGAGTAAATGGTAACTTTTTTTGGTGGGGGAAATGTTCAGTCAGTTCAGGGAGATTTTATCAGAGCTAAAACAGTAAAGCTGGGATATATTGTACATACAGTGGCATTTTGGTGAAGGGGATGAGGAATCTGATCTGTTGTACATTTGACAAAGAGTCTAAGCATAAGCTTTGGCTTTGTAAGCCCTGCACAAACCACAATGATTTTGTTGTTCTAGGCCATTCGCCATGATGTACCCTTTCTCCTTGCCACTTCTGCCCGAATTTAACCTCAAAGCAATATAAAAGCATCCTGTGGGGGGGTATTTTGCTGACCGGAACAGAAGCAATAATTGACTACGGAAGGGCAAATCTGATTCTCTCTCATTTTCTGAGCTGCAGTCATACAAAACCTGTCCTGAGAATTAAAACGACCATCATTAAAGAAAAATGTTCACCATTATTGGTAAAAGATTAAATGTCAGTGACAATTCAGCTTCTGGACAGAATCTTTAAGGATTATAACTGTTAGATAGTGGGATGTGGTACTGTATCATTCAAGGCGACATGGACTTGTAGGCATCTCGGATTAAAGAAAATAAGTATGTCATTGCAATGACTAAGTGCTTTCCCAGAAGCACAGACTTCCGCTCAAATCATGCAGATTTGGTATATTTATAGCGCTATGCTGAACTTCTTTTACATAACTCTTTCTGACCTATTTATCCATGAACAAGAAAAGATCAGCAAGTATTTTTGCATGTTGGGGATTATTGCATATCCCAAATGTTCTCTTTTTTACACTCAATTTACAATCAAACATCGTAAGAGTGGCTGTAATATGCCATCAAAGCCCAGTATAAACAAGTACTCAACATATAAGTCCAATTTAAACTGTATCTCTTACAAACAAACGTCCACGCTCTGAAGCAAATGATGGAGGATTTGCAAAACCATCTGTTGGACAAAAGCCCTTAATATGGACTTAAGATATTATTTTATCCACAGGTGGGAATCTTAAGCCTAAATGAGTAAATTAGAGACTGATATAGTACAATATTTGATTACTACAAAGAATCAAACAACAATACTGAATATAATCAGGGTAAACATTACAGTTACAGTGAATGGATGAAATGAAGCCACAGTTTTGTGATTTAACACATCAGAGAATTATAAAATAATATTTTTTTCATTTAAGTCTCCAAGAAAATGATATTCTCCTACTATTCCTTATTTAATGACCCCTTAATCAGAGATAAGTCATTTGATTCCAGGAACACCAATCTTTAGAGAACAGATTGAGGCATGCCTGTTGACTATAGGGTCGGTGGTATGATCAAAATGTTATGTGAAACTTATATTTGTCATATACTGTATCACTATATAGTTGTTTCAGGTGAAATTTAAATAAATAAACCAAGTAATTAATATTTCTGTATAACACAGTGAATAAATGTTTTGACTTTATTTATTTTGTTATTTTTTTGGATGAAAAACGAAAAAAAAGGGCATTTCATAACAAATGAAGTCTGGCATTAGTGCAAAAACAGCTGCTTCACATTATGCAACACTTGAGTTAAAAACAAAACAGTTACACTAATATAATAGAACAAACTAAATCCAACAAATATCCTATCAAATAATCCTTTGACTTAATAGAAATATTGAATGACTTTTCGTCCACAAATAATATATAAAATATAAAAATGGCACAAAAAAACCCTCCAAACTGCTTACCTAAAAAATAAAAAAGAGCATACAAATGTAATGGATTAATTCAGCTTGGTTTCCTGATGGTGCAGCTCTTGATGCTTAACAGGAGGGGAGGGAAAAAGGCTCTTATGAGATTAATTGCAGAAACATTAAGCTATTAAAATCTTATCTTCAAATGAATCATTTAAAGAAGTCCTGGAATTTATTCATGCTCAATAAGGAAGATTAAATCCCAATTAGCAGTCTTTGCCTCCATCAGAACCTAAGACTCCTGCGGTTTTCCTGATTAACTCTGTCCTCACTAAAGCTGACGGATATCCTGCTGTCTTTTTGTAAACCACAGATTTATTTTTACAGAAAAAACAACAATAATATTAGTAAATTACTGGCAGCACAGAGGCCATCAATCTACTGTAATTCTACAGTATTCATACAGTAAAATTGCCTTGTGTTTACTGTAACAAAAAAAAAAAAAAAGAAATCCATGCAATGCATTTCTGTGATCATTCCAGTTAACACTAAAAAAATGCTGGGTTAAAAACAACCCGCTAGGTCATTTTGGCAACTCACGCTGGGTCAAAAAGGGACTACTACAATAAAAACACAGGCAACAGTAAAAGGCTGATAAAAGGTAAATATGTATTTATAAGCAAGAACATCTAAAAAGGGAAGTTTGATATATCAAAGTTTAGGTAACATATTTGACCAGATATTTTTGTTAATATTTTTATCCTGCCAACAACCACTATATATGACCAAAAATATAAGTCTGAGTGCCTCTAAGATGCAAACAGATTAAAAGACTAATAAACACAGAAAGTTGGGAATAAATTATGTATTACAGTAAATCGACAGGACTCATAATCATCCACTCATAAGTACTCTCACGCGCCATTCCGGCTTGTTTAGTTTCCGCTCAGTCACTCTCTGTTCCAGTGATTTGGATGTGAGAGAAAACACTCCGTCACATACACTGCCCAGCGGTCAAAAAATCCTGTCTGGATTTACATTGGCAAATGCTTAAGAGTTTGATTGGATTATTAGTGCAGTGATTATTATGTTTTTAAACATTACATGTTTGGTAACAGTACTTCTAACCCTAATTGATGTATAAAGACACATCATGGTCATATTCCAGATAAATTGTGAAAAAATGCTTGGGAGGGTGTATGAAGAATCATTTTCACACAATTTGGCACCTCTGAGTCTTTGGGATGTGCTGGAACAGACTTTACAGAATGTTGGTCTGTTTTGGACCAAAAATGTATGTACCTCTATGTATGTGCCATGAACATGGACCGGTTAATTTCAGTTGCCGCTTTTTCAGTTTTAGTTCCAGCTCTCTTCCAGAATAGTTTTTTTAATGGGTAATCATCTAGAGATTCATCTGCAAATGGACACTCCATTTGTAGAAGCTTAGAGGGATCAGACCAAATTGAATCCACTTTCTGTGTGTTTGAATGTCTGATTCTTCCAGAAATTGCAAAGCATGAAGAATGCAACCTGTTTGCTGCCATCTTTGAACTTCATGAGCCAATCACTTCAGCTGTACAATCTGAGTGCCATCTGAGTAATTACTCCGGAGCCGCAGCAAAATGTCATAATAATGCAGATTGGTAATGGCAAAAGCCTGAGCTTTTTGTCCAATTTCACTGGCATAACATCTTCCATTATCAAATATTTCCAATTTATACACATTACACAACTCCAAAAATGATTTACATCACTATACAGGGATAGCTTTGAATGACAGTCACTGAGGAAAGATGAGTTTTGGCAGCATACAGATGTAGTTACGGCTTTTACCAGCAGAGGCTAACTGGACCACGTTAACCAGTGTAAATTACACTGCAAGCCAGCAGTGTGAAATCTAGCAAGATAATTTCAAACTACAAGACACTTTTTTTTGTCAATCAGGGTTTATAGTGTTCTTGAGAGATGTATTTTATGTTCATCAAGGCTGCATTTATTTGATCAAAAGTACAGTTAAAAAAGCAATACTGTAAAATATTACAATTTAAAATAACCATTGTAATACATTTAAATAATTGTAATTTAATAATTGTGATTTTTCATTAGGCATTGCTTTAGGTAACATTCTAAAAGCTGATTTAGTGCTCAAGAAACATTTCTTATCATCAGTGTTGACAACATTTTGCTGTCTAATATTTTTGTAGAAACAGTTATTCCTTTTTTTCCCCACAATTATTTGATGAAAAGAAAAACATTTATACACATTAGATTTTTTTGTAACATCATAAATGTATTTACTGTCACTTTAATGTGACCCTAATGAATACAATTTTTTTAATTTCTTAAAAATAAAAATAAAAATAAAAAAAAGGAAAGAAAAGAAAAGAAAACCTTTATCGATGTAACATGTTGGATATAAACCGATCAGGCATTACATTATGACCACTAACAGTTATCTTTTCATCACGCGCCTGTTAGTGGGGAAATTAGGCAGAAAGTGAAAGTTTTGTCCTCAAAGTTGATGTATCAGAAGCAGGAAAAATGGGAAAGCATAAGGATTTGAGCAAGTTTGAAAAGGGCCAAATTCTGATGACTAGACGACTGGGTCAGAGCATCTCCAAACCTGCAGCTCTTGTAGGGTGTTCCCGGTCTTCAGTGGTCAGTATCTATCAAAAGTGGTCCAAGGAAGGAACAGTGGTGAACCGGCGACAGGGTCATGTGGGGAGCGAAGGCTGGCAAAAATGGTTCGGTAATGGTTTGAGGAGCACAACAACGAATTTGTGGTGTTGACTTGGCCTCCAAATTCCCTAGATTTCAATCCAACCGAGCATCTGTGAGATGTGCTGAACAAACAGGTCCGATCCAAGAAGGCCCCGCCTTGCAACTTACAGGATCTGCTGCTAACATCTTGGTGCCAGATACCACAGCACACCTTCAGGGGTCTAGGAGTCCATGTCCATGTCAGGGCTGTTTTGGCAGCAAAAGGGGGGCCAACACAATATTAGGAGGGTGGTCATGTTGTTATGCCTGATTGGTGTACAGCCCTCCCCTAATAACTCATTTTAAGGCCTATGATTTGTTCACCACAGCATGATTGTGATTGGTTACAATCCTCAACTTAAAAACTTTGGCACAACTGAAGTCAACCTAAATAAACTTCAATTAATTGAACACTTTACATACAGTGAGGAAAATAAGTATTTGAACACCGTGCTATTTTGCAAGTTCTCCCACTTGGAAATCATGGAGGGGTCTGAAATTGTCATCGTAGGTGCATGTCCACTGTGAGAGACATAATCAAAAAAAAAAAAAGAATGATTTTTTAACTATTTATTTGTATGATACAGCTCCAAATAAGTATTTGAACACCTGTCTATCAGCTAGAATTCTGACCCTCAAAGACCTGTTAGTCTGCCTTTAAAATGTCCACCTCCACTCCATTTATTATCCTAAATTAGATGCACCTGTTTGAGGTCGTTAGCTGCATTAAGACACCTGTCCACCCCATACATTCAATAAGAATCTAACTACTAACATGGCCAAGACCAAAGAGCTGTCCTAAGACACTAGAGATAAAATTGTACACCTCCAGAAGGCTGGAAAGGGCTACGGGGAAATTGCCAAGCAGCTTGGTGAAAAAGGGTCCACTGTTGGAGCAATCATTAGAAAATGGAAGAAGCTAAACATGACTGTCAATCTCCCTCGGACTGGGGCTCCATGCAAGATCTCACCTCATGGGTTCTCAATGATCCTAAGAAAGGTGAGAAATCAGCCCAGAACTACACGGGAGGAGCTGGTCAATGACCCGAAAAGAGCTGGGACCACCGTTTCCAAGGTTACTGTTGGTAATACACTAACACGTCATGGTTTGAAATTATGCATGGCACGGAAGGTTCCCCTGCTTAAACCAGCACATGTCCAGGCCCGTCTTAAGTTTGCCAACGATCATTTGGATGATCCAGAGGAGTCATGTGGTCAGATGAGACCAAAATATAACTTTTTGGTCATAATTCCACTAAACGTGTTTTGGAGGAAGAAGAATGATGAGTACCATCCCAAGAACACCATCCCTACTGTGAAGCATGGGGTGGTAGCATCATGCTTTGGGGGTGTTTTTCTGCACATGGGACAGGGCGACTGCACTGTATTAAGGAGAGGATGACCGGGGCCATGTATTGCGAGATTTTGGGGAACAACCTCCTTCCCTCAGTTAGAGCATTGTCATGTTTGAAGACCCAGCCTTGACCCATCTTCAATGACCCGAAGCACACTGCCAGGATAACCAAGGAGTGGCTCTGTAAGAAGCATATCAAGGTTTTGGCGTGGCCTAGCCAGTCTCCAGACATAAACCCAATAGAGAATCTTTGGAGGGAGCTCAAACTCTGTGTTTCTCAGCGACAGGCCAGAAACCTGACTGATCTAGAGAAGATCTGTCTGGAGGAGTGGGCCAAAATCCCTCCTGCAGGGTGTGCAAACCTGGTGAAAAACTACAGGAAACGTTTGACCTCTGTAACTGCAAACAAAGGCTACTGTACCAAATATTAACATTGATTTTCTCAGGTTTTCAAATACTTATTTCAGCTGTATCATACAAATAAATAATTTTAAAAAATCATACATTGTGATTTCGGGATTTTATTTTTTTTAGATTATGTCTCACAGTGGACATGCACCTACGATGACAATTTCAGATCCCTCCATGATTTCTAAGTGGGAGAACTTGCAAAATAGCAGGGTGTTCAAATACTTATTTTCCTTGCTGTACATCATAATTGTAAGGCCCTCTTGCAACTTTAAATCAGTGTAAAAAGTAATTGGAGATGATGAAAACAAAGAAGTCCATTTAAAACTGGATGTTTGAGGGATGGAAACTGATCATAAGTATACATTTAAAACACAACCAGTCTGTAAAGGCCAATTTACTCTGCACAGAAAGACGTCGACCAAAGCAGACAATCACCAGGTAACATAATGTCACTTTCTCAAACATTTCACAACCCAACAAACACCGGTTCAACATGTTCAATCTGCGAAGCCAAGCACCGACCAATGGCAACAGCGACGGGTAACAAACTGATCTGACAAAACCAGACAAAACCTCTGTTGCCATTGGTCGGCGTCTGTCGAGGCAGAGTCAATTGGCCTTAGGAAGCAGAGATGGTGAACACGTGTTCTGCAAGTGTTTCTCCCACTATCAAGCACTGAAAAGCCAGTGACATAATCAGATGGTACTGATGACTTTGTTGTTGCAGAGTTCGTTGATGGTGACATATTTAGTCACCTTCCAAGGCAAGAACTGATATGGTTATAAATTATATAGCAAAAAGTATGTAGACACCTGGACAGCACACTCAGATGTGCTTGTTGAACATGTAATTTTCTAAATCATGGGCATTAATAGAGCAATTTGTTCAAAGGGGTATGGTCATGAAGCAGAAGCAGAAAAAGACCCTTCGTCAAACTAGTTCCGAAGCCCACAAATCTCTAGAATGTCACTGTATGGTGTAGCATTAAGATTACCAGGCTGAAACAAACCCATTAATTAGAAAGGGGTTTGTCCACATACTTTTGGACATGTGCACTTCAAAGACATCTTAGGTTATCCATTTGTTTTTCAACTTGGAAATGACTTGAAATAACCTTAATGGTATGCAAGGAACACAAAGGACAAGTCCAAAGATCATACCAGCCAATAAATGGATTGCACATGTGAAGCTTTTAAATTGTTAAATGAGCCAATTAAAAATATATATTTTAACCACAACTAGTTTTCATTTTAATAATTTTCTAAGACAGAACATTTTGAGAGACAAGATCTATGGACTAAATATACTCCACTCCCAGGTGTTTGATCCAAGATCCAAAAACAGAGCGGCAGCCACTGCAATGTAGAGGAAAAGGACAGGACAAGAAAACACAAGCTAATTGCTCTCACTTGGCTTTGACTTTGATTCCGATGGTGTGAGCTGTTTTTCGGTGGTATAGATAATGTTCACATGGTTTGGGAAAGACCCATCAGTCATGCTTGAGAAACTGACTGAACCATTGCCATGAGGTAACTAAAGATGGGACTGTATTATGCACTGAATTAATAGTTCTTTTGTCAGGGGGATTTTCTGAACTATTGCTCAAGCCAATAAGAACACTTCTTATATAGCGTGTCTGTGCAGATGGATAACAAAACATGTATGTACACTTCCATCCAAAAGTTTAAGAAATTACAACTTTTATTCAGCAAGGAAACATTAGTACAGACTTTGTTACAAAAAAGTTAGTTAGTTCACCCAAAAATTCTGTTATTAATTACTCCCCCTCATGTCTTTCTAAACGTGTTAGACCTTCATTCATCTTTTGGAACACAAATTAAGATATTTTTGATGAAATCTGAAAGCTCTCTGATCCTCCATAGACAGCTATTTAAATGACACTTTCAAGGCCCAGAAAGGTAGGAAACACATTGTTAAAATAGTCCATGTGACTCCAGTGGTTCAACCTTAATTTTATGAAGCATCGAGAATAATTTTTGTGTGCAAAAAACAAACAAAAATAACGTCTTTATTTAACAATTTCTTGTTAAAAGAAATTGTTCTTTGATGTAGTTAATACAGTCCAGCACTTACAAGGACAAAGCTGTTCACGTGAACACCAGGATGCATGTGAGAAGCTGGCGCAGGAGCTGACTGCATAGAACTGCGTACAAGACTGACACAGACATGAAGAAATGGTTGAATAAAGTTATTTTTGTTAGTATTCTCGTCGCTTCGTAAAATCCATGTGGAATCACATGGACTATTTTAACTTTGTTTTTCCTATACCTTTCTGGGCCTTTGAAAGTGTTAAAGGGTTACTTAAGCGATTAGCATTAAGCTTTGTATCAGTAGAAACCCGGGAGTATATTCGAATTATCGTACTTTCCCCACTCATATGACCTTGAGACAAGAGAATTATGTTTTTTTATTTCTGGAAAAATTCCTCCGATGACGCAAATATCGTTATTTTGCATCATCGGAGGAGTTTTTGTCCAGAGGCTAAAGACTACAGCCAGCAGGAGGCGCTATTTCCACATGTTCTCAACATCACACTCACAGCACTTGGCTCGGGGAGCTGCGGAGATTCATGTAAACGGAGCGGTGGAGAGCAAAGTGAGTGTTTCAACTTTTAAAATTCACTTCCTATGAAAGTTAAGCTTCCAAAGACATGATCTGAAAATGCGCCAGACTGAACACGTGTGGTGAATGCAGGCGCAGCCGCGAATCCCGCGATTACCTCATCTCATGTGATGAATGTAATCCGATCATGCTGCGTTTGTGCCGTGACGGCCGTGACACTCAATCGACTCACTCATAATATATTGAACAGACACGTTCAGTTTTTAACTGTAGCGTCTCTAACTGAACTGATTTTATGAAAATGAAGACGGTGGGCAAGTAAACCTAGAGTGTTCTCGTAGGGCAGCGAAGTGCATTCTGGGAATTGTTGTCTTTCATCCCCATGAGACAAAAATGTGGCCATGATGTGTCTTCCTACATTGTTGTTTAAGAAATTAAAAGCTACACACTCCATCAATTGGGGTTAGAAGACCTGTTGCCAAACATATAACATGCTAGAAACATAGGCAAATGCTTTAGAGTCAGAGATTGGAATTGCAGTGATTATTGTTCGATTTAAATCAAATTTCTAATGTATTTTTGATCAAATAAATACAGCCTTTGTATGCAAGATTCATAAAAATACACTGCCAGCGCACAGCAAAGGCTTCTGCTTGGTCATAATTTTACAGGACCAACTACAGTTTCTTCTTTGCCTTGCAGCCAAGCAAAACGAAACTCTTAAATATAATGATTATCCCCTTCAAAGTGGGAGGGATGAACTTAGAAATTTCTAAAAGCAGCTATAATGGTTGCTGCGCCCCTGCGTTCTCTACATCCAAAACACACACGACAGATCATCTCACATTACCAGAAGAGTGACACTTTTCTGTTTCAAGACATGCACAAACATGTATGAAAGCAATGAACACATGCTCACACTTACATGTGCACACACGTACACCCACATACTTTGACAAGCTCCAGATGTGTCAGCATTGAATTACATCACTGAGATGTGCTGGGTGACCTTTCAATGGACTTTGCTACACAAGCGGCACTGGTTTCATCAAAGTGATGTGAGGAGAGGCATCAAACTGGATAGTGTCCAAAATGTGGGCACTAAACATTACTGTCAATGGCTTATTCAGTTATCGCTTCTCATTGTTTTTGGTATGGTAGCATGGTAGATTGTTCTTTCTTTTAAATTTTTCAAAGACTCATGAGTTAGATCAAGTCTTGGAAATTGAAACTGAAAATTTTAATGAAAATTCTGTCACCATTTTCTCACCCTTGTGTTATTTCTAATCCGGTTTCTTTCTTCCATGTAACACTAAAATAAATAGTTATGGCGTTGGCTGTACATCAGGACAGATCAATCTCAAAGTTGTTAATATGCACTTGAAGAGTTCAATTAGCACTACACTTGTCATGTGTAAAAACACAACATAACAAACCCACTTGGCTTTTGTACATGCTGTTTTACTCACTGCCTATCACAAAGACAGAATAAATACCCTGAAGCTAAAAAAAAAAAAATTCAAAGGGAAAAGCAGTTATCTAAGGTTATCAGCTCTAAAAACAGCAATAGTGCTGCGGAACAAAACACGAAACATGCGTGCACACATGCATAAACACCCAGCAACACAGACACATGAAACAAATGCTACAAAAACAGAGCAAGGGAAGGAATTCTAGTCCCGATAAGGAAAGAATTTTTGTGGGATAAATGCATTTTTACACGTCTTAATGCAGCTGTGTTTAAAGACACAATATTGTGTTTACAATATTTTTCTAGAACCCACTGTCAATAGTCGGCCAAACAGATAGTCCCGCCCACAAATCATGTTATTGGATACACCGTGTATACAAGTTTTGTATAATCAATCTACGAATAGCTTACTTACAGTTAAGCTGGGAGGAAAAATTGTGTTAGCACTGAAAAACTTTAAGAAGCTTTGTTTTAGGCCACAGGATTTCATTTATTGCTGCACAGCAAACACTCACATGTATAACTGAGCAATTCTTTTTCAAAGCAGCTTATACCTTTGAAGTGCAAACAGCACAAGTGTGGGATAATCATAATGCCATCAGTTCTAGTTTGCTAACTTTAAATAAAAGGCATTGGTATAAACAGTTCATCACGGTTGCTTACGTGAAATCAGCTTTAGCCAGCTTGGTCTTTCTCTCTGTGTTTTTATCCTAAGGAAGTCCTGAGGATATTAAACTCTCACATTTCCAAACTAACCCAACCACAAATCCTACAAAACACAGACTCCTATAATAACATCTCAGTCATATGTCTAATTATAAAAAAATAGGCTTGTCAATTTAATGTTCGTTTTATTAATAATAAATATTACAAAAATAAGCCATTTCATTTAATCAGACTGTACATTTTGGAATTACATTTTTTTTTTTTTAATGCCACTAAACCGCAAATTCTGTAATCAGCTGATGAAATATCTAAATATGTCCATTTGACAAAATAAAAACAGACACAAGTGCAAAATGGACTGGCCATTGAGGCTCATACAGGCTCATATTAAACGGTAAGTTCAGTTTAATAAAAAATATATATCGATTTCTATAAAGCGTATAAATCGTATAGACCATTAGATTTGTTGACATGATAAAAAACGAGGCTGTGAGGTACAGTGTGTACAATGGGTTGTACTATCGTTGACCAACATGCCAATTGTTCAGCTGATAAAACATCTTTCCAAAAGACCTTCTGGTAGACATAAAACTCCATAAAACCATTTTAAAAGTTGTAAAATTTAAAACATTACAAGATGTAGCATCTTAATACAGTGCATGCTATTGTAAAGACTGTAGGTTTATCCTCCAGAGTCTCTTTTCATTCCTAAAGTCTATCAGAATTTTAAAAAAGTGACTTAGTTTAGTTTATTTTCTTATAGAGCAAATTTCTACTGCCTCAGGTGCAGCGCAAAGTGCTGTACAAAGCAATCAATAAAACCAAAGAAAGAAAAAAACTAAAACACCACAAAAAAACAATTCATTTTTAGTTCTCTCCTGGGTCAGAGTCGAAAGCCAAGCTATAAAACTGCTTCTTAAAAGCTGTTTTAAAAGCGGCCAAAGTGGGGACACAGCGGACAGCAAGCGGATGTTCCATAGCCTAGGGCCGGCTACGATCGTCTTTTCTCTTGAGTTGGGATCGTGGTACATGGAGCACTAATTTATCTGCCGATCTCAGATTCTTTACTGGCCAGTGCGGAATAATAAGGTCTGACAATAAGAGGGCGCAAGACCATTTAAAAGTTTTACAATTATTAATATGGCCTTGAAGTCGATCCCAAATCTGATAGGTGACCATTAAAGGGATGATAAAATCGGGGGGGATTCTGTCCCTCTTTCTTATACCAGTCAATAGTCTAGCAGCATTTTGAACCAGCTGCAATCGATTCACCAATGACTGAAAGAGTACTAAATACACAACATTACAATAGTCCAGTCTGGATAACATAAAAAAGTATGGCTGATCATCTCTAGATGAGAGCAAAGGTTTTTATTTAAGCTTTTAAACTTAAGTAGTAGAAACTAGTTTTAACCACAGCACTAACCTGTTTAGCAAAATTCAGCTCTGAGTAAAGAAATATACCCAGATTCATTGCCCCTAAGCCCAACCCCATGATGTAGACGATCTAAAAGAATACTGTGATGGATTGTATCAAAGGCGGCTGTTAGATCGAGCAGAATTAAAATAGCGGAGTTACCTGAATCCAAAATGAGCAAGAGGTAATTTGTCACTTTAAGAAGGGCGGTTTCGGTGCTATGGCGGGCCCTAAACCCTGATTGGAATTTATCAAGAATGTTATGGTCTGTTCAGAATGCAGAGTTGAAGAAAGACAACCTTTTTCAACACAAATCCAAAAATTATTAAAATCAGACGGATCAAGACTTGGCTGTATGATCACTGTATGCTTAAAGCAGGATGGAATAGCACTTCAGCTTAATGATGGGCCAATCACACCTAACAATTCTCTAAAGAGACGTGTTGGCATGATATCCACAGGTGAGGTAGTCGGTTTTAGTTGTCAAAATTAACTTTCTCAATTTATTAAGAACACTTGGATTAAAGTTTGTTAGCATGGACATTATTAGGTAGCCTGGATGCCAGCCGAATTTAGCCCCGCCCACAATTTTTTTTGCTCGGGCAATTCGGTCTGGCCTGGCTCCATAGAGGAGTAACTATGCCCGAACAGAAACTGTTCGGACCAATGAAATTGTCAGTGCAGGCTTTAGACGATGATGGACAGATGATCAACAGTAACGTAATCATCCACGTCATCAAAGGCGCTTTGGGTTGAATTTGCTCTTATCCTTAACGGAGAACTTGTTCGTATATGCATTCACCTTCACTATTTCTCTCAGAAACGATGATGGTGTTGGTAAGTACTCTGTGTATCCTTAAATTATTTTTTACAACACTGGCAAAGATCTTTTCTTCTAACATTGCTTAATCCAGCGCGTGCAGACAGGGTTGCCACGTTTTTGCAATGTCGCGCACACAATTGCTACTCAAAACTATATCCCAAAACAATAACTTTCCGGGGGGATCTCCGGAAAAAAATGGCGTTTGGTTGGCAAAATATGTTATTTTGGCAAGGTTGCCTGCTAAAATTAGCATTCCCGGGTTTATATAATCACATAATTGGGGTCGCTTCAACCCGCAGACATGGAGAACACGGACTTGGCAACACAGGGCACTTGAGTTCTGTTGACATTTGACAACTAACGTTACGCGTCGCTCCGTTGCTCTGATTGGTTGCGGGTCTATCCAATTGAGGTTTTTCCTGGCTCGGTTGAAACACACCCCATAATTAAAGCTCAATGGAGCGGTACCAGACTCATTTTCTGACTAGAATTGAGTATGGCCACGCCAGGCTAATTATTAGGGGTAGGATAATAAGAATTAGAGGCATGATAGGCAGTAGGAATACAATAATAAAAAACCTCAATCTTATTTGTGAAAAAATCAAAACATTTTATACACAGCTCGGGGAATGCTTCTTGATGTGACGATGTCTTGGGGTTAAAGGGGTACTTCAGCGCTGGGAAGATGAATCTGTTTTTAAACTGGGTCATTATTAATGTAGTAGAAATGTGAAATTATTTTTGAATTTGGTGCCTTCTAAACTGAGAAAACACAGAAAATGTATTTTTGTCTCATGGGGATGAAAGACAACAATTCCCAGAACGCACTGCTTCTCTGCCCTACTCTAGGCACGGCTAGACGGCTACTGGATTACTGGATCACTTGCCTAACACGTTCATTTTCAGAAAATCAGTTCAGTTAGAGACACTACAATTAAAAACTGAACGTGTCTGTTCGATATAATGCGAGTGAGCCGATTGAGCGTCACGGCACAAACGCAGAAGGATCGGATTACATTCATCACATGATCGGAGGTAATCACGGGATTCGTGGCTGCGGCCGCATTCACAGCGCGTGATCAGTCTGGCGCGTGTTCAGTTCATGTCTTTGGAAACTTAACTTTCATAGGAAGTGAATTTTAAAAGTTGAAACACTCACTTTGGTCTCCACCGCTCCGTTTACATGAATCTCCGCAGCTGCCCGAGCCGAGTGCTGCGAGTGCAATGTTTAAAACGTGGAAATAGCGCCTCTGGCCAAAAACTCAAAATTACGATATTTGCGTCATCGGAGGAATTTTTCCAGAAATAAAATACATAATTATCTTGTCTCAAGGTCATATGAGGGGAGAAAGTACAATAATTCGAATATAATCCCGGGTTTCTACTGAGACAAAGCTTAATGCTAATCGCTGAAGTAACCCTTGAACTACTTTATCAAACGTATTAAACAGCACTTTTAGATTATGTGAATTTTTTATTATAAAATCTGAGAAGTAATCAATTTAGCCTGCCTGCTGACAGGCTGACAGACAGTTCTTAAAAATCTCCAGGGACACATGTAGCCTATCTTCACTCCATTTACTTTCTGCCTTACAGCTCTCCTGCCTAACAGCACGGGTATTATGGTTAAACCATGGACATGAGAAAAGTTTAGCCACCTTTGATTTTGTGGTGCAAATGTGACTAGAATATTTGTACATCTTATTAAACAACAAAGTAATTTCTTCAGTATAGTGGCAATGCGATGGAGCTTCAAAAAAAGACCTTGCTAAAGACTCCTTATAGGCATTAGAAAACTCCTTTACATTTGAGAATAATGTAATGGCATCATTTATCACACGAGAATAATACACATCCTTCTGATCATTCGGAGGCAGATAAGGAAGTATTACATTAAACATGACAGACATGATCCGACAGGCACCTTTCCTTAATATCAATGTTCATTCTGAAAGGCCAGAAGTTAGAACAATATCAATGGTATGTCCGTGTATGTGTGTAGGGCCATTAATATATTGAAGGAGGTCAAATGAGTCAATGAGCTGTACAAATTCCTTCACCAAGTCATGGGAAGGGCAAAAGATATGGATATTAAAATCACCCAAGATTAATAATCTATCCACAGTAGGGACAATATTAGACAGAAAAGTCCCAAATTCATGGATAAAGTCCTTGTTATATTTGGTGGTCTATAGATAAGCGCACAAATCACTGTGAATTTAGAATTTATTGATTATTTTCTGATACTGAACCATGTCATACAATTTAATATGGCATAAGGTCTATTAAATTCCAATGTCTTTGGGTGATATGCTATTCATCTAATAAATCAACTATGGCATATTGTTATCTGATTAAATATCTGATTAAAATTTGTAATCATTTGAAAGCGCTGTGGGGTAAAAGGGAGGCTGAATGTTTTGTTTTTACAGAGTAGCATTTGGCTCTCAACAGGACTTTTTTTTCACATGTGAGAGGGGTGTCAGACATTAAATATTTAACAGCTCTAGGGCCATTTGCACTTGGTGTTTGACTGTGTTATAGATCCTGCTGTGCTTCTCTGCTCTCAGTGCTGACTGTGGTGAACCGCCACTCTGAGCTCCTACCAGTCAGGCTCTGCCCACAACCTCATCTGCCACACGACACTCACCACACCGGCCCTTTGGCAATAAGTATTAAAAGCACGAATGAGAAAATGATGTTGACTAATAACAAATGCAGGGTCTTCTGACCCCAAAATGCCTTGCTTTGAAAAATCACTAGATTAAGCCCAATGTGTTCTGAACAAATGGTTTGCATAAAATTGTTTCTCTCTGTGCTAAACTGGGACAGGAGAAAGTATTTTGGCGTTGTAAAAATTATAAACATAACCTTCAACAGGGGAGCAGGACTGGCTCAGAGTTACTTTGAAATTACAATGTAAAATAATCTTATTTTATGCCTTGATGTGTTGAAACATGCTTGTTCTGGTGTGTTATTTCTATTGTTCTGCTTAGTAACCTGCACCACACACATTCGCCCTGATTGACATACATAAGCTACAGTCTTCAGCGATAAATTACAAACTTCTTGCTGACTTAAGCCATGATAAGTTTTAACTGATCTGAAGTGATGTTGATTTGGTTCGTTTCATGAGAACGAAATGCCAAAACTGTACATTTCATTTAATTCCTTTCAAGCTAATATCATTAACATTGTAAAATATGTGTTAAAGCAACAATTTATGACACTCAAAACCATGAAATGACAGAAAAAATTATTATATACAGGTCCTTCTAAAAAAATTAGCATATTGTGATAAAAGTTAATTATTTTCCATTTTTCATTATATATGTAATGATAAAATTAAACTTTCATATATTTTAGATTCATTGCACCATCTGAAATATTTCAGGTCTTTTATTGTTTTAATACTGATGATTTTGGCATACAGCTCATGAAAACCCAAAATTCCTATCTCAAAAAAATAGCATATTTCATCCTACCAATAAAAGAAAAGTGTTTTTAATACAAAAAAAGTAAACCTTCAAATAATTATGTTCAGTTATGCACTCAATACTTGGTCGGGAATCCTTTTGCAGAAATGACTGCTTCAATGCGGCGTGGCATGGAGGCAATCAGCCTGTGGCACTGCTGAGGTGTTATGGAGGTCCAGGATGCTTCATCCAGAGTGTTGGGTCTTGTGTCTCTCAACTTTCTCTTCACAATATCCCACAGATTCTCTATGGGGTTCAGGTCAGGAGAGTTGGCAGGCCAATGGAGCACAGTAATACCACGGTCAGTAAACCATTTACCAGTGGTTTTGGCACTGTGAGCAGGTGCCAGGTCGTGCTGAAAAACGAAATCTTCATCTCCATTAAGATTTTCAGCAGATGGAAGCATGAAGTGCTCCAAAATCTCCTGATAGCTAGCTGCATTGACCCTGCCCTTGATAAAACACAGTACTAACACCAGCAGCTGACATGGCACCCCAGACCATCACTGACTGTGGGTACTAGACACTGGACTTCAGGCATTTTGGCATTTCCTTCTCCCCAGTCTTCCTCCAGACTCTGGCACCTTGATTTCTGAATGACATGCAAAATTTGAGAGACAGTCCAGTGCTGCTTCTCTGTAGCCCAGGTCAGGCGCTTCTGCCGCTGTTTCAAAAGTGGCTTGACCTGGGTAATCGGCACCTGTAGCCCATTTCCTGCACACGCCTGTGCACGGTGGCTCTGGATGTTTCTACTCCAGACTCAGTCCCCTGCTTCCGCAGGTCTGGAATCGGTCCTTCTCCACAATCTTCCTCAGGGTCCGGTCACCTCTTCTCGTTGTGCAGCGTTTTTTGCCACACTTTTCCTTCCCAGACTTCCCACTGAGGTGCCTTGATACAGCACTCTGGGAAAGGCTTATCGGTCCCTTGGGGGACCTGCGGAAGCAGTGGACTGAGTCTGGAGTAGAAACATCCAAAGCCACCGTGCACTGGCGTGTGCAGGAAATGGGCTACAGGTGCCGCATTACCCAGGTCAAGCCACTTTTGAACCAGGTCAGGCAGAAGTGCCTGACCTGGGCTACAGAGAAGCAGCACTGGACTGTTGCTCAGTGGTCCAAAGTACTTTTTTTCGGAGGAAAGCAAATTTTGCATATCATTCGGGAATCAAGGTGCCAGAGTCTGGAGGAATACTGGGGAGAAGGAAATGCCAAAATGCCTGAAGTCCAGTGTCAAGTACCCACTGTCAGTGATGGTCTGGGGTGCCATGTCAGCTGCTGGTGTTGGTCCACTGTGTTTTATCAAGGGCAGGGTCAATGCAGCTAGCTATCAGGAGATTTTGGAGCACTTCATCTCCATCTGCTAAAGCTTTTCAGCAGATGGAAGCATGAAGATTTCGTTTTTCAGCACGACCTGGCACCTGCTCACAGTGTCAAAACCACTGGTAAATGGTTTACTGACCATGGTATTACTGTGCTCAACTGGCCTGCCAACTCTCCTGACCTGAACCCCATAGAGAATCTGTGGGATATTGTGAAGAGAAAGTTGAGAGACGCAAGACCCAACACTCTAGATGAGCTTAAGGCCGCTATCGAAGCATTCTGGGCCTCCATAACACCTCAGCAGTGCCACAGGCTGATTGCCTCCATGCCACGCCGTATTGAAGAAGTCATTTCTGCAAAAGGATTCCCGACCAAGTATTGAGTGCATAACTGAACATAATTATTTGAAGGTTGACTTTTTTTGTATTAAAAACACTTTTTTTTTATTGGTTGGATGAAATATGCTAAGTTTTTGAGATAGTAAGACCTGAAATATTTCAGTTGGTGTGCAATGAATCTAAAATATATGAAAGTTTAATTTTTATCATTACATTATGGAAAATAATGAACTTTTATCATAATATGCTAATTTTTTGAGAAGGACCTGTAAAATGCTAAATATAACATTACAACAATATATTATATATATTTTATATATATAATATATATATATATATATATATATATATATATATATATATATATATATATATATATATATATATATATATATATATATATATATATATATATATATATATAATGTTCATTTGTAGCTTATAGTTGTTTAAATTTACTCCTTTAAGGTTTACAAAATGTTTACAGAATGCTTTTTTTTGTTATTATTCTTAATATTAATGTTGTTAATATTACAAGTTCTTCAAATTAATGATATGGTAAAATAATTTAAAGGGAGTCCTTGTCAGAGGCCTTTTTATTCTTAATTTTGACTTCAATTTTCATTTTTACACTAGACACATATATCGGTTCAAAATATCGGTAATCGGTCTACTTGATCTCTAATAATCGGTATCGGCATCGGTCCTGAAAAACCCATATCGGTCGACCCCTATTACTCCTCTTTACTACTATACAGCACGAAATAAACATGGGTGAACAGCAGAAGTTATGTTGAAAGATACATTACAACTTACCGAAATAAATCCGGTCTCATTTAAATCACTAAATCAGTGTTTTAACCTAAGAAATGTGTCAATAAAACAGCTTGTAGGCTATTAAATCGCTTAACATTACATTTACCTCAAGAAAGCTATTCAATGTCCATAAACTTAGATATAAAAAAGTTAGATATAAAAAAATAACTCTAAAGAAGAGCATTTTGCTAAATATATGCTCTGTATTACATTACATTTTTACATAACCTGTAATGTACAAATACAAACTTGTATACAATAAACCGAATTTGTCTTCATGGCAGATTTAAAAAAAATAAATTAAATAATGAAGACATTATTTGATGTATGTTTTAAAAATCTGCCATGAAGACAAATTTGGTTTATTGTTTACAAGTTTGTTTTTCACCAACAAAATAGAGTAAAAACAATTCAGTTATTAAAAAGTTGATGCAGCATCTCTTACAGCGAGTTTTATGGCGGAGGAGCAAACCCACAATGATTTTACTTTAGACTACTGTTGTGTCATGGAATGTAGTTATTTTAGGCGAGAATGTAGTTGTTAATACTTCAAATATGCAATTTATAAAGAGAATTTTTTGTCTATTTGAAAATTTGCTTCAACGTTTTCAGAGATGTGAGCTCCAAATGAGAGGTGAAAACACTTCCATCATCGTTGGAAGTCTAATCATATCTTCCATATATCAGTGTTTAATCTTGGTAAGACGCTAGTTAGATTAGTCAGCTTCAACAACAAAAACATGCCAGTATCTATAAAAACCATGAATAAATGACACAAGGCAAAAGTAAATACTTATTCACCCCTGCTATTTCAGACTTTCTGATGAGGGAAGTAAGATGAGCGTAATGAGAGTCTAACATCTATACACAAAAGCAAAATCTCACTAACTCAGCAAGTCTGACATAAGTGAGAGTAAAATGACCGTCTCAGCAGACATATATCATCCTGTGTGTAACTCATAAGTCTTAGCCTTTGACTCCACATCTGCTGTGCACTGGTTCTGGTTATGTTCCAGTTAGTGTAAGAAAAGCCGTATACAAAATCTTGTGGGGAAAAACAAAAGAACAATATGTTTATTGTCAATTAAGCTAGTTAAACAGCCAAGTATACTTCCCAGCATAAAAACCAGGCAGCAGGGAAAAGAACATCGCAAATTGTGGTGTCTACAAATGTTTGAGACGTATCCGAGGCTTTGAAGTTGTTTCCTGCTCTCAGGCAGTTCCCGTTCTTAAGGGCAATTTGGCTTTCAATCCAACAGGTCCAAATTCTTACTCCCCCTTCTCTCCTTCCCCATCCAAATTTTTTATTTTTCCTCCTCAATTTACAGTAAACTACTCCACAATCTCCCCAAACATAAGCAAAACCACCATCCATTGAACCAATTGGATAAATCACAGTTATTTATAGGAATTGGCTTTCAAAAATGTGCTTTTTTTTAAAGGCCACAGGCAACCTCACAGTCCAGTTACAGGAAACGCAACAATATGAAACCGTTTTAAGATGTCTGACCCAATTGCAGAACGTAGAGCGTAAACCATCTGGTATATTCGACTATATTCTATAAACAGCTGAAACTTACGTCTAGCCGTGTACTCATTAAAATGTCATAGCAAAGGGGCATGTTTACGAGGTAATTTTCTGTTTGTTTACGTTTAATAAAATGTTGATGGCTGATTTCAGTCTGAGAACAGCTGCAGAGCAAATTTTGACTACTTAATCAGGAAAAACAACGTTATGAAGACCAGTTATCAAAATAGTTATAAAAAATGTCCGACGTGAGAATGTAAATTCTGCAGTACAGAGACAAAATGTGCAGGGATAGAATGTGATTAAAGGAATGAATGCAAAGCTAGGTAGTAGGGACCATGATTACATGGTAAGCCTTTAATGTTTTGCGATGAACTGTATAGTTCATTCTCAGAGGGTGTGACGGAGAGGAAGGACAGAACAGCACATGCTGTTCCTAAAGTCGTCATTACAATTACAATCTCACTGTGCATTAAAATAGCAAGGCACATTTAGTGAACAGATATAACCTTGTAATTAACCAACACGTGACTTTTAGCTAATGAACTTGTTCTCAAGCACTTATCAGACTAAATTGGTTTTCTTCATTTACTCACCAATATGTTGTTCCAAACCTGCATGAGTTTCTTTCTTCTACTGAACACAGAAGAAGATATTTTGAAGAACATTGGTAACCAGACAGTTGATGTTAGCCATTGACTTTCATAGTATTTTTTTTCCTACTATGGACGTCAATGGCTACCGTCTGGTTACCAACATTCTTCAAAATATCTTCTTTTTAGCTCAACAGAAGAAAGAAACTCATTCAGGTTTGGAACAATATAAGGGTGAGTGGGTGAACTCTCCCTTTAACACTGGATGCCTATTAAACCTACTAACCCTAACCCTAACCTAACGTATACTTATTCTGATGGGATTGGGATCTCTGTGGTTTTTATTAACATGGGATTGTCGAGACCTTGGCCATGTGCTCTGTATGTGTGCGTCACTAGACCCAATGCAAAAAAATGACACTTACGTAAAATGATTTAATAAGTCACAATTAAGGTGAGTATCATATTTAAACAGTTTAAACCGATACCGTTATATAATTGCTTTGTAAATGATAGGATGTAATATCTAATAGGTTTATTTTGTTTAAATATGAAATAATTAGAAAGAACTTAGGACAAAAGACACTTCAATAATTCATAATTGTTCGTTTTTGATCCGCAGTTGAAAGTACACTACCATTCAAACGTTAGTAAGATTTTTTAAATGTTTTTGAAACACCCCACCCCACCCCCCGTTTTAGTTTGAACTACTCCTTTAATGCATCCTTGCTGAAATGTTTATAATCTAACTGACCCTAAACATTTGAACAATAGTGCAGTTACAAAATGCAAATCAATTATGGGATCAGTACAAACACTTACACTTGCCAGAACTAACTGTAGATTATGGTAGAATGTAAAATGTTACAATAAATGATAAACAAATTATATAACAAATAGGTTATATGACAAAAATATATGATAAATACTATGCAAGAACGCCTCCTTTTAGAACGGCCCTCAAGACTACATTTACATTTCAATGTATTCATTTAGCAGATGCTTTTAACTTTTGAACAACAAAAGAAATGTGTCATATTAGGAGCCAAAAATATTTGCTGGAGACTGTGCTGCTACATCAGACAGATTAACAAACTCAACTGCAAAAAGAACTGATGTGGACTGCAGGCCAGTGATAGGCTGATGTACTATGATTAAAAACAAACAATATTCTGACCTAAATTTAAATTAATTAATTTACATATCATGCAAGTCAATTAAAATTTAATCGATTTTGAGTCCTAATATAAATACACTAAAAAGCATAATGTGCCACCCTAAACGGAGGCATCAATGAAAGCTTAATGGCAGCTGCTAAGACCGATAAGAGCAGAGAGAAAAGGAGGGAAGCGGAGTGACTGCAGCGGGTGAGCTGGGGCCGGGCTGGCGTACGAGAGCCCCAGCTGCCCGGGTGTCAGGGTTAGTGGGACTTGGAAGCAGAGAGATAATCAGCTTTATTAGTGCTGCTAAAACCAATTTAGGAGCAGACTCAGGGGATCAGACGGGCCAGCTGTCCACACCACCCCCACTCACTTCTCATTCCCACCCCGTTTCAGTTCATTCAGTAGGGCGGGACAAAACAACCCAAAACAACAGGTATAATAATTCAGTTGATACGCCTCTGTTTGTTCCTAATCATTCCATAATTATGCAATTCTTGCACAATTATTATTAGAAAAGTATTACTATTATTCCAGTTACATACATACCCAGTTACATAACAAGTAAAAATGTTGTTGTTCAAAAAACAATGAACAACAAAAAACTAATATATATATCCACAGATTTAACATGGCCTGTATGTTGATCATTTAAAACCACCGTCAATGTCCAAACAAAATGTGGAGGCAACGCATGCATAACCAACAGTGAGTGTGATGACATCATAGCATTTCCTTGACTGGCGTCTGCCTTGTAATTACACAGTGGAAAGGAAAGCCCAAGAGGAGGAAGGGGGAGGGGGGTGAACTCAGAATGAGGCCATAGTCGTCTTAGAAAGAGAGGCTGAATTTCCGAAAGTCCTGTGACGAGGTGGCCCAGACAGGCAACTTTAAAAAGTCTCACCTAAATCACTTTCCAGTCGGCGTGAGACAGAGAGACAGAGAGAGAGAGAGAGAGAGAGAGAGAGAGAGAGAGAGAGATCAGTCAACGCCATCTCACTCTCAGCCACAACACTCCGGCTGAGAATGAGAGCACGGTCTACCTGCAAGTGGAAGTGCGGTAATCAGCTTACATAAAAAAAAAGTTTGCAAGAGTTACCTTCTGTCAAATACATGCAGGTAGCAAACAGTGCAGTTATTTTGTTTTATATTAGGATTAAGGGGAAATTAATGTTGCAGTTTGGTTTCAGGCCTAAACACTCTTACACAGGGTCAAACAGCAGTGGAGATAGAAGAGTGAATGAAGCACAGACTGATTAGATAATGTGTGCATAACCTGCCACAGCTCTCTAGATCGCCATACTGAAACAATCTACTCATTACTGAAAGTGGGATATGGAGAATTTGTCTGTGCGAGTCACCTTTAATCCTGCCAACACACAGTGTACCCCAAAACACATGCACAGTGTACCCCAAAACACATTTGTACATTTCAGTTTTTTAGGTTTCATATGAAAAAAGAATGGATTTACTGTTCAAATGAAGGCAAGCAATTATATATTTGGACACTTAATCCAATCTTTAAAAAGCATTAAAGGTACACTATGCAACTTTTCCGTCCGCTAGAGGGTCCCTGTTTAAAAAAAAGGCGTAGTTTGATGAGGGCAAGTTTGAGTGCAGAATTTTGGGACGTGGTCTTCACCTCACAGCCGGTGGAAAAGAATCGTGACAGGACTCAGGCAGAAATCACGTTCATGATGTGGTTATTAACGTTACTGTAGTATGAAGTAGAGCAGGGCCGAGTGCTGTGGGAGCTGAGCAAGGCCGCTGGAGTGATTGTTAAGCAAAAACACACGGCTCGCAAGCAACAGGACTTTTATTATGACGGGACACAGTCGCAGGCGCAATCTCTGCTTTTCCGGTCATGAGTAGGAGGTAACGCAGCTCTGTTTATTATATTAGATACATTTAAGTGTGTTTACAATGATGTTATGACGTTACTCTGTGCATTCGCAAAGGGGCTGCTGTGACACTTGTTCACACTCCAGTGAGAGTAAAGCTTTCCTGCAAAATAAAACCGGAAACTGAGGGTAACGCAGATATGACAACTGACAGGCGACTCCCTCACACCCAATGCTCACACGTCCCGGTTCATTGGTAAAAATAGCAATTTTCTCACAAATTACAAATATTTGGAAACATTTGGGATAAAGTAAGAACTCAACTGAACAAAATATATAACACTGGACTGGTGGTTTATGGATATTTGACTGCAAAAATACTACATAGTGTACCTTTAAGTAACTAAACATCAAACCAAATGGCATTTACTTTAAATAAAGATAGCACAAGCAACATTTCAAATAAAAACATTTCACAGAAAGTGAAGGTTTAAAGGGTTAGTTCACCAAAAATGAAGATTCTGTCATTACTCACCCTCATGTTGTTCCAAACCTGTAAGATCTTCGTTCATCTTCGGAACACAAATTAAGATATTTTTGATCAAATCTGAGAGCTCTCTGAGCCCTCCATAGACAGATGTTTAAATAACACTTTCAAGGCACAGAAAGGTAGGTGAGACATCGATAAAAATTAAGTAGCACCATTGTGGCACTGACCACACTAAATATACCCTCGTGAGACCTGAGAGTTTGCCTGGTGTGCATTTTATAATTGTTCTTGCTATTTGGGATATGTAGGACCTAATAAGTACAATACCTAAAATTTATTTTTATACAGAAAGTAGTTTTTGCAGAAAAAAGCTGCCCTCATGTGAGGATAGTGGGTCTATCATTAATAAAATAAATATTATTTGCTGTTGAGGCCAGGAGGTCCTAATTAGTCAAAATTCAAAATTTCAGCTTAATACAATAAGTATTATTTACTAGAATGATTTACCAGGATTCTAGTACGATTCACCTTGATAAACCATATTGTAGCATTATTTACTATGATTTACCATGATTTACTCTGCTCACACACACACACAAATGTTGTTGTTTTTTCAATGCTAATGCAATCCATCTAAATTTTCCCATGTTTAGCTAACCACATGGTAGAAAAAAAATCACGTTATGTAGTCCCAATGTCCTCAAACGAGTACTTCACATTTAATGATGTCCTAGATTGCTTCTATTACTAAAATATGTCAAATGTTAATCCCCATATGATGATAGAGACAGTATTGTACATAAATACATATGTTTCATTCATATAATTTGAATAGATTTTTTACCTGGGTCATTTTTCTTTCGGGAACTGGGGTAGAAGTTTTTTGCTGATATTCCAGCCATTGTGTTCTCACTGACAGTGGTGTAATGTTGTGATATCACCACAAGATGGTTTGGGCAGTGTCCCTAAATGTGGCCAACAGGTCTAAGATTTACAAAATTGACTATCATTGTGTCAAGAGGCAAAAATGTAATGTCCTCATATGAGGACGCTCAGGAGGATACAGTAGTGGCCAAAAGTGAGTTAAAAAAAAAAGACACCTAAACCCTACAAGTTTGCTTAAACCATCAAAATATGAAGACATTGCCTTTATCAGAGTGTCTATTTACACCAAGTGCAAATAGCGTGCCTTGTTGGTGAGCGCTATTTGCACTCGCTTCATCCAACAATGCCTGGTTACAAGATTAAAAAAAGATGCCCTGTCTTCAGTGTCTTCAATGGTGTAGTCAGTAGAGCGTAAAGTTCATGGAACTAGGGCTGAATCCGAAATCGCCCCCATACCCTTAAATAGGGGACTTTTTGAGGGGAAAGCCATTTGTAGTGGTGTCTGAAACCATAGTGGACGTTTTTGAGTGCACTCATTCTATCCCACATTGCACCGCAATAACGAGTGTAGGCTACAGCAGATGTACACACAGCGGCTGGCCAAATTCACTCACTTGTTTTAATTCACTACTTCAAGTGAACTGTATTACTGGACTAAAGTAGGGAATAGTGATTGAGGGTTTAGGGGGCGATTTCAGATTTGGCCTAGGTTTTGATGCGATTGACCCGGATTCGAATCTGCCTTTTGCAGAGCTCGCTCTTTTCCCTTTTCCTATCACATATCACATCGGAAAGGAAATTTACTTTCAATAAAAATTAAGAAAATTTTCTAAAATAATAAAAGTATTTATTGGGTAGGGTATTGTCCCATTAAATCAGTAGCCATTGAAAAATGTTTTATAAATATAATCATTTAATCTCTGTTATTATTTTATCCTGTTAATCTACAACTAAAATACTGATATTGAAGTGAAAATAGTATGTATCTTCCAAAATAAAGTATAAATAGCATCTAATTACTATTTACATATATTGCAAAGAACTGCCATTGTTTTATTTGCGATAATATTTGAGTAAAGGTTGAAGATTATTTTTGGCCATCTCTGTATGGCAGTTCATTGACTTCCCAACTAACATTCAAACCATACTGCAAAAGCAAGACACTTAATGGGGATTACACAGATTTTGTGTGGAACAGCCGTTGATGGAACTCGTGTTCACATCATTGCTCCAACTTTAAATGAGACGTGTATCAATAGAAAAGGATCACACAGCGTCAATACTAATTCCTGATCATTTTGCACAATGCAATTTTTTTTAATAAATTGAAATACTAAAGTTTCAGTGTTCTAATGAAATTATTTTATTATAATTACATGAAATGATTGGTGTCATGCTGCTGTGACTTTACCCTTGTATGCTCATTATTGGCGCTGACATCATTGTAATCCTTAGTTTGCAACATTTATGTGCATCTCAGTCAGCACTTAAGAATCAATCTTAGACTTTACTAAAAGTTTCTTTTAGGTTCTTTATAAAAGACTCCTACTCTTAGACAAGTTTTACTTTCTAATTCTTTGGCATTCAAGTCAAAGCTTAAGACTATTCTTAAGAGAATTTTTGAGAAGTTTTATACATATACGGGCACTGGGGCCTTATTCACAAAACCTCTTAAGGCTAAAAGTAGCTCATAACTTGCAGATTTAGGAGAAACCCTTAAAATAATGGGCATGTCAGTCCTTGGCAGCAGGAAACACACCAGGCTTGTTTGAGATGCATCGGCGCTGCGCAGACCGATCAGCGCCGATGAATCTTGAACAAGCCTCCCATTAACAATGGCGAATGTTGCGTTACTATTGATGCCCATGGCTTTGCGATCCCACATCGGCATCATAACACAGTGAGTCCAATGCATTCGTGCAGCTCACCGCAATTTCCAGAGATTACAATCGAGCAGCTATTAGCTTGATTAGCTGCTACTACAAAAATGGCTGTCACAAGTTTGTGTTTGTCTTGTTGATCACGGTAATCCCGCCCCCAGCCCCTGACGCAAGTGGTTCTTACTTCTAGACGAGCAATGTTTTGGTGCTACTTAAGAACCACATTTCCTGGTTCAGAGCTGGTGCTTTGGGTGTGGAAAGACAAAGAACCGATTTGAAACTAGGCCCTGACTCTGAACCAGCACCAGCACTGGCTTGGTGAAAAAGGGGTATTAGAGTACTTTACATAGTATTTTAGCCCTAAAACCAGCTCCTAAATCTGTAAAAAGTTACGGGTAGTAAAGAGGACTCCAAAGTCACTAAGACCAAATCCCAAACAATCCTAAAATGGATATTGCCCGCAATCTGCCTCAGCAATCCTCCCAAAGATCCTCCGTTGAGACAATAGGCGATAAAACATTAAATTAAATTAAATATATAACGTTTATTAGGCGTGCTGTCCAAGAGGAGGCTCCGAGCTCAGAAATTTAGCCCACCCAACTGGGAATAGCAACCAGCCAAGAGTAGGGAGTCGGGGTGGTGCAGGGAAGCAGAAAACTGTCAAGGTAACTAGGTGAGTTATGCGTCTCGATCCTCCTGAGCTGGTCATTTGAATTCTGCAATCTCTTGAGATACAGACATAAGAGGATGACAATTAGTTGAACATATACTTGTTGAATTAGTGACTTATCCGTCATTTTAAAATCTCTAATTAAATAGAGACAATGTAATCTTGACAGTTGTAGCCTATACATTTATGTGTAATAAATGCACTCATGGTAGTCGTACTCTTTAAATACCAAAAACCGATACCACGCAGCGGCACAGTTACACAAGCTTGTCGAGTACATCCCTTTTTTACAGACATTGCTGGAAAGTTTGTAGTTCGGTCAAATATGTCAGTAGCAAAGAAAGTCAAATGAGGAACATATTACTAAGGTTAACTGACGTTAAGGAGAGAGAGTCGCTGATCGCTCACTCAGCAGCACATGCCTCTCAGACTGTGAATAGCCTACTGAATTGATTTCTTCTTTCACTTCTTGCACGTGAACGGAAAAATCCACACAGAATTATGTCAAAATGCCTGTATCGGTGAGTACCCATCCTTGTGAAACTTTGTTTTAAATGTTTTAAGTGAACATAAACATTTGTATGTGTAAACGCGCATGTTGGATATGTGCAGCTCTTAAAGTGACAGCAGCCCATTAACCCTGCTGCTGTCTTTGTCCTTAAAGTTTATCAACAAAAAAACTAAAAGATGAGGATTAATATTTAATTTATACACTGTAAAAAATTTCAGGCCTCTCCAATTGAAATTTTTTCTAGTGACTGGTCACATCTAAATTTTTCAGTTGGCCAAATTGAATTTCTGTAAATTGATACAATTTAATTCACAGGATTTTGGCCAATTAAACATTTTAAATTGTAGTAAAAATTGATTATTTCTCATTGTCCCAAAAGACAAAAATGACTTAAAAACATAAATATAGTAAGCAAAATGAAAACAGACAACAGGTTCGACATTTTATCACATTATTTTATTCAATTCCAACATAGGATATTTGATGAAAATACATTATTTTCAATAAGTAAAAACTCACAAGAAGTCTTCTGCATAACAGGATGTCTTGATGTGGTGAAGAAAAAGCGGCACAGTATAGGCTAAACTTCCCCTGCATCACATCTGGCAAGTGACAGAACAGAAGTTACTTCTGAAGACGAATAAGAAAATCACGAGCTTGACGTGTTTGATATTGAAAGGCAATTGAGCCCTGAGAGGCCGACGGCAGTCTAACGGCACCGTGTTCAACGATCGCATGGCGCACATATCAGACAAATTACTTCATTTACTTATTACCTATTATTATAGACATAGAAGACATGAGGAAAATAAAACTATTGGCTACCATTAGATAATTATGTGGTAACCGAGAACACACTCATGAAACCAATGAATGCATGAACTGATTCTACAAAATGTACCGGCTGGTTTTTCTCTGGCACATTTTGCGCATGCATATAGAGTTTTTCGGACGTAGGACTTCGACTTCATTGATTGACTGAGCACAATTAAATATGTTCAGTGAATATACTATTTTAATTTTGAGTGAAAACCTTAAGCTATGATTAGTACAATGCATATTTTTGCATGGGGATAATTATTTGGAAGTAACTTACAGGTCCTTCTCAAAAAATTAGCATATTGTGATAAAAGTTCATTATTTTCCATGATGTAATGATAAAATTAAAATGTCATATATTTTAGATTCATTGCACACCAACTGAGATATTTCAGGTCTTTTATTGTTTTAATACTGATGATTTTGGCATACAGCTCATGAAAACCCAAAATATATATCTCAAAAGATTAGCATATCATGAAAAGGTTCTCTAAACGAGCTATTAACCTAATCATCTGAATCAACTAATTAACTCTAAACACCTGCAAAAGATTCCTGAGGCTTTTAAAAACTCACAGCCTGGTTCATTACTCAAAACCGCAATCATGGGTAAGACTGCCGACCTGACTGCTGTCCAGAAGGCCATCATTGACACCCTCAAGCAAGAGGGTAAGACACAGAAAAACATTTCTGAAGCAATAGGCTGTTCCCAGAGTGCTGTATCAAGGCACCTCAGTGGGAAGTCTGTGGGAAGGAAAAAGTGTGGCAAAAACGCTGCACAAGAAGAGGTGACCGGACCCTGAGGAAGATTGTGGAGAAGGACCGATTCCAGACCTTGGGGACCTGCGGAAGCAGTGGTCTGAGTCTGGGTAGAAACATCCAGAGCCACCGTGCACAGGCGTGTGCAGGACATGGGCTACACGCTCGAGAGATCCACTTCCGGCGCTTTCGCGCTTGCGCAGACTAAAGCCAGAACGCACGCGAATGTCACAAAAGGAAACACGCACGCGCGCCCTCGGATTAGTCGGACGTAGTGGTGTACAAGAGGTAAAAACTAGTGCTGTCAAACGATTAAAATATTTAATCGCGATTAATCGCATTAATGTCATAGTTAACTCACAATTAATCGCATTATTAATTAAATTATTAATTATTAATTATTAATTAAAACACGCAGACCACTTTGGTCTTGTCAATGGAACCATTTGGCAACTTTTTAAAAGAAAACTTTCCATTCAGAATACTATTGGCATCCATTTCGCATCTCACGCTTGCCATCCACGTCTACTCTTGTAATGGTCCAAACAAGTGTGGGCAGCCGCAGCGCGTTCCTGATGTTTTGTTTCCGGTCTAGCTACATCCGGAGGTGTTGAAGTTTTCTAACGTTACTAGTTGTTGCAACAGCGTGTGAAAAAACTAAAAGCGTTTGTTAGACCAAAAGAAGCGTTAATCTCGCGATAAAAAAATTGACGCCGTTAAAATAGGTTTGCGTTAACCGTTAATAACGCGTTTAACTGACAGCACTAGTAAAAACGATTTAAATACTGTCTGTTTTCTCACACAAACCGCTCGTTTCATGTCTTAGGCCATCAGTGTGTACTTACGATGGGGGATTGTTTAATTTGGACTTCTCTGTGTATGCTCTTTGAGGTGGTGACCATAGACCTGCATTATGTGAGGCACAGACAAGAACGGTTTGACCTAAAATGATCAAAATTGAAACTACTGGGGAAACAAATACTCCTACATCTCGGATGCCCATGAGGTAAGCTAAAACATATCAAAATGTAATTTCAAAGTGAACTATCCCTTTAAGGCCGCTATCGAAGCATCCTGGGCCTCCATAACACCTCAGCAGTGCCACAGGCTGATTGCCTCCATGCCACGCCGCATTGAAGCAGTCATTTCTGCAAAAGGATTCCCGACCAAGTATTGAGTGGATAACTGAACATAATTATTTGAATGTTTACTTTTTTGTATTAAAAACACTTTTCTTTTATTGGTCGTATGAAATATGCTAATTTTTTGAGATAGGAATTTTGGGTTTTCATGAGCTGTATGCCAAAATCATCAGTATTAAAACATTAAAAGACCTGAAATATTTCAGTTGGTGTGCAATGAATCTAAAATATATGAAATTTTAATTGTATCATTACATTATGGAAAATATTGAACTTTTATCACAATATGCTATTTTTTTAAGAAGGACCTGTATTAGGCCAATATGTTATGATCAATTGTCACAACTTTTCCCCACAAATTTTTTTACAGTGTACAGTGAAGATTAGGCAGTTATTTTACATTTGATTACTTAATATGAAAGTAAAATGAAAGACACCAAAAATGAAAGTGTCTGACTCATTCTGGGAAAAGTTGTATCGATGCATCCCTAGTAATAAATTCAAGGTGGAATTTAATTAAATATTTATTTTTAAAGAAACTTTTTCCATGTCTATTTGATGCTTTTCTCATTTAACACAATTACTTTAAAATTAACATTTGGTGGTTTCTCAGACAATTTTTAAGTGCGATTAATTAATTGGCATATCATGTGATTAATTTGATTAAAAATGAATCGCTTGACAGCCCTACACACACACACACACACACACACACACACACACACACACACACACACTACTTTTACATTATTTTACATTACTTGAGAACTGACTTCAAAGATTACCTTAAAAATTATTTTATAAAAATAATAATAATTTAAATGATAATCATCATAATGCTGTTTGTTTCCAACGCAATGACCCACCTAAAGATAATTCTGAATTTTTAATTTATGTTAAAACATAAAAAAAATAAATAAAAGATATTTTATTACAATTAGATTTAAAATTGTAATGTGATAATTGGAAAACTGAGAACAATATATGCTTGTATGCTCATTCATTAACTGCCATAACTCATTCATTAACTCTCTCTCTCAAGTCAAACAGTTTAATAAACAGGATGCCAGAATGGGTGACACTGCAGAACACGCTCAATGTGTCGTGTGGCACCCTTTCCTGGGTCCAATGCTCCATGAGGAAGCTAAACACCTTGGCGTTATTGATACGTGTTTGGGTGACCTGATGTAGTACATCCTGACTTTTGCCACCCTAAGCTCTTGTCTACCTGTATTGTGTGTCACCCTGAGCCTATGTGTGTGCGCAGAGGGAAAACACAGCTCCCTCAAGTCTGCTTGAGCCAAATCCAACTTAATCCAGTGTTTAACAGTTGTTTAAATAATGCCTAACATTAACTGGGCTGCTGAATGGGGGCCATTTACCTCACACAAAAACAGACAGTGTGGCCTCAAGGGACGCCCAGAGCAGCATTTAATTTGAACAAGAAAGCAGTCATTCTCCATGCTTGTTATCCAATTCTATTCATATCAGCTGAGGAGAGCTGATCATACCTGTCTCTTGGCTGTTCATTGTTTGTTCAGAAATGTGCCATATAATGATGTGAATTCATTTGAAATTCATGTCACAATATAAATCTATGAATCAATGTCAGAAATGTATGAGTGCTCGGGGCAAAAATGCAAAAAAAAGTCAAGATAAAGAGGCAAAAAAAAAAGACCCTGTACTATTAAACTAAATTTACCATGACTGCTGCAGAGTTAATTAGATTAATCAGATTAATAAAAATTGCGGCATAATGTTTAGATCTGCTAATATTGCATTAAAGATTTCTTTACATGTTTTTTTAAACACTGAGTATTATAACAAATCACACAACATTTTTGTTGATCATATGGATGCAATGGCCAATCAGAGGTGTTTAAATAAATCAAAAGTGTTGAGAAAATTAGCTGGAAACAACACTCTTTTGTTCAGTGAGCAAGCACACTGACTTTCTTGCATATTCCTTTATCATGAACAGCAAAGAACAGATACGAAGTAAACAAGATTAATTACGCAGTATAGAATACATCAGTTCAAATGAGCATCAGAATAGTATTGAAAGGTGATTTAAGTGACTCTGAACGTGGCATGATTTTTGGTGTCAGACGGGCTGATCGGAGTATTTCAGAAAATGCAGCTCTACTGGGAGTTTCTCTAGGGTTTACAGAAAATGGTCTGAAAAAGAGAAAATATCCAGTGAGTGGCAGTCATGTGGGCAAAAATGCCTTGTTAATGCCAGAGGTCAGAGGAGAACGGAAGACGGGTTTGAGCTGATAGAAAGGCAACAGTCATTTAAATAACTACTTTTTACAACCAAGGTCTGCAGATAAGCATCTCTGAACTACATGAAAGCATGGATCCATCCTGGATTGTATCAAATGTTCAGGCTGCTGGTGTAATGGTGTGGGAGATATTTCCTTGGCACACTTTGGGTTCCTTATTACCAGTTGAGCATTGTTTATCCCTTAAGCGCATACCTCAAGTTTTTAGTGAGTGACTCCGGACTTAATTCACTACCATCCTCCTCATTTATTTTTTTACATTTTACATCAACCTTCTTCGTATTCCTCAATCAATTAAAAAAGAAACAATATAACAAGAAAAAATAATAACATTATAAAAGAATGCCTGTTTCCCCATAATAATAATAAAAAAATAATAATAATGTACAGGGGCGCTAATGACCCGAGGTATACAAGTTTATTTTTTCTGCACAACAATAAATGACTCTTTGATCACACAATGATGAAGTGACATTGCTCTCAAGAGTTGCACCGCGGGCAGAAAACAAAAGAATAGGAAGTATCATTAGCAAAACTTCAAATGGCTCAGCGATTTACTGCAGAGCAAGTACTGAACACAGTCAAATATATCTGCAGCAACTGTGTGATATTATCATGTCAATATGGACCAAAATTTCTAAGGAATGTTTCCAGCACCTTGTTTAATCTATGCAATGAAGAATTAAGGCAGTTCTAAGACAAAAGGGGGTCCAACCCGGTAAGGTATGAACAATAAAGAGGCTGGTGAGTGTATATTCTAATATTATATATATATATATTAATTCCAGGGGGCAAGTATTACCCCTTAATGGAAAAGTTTCTGACCCTGCAATGTGCAAATGGCGCTATGTAACTGCGTGTTGGCAGTTTGTAAGAGAGAAAGGAAAGCGAGCTGAATGCATCCTTCTGTTCCAATGGCTGCTTTCAGAGGTAATGTGGCAGCAGGTCTGACAGCAGTGGGTTAGAGGTGTGGCACATTAACTCATAAGAGGGCAAACACGGCTAAAAAAGGCTGCCTTTCTAACAGGGCTTTAGGGGATAGAGTGATTTACTACGCCTCTACTGCATTATAAACGCCTCCCGGCTTTAATGAGCTCTTGACAAGCAGCATGTTTGCACAGCGTTTTCTTTTATTTTGGGAGCATGACTTTCTGATTGCTGAACATTAGGAGAGTATTCATTCTCGTGCCTGAACGCAACCCTTTCAACGCTGCACATGTTACGAGGAGCCTATTTACAGCTCAGCTACAAATGTATAAAAACACTTTGGTCCTGATGAATGTATAATACACAGTAGAATTAGAAAATAATGTAGCATAGTAGACATAACGGTCTCTTACCGTATCATTTCAAGGTGAATCAAAAAGTGCAGTTTCATATCCAACACCTTTTCCAAAGTTCAACATCCACTTGAATCATGTTTCATGCAAATAATGTTTCATTCCCTGATCACAGCTAGATACACATGCATGTATCTTATCAAACAGATCACTTTCTCTGTGACTGTACCGCAATTTGATTCAAATAACAAGCTGGTTTGGATTGGATATGCACCAAGAGCCGAGGACTTTTGGAGTCTGGGCCAAGAACAAATAGGGCAGATGGCATTTGGTACACTAACGTGGAGGTCATCCAGGTCTGCTCATAAGGTCAAATCCTTCGTTCTGCACTTTAGTGACAATGCAGACCCTGGAGATATTGCACTGGAAAAAAAATGTGGTGTAGGATTTACTTTGAAACAACTTTCACACAGATATTGCTAGTACATTTCACAAATAATTACAAAGAAACAGAAAGTAACACACTGAATTAAACATAAAAGACTGAAATAGTATTTTGTGAAACACTTTAATAATTTTGCACAGTGTGAAAGGCCACAAAACTCACTTTTCTGAGAGGAGGATTATATTGTTGTATTTAGATGTAATAGCACAAGATTATTCCAGATTCTCCATCTCCATCCAGCACTCCATTCTTCCAGGTTCAGCGCTACCTTAAGGAAAACATAGAATCTCTATAAAATATTTTATATTAAGTAAATATTTTAAAACTGCTAAAACTTAGTGAAACAACAGCCACAATATTTGTCTCACACACACTGCTAGAGTTCATCACCACATAATCACGTTTCTCGACTTAACACCTATGCAGCCTAAAGCAGGGTGTGACTCCTGTGTAAGTGTGTCACCCACATGCCGAATCAAAACAAAACAGACTGAGCCGTAGCTTTACCTGAGGTAACCAGACACTTCCTTAAAGGAGAAAAGTTAGAGCCTCAAAGTATTTGCCAACGGGAAGAGCATTTAAGCCTGACAAACAGTAAATAAGGGCATCACGATGTAAGAGAGACTACATGTCAGAGTCACGAACTGCAATTGATGTTTTATGTGCTAAATAGGACAGCACATACATATGTACATATGTATATATATGTGTGTGTGTTATATTGATATTGTAATGATATATTCTATAAATATAAAGAAATGTTAAAAAAAATCATTTTCAGGGAAAATTGTATTTACTGACTAAAAATCTTGGGGTAACCAATAATAAATAAAAAAAGCCATATATATAATTTATTTTATTTATTTATTTTCTGGATATATATATATATATTAGGGATGCCACAATTCTCAATATAATATTGAACGAAAAAAACAATTCACAAGCGCGTATTGAACGAACGTCACGCATTCACGGTACACGGCGCTTATAATTGTGTTTTTTCGTTTCTATTTAATAAATAATTTTTCCACACATTCTATAATTTGCTTCCATCCCAACATACTGAACAACGCGACATACATTCACATCACAGGTTAGTGGTAGAGTTATACTCACGGGACACTAGTTATTCACAATCACCAAAGTTCATCATATGCATGCGTTTTAAAGCCTTGTTTTAACATGCGCTTTTCAGAGCGCGAGCACTAAACGCCTGTCAAACACGTGATTACAGGACTAAGTCTTCTTACTGCGCTAATACTGTCAAATACACACAAGGTTAACATAAACACAGTCGGTTATGCCTAAAGTGAAAGTAAAATCGCAATCGTGTCTGTATATTAAATGCACGCAGGTCTTAAATTGACAACAGGAAAGCCTAAGTGAACACGCGGTCCTTAAAGGGACAGTTCACCTCTAAAATGAGGTCATTATTTACTCACTCTAATGTTGTTTCAAACCTGTATTCATTTCTCGATGACAGAATTTACATTTTTGAGTGAAATATCCCTTTAAATGTTAATACAACAACAAAAGACAAAGAGAAAATCACCCACTGCTCTTGACTGAAAAACTAATACAGCTTTGATAAGAATCAATGTTTTATAGTGAAGTCTATGTAGTGTTTTATTTTTACATTTATTCATTCAATTTCATACTTAAATGCTGCTGTACAGCTAGCTCTGAGCTGCCAGAGTAAATCTTAAATATATATTTATTTTATATTATCCAATAACACTAGGAATGTGTAAAAAAAGGTTTTTTTTAGTAAAGTTAAGTTTAAGTAAGGTTTTTCAATTCTTTTAAGTAAAATAAGGAAAGTATTGCAATTTTTTCTCTTTAACCTCTTGCTGTTCCTATCGCCTAAGAATAGAATAAAAAAAATGTATGTGACAAGCCATCAGAACCAAACCAAACCGAAAACCAAGGTATGTATTGAACCGTGGACTAACTGTATTGTCGCATCCCTAATATTATATATATATATATATATATATATACACACATTTTTTTGGACAAAAAAACGTAAATATTATTAATAAAAAAATGAAGAAAAAACCCGATTTATTATTCGAGAACTAAATACAAATAATAAGCAAATTAAAAAAAAATTATGTGTGTATGTATATATGTACTGTATGTATATATACATATATACTCACACACATTTTTTTTTTTTTTGGACAAAAATATTCCCTTTAATTGTCAATTTAAAAAAATTAAGAAAAAAAAAACGATTAAATTTTTTCCCTAAAAATCTCCTAAAGATTTCTTAACTAGAATCCACTGAGGTCAAGCAGGCAGACTGAATGAAGCGGTTTTGTGAAGGACCAGTGGACACTTCTGGTGAAGTCTGACATACAGGCTAATTGTCGGTTGATTAGTTAAACACAATTTTTTGAAATTGTTAGTCTTTGGCTGCAGGCATTCCTGTGTCAGACTTCCCAGAACTCTGAATAAACACCACCCCACCTTTTCCAGTATCTCTTGCTACTCTTGGTAAATAAATACCATACGGATGTTCAGGAAAAAGGAAGAGTTTTGGGGAGAAAAAAGGCAATAGGTAAAATATTCAACATTGTGCAAACTAAGACAAACAAACGTTAAAACAATATAAGTAAACAAATTTGCTCATTCATATTTGCCAGTTATAATATAATTGCCTATCAGGACCCTGAAAATATTTGTACAGAGCTGATATCATGGGGTAGATACACGTTATTGTTTGTTGGATAAGTATCCAATGCACCTCTCTTTTATAGAAGGGACAGGCAAGTTAACTCAAGAATAGTCACTTAGGCCTCTAAGCCTTTCTGACAATAAACAACAGACACAATAATACTCATTATTTGTGTATGGAAGCAATAATCAAGGGATGCAATGTGCAGTAATATGACATTCATCTTTCAGAGAATCAAAGTCTGATAAACGCAGTCGGCCACAGCTCACACAGTTTTATGATTGTTAGCAACAGAGAGAACTACAGTTAAAATTGTACTATATCAATAAAAACTAAAACCTATAAAGCTATGTGCTAATTGATATCCACCTATACTGAAAGCACAATCTACAGAAAAGGCAGGAACTGTGAAGACGTTCTCCCAGTTTTTTTCCACTATTAGCAAAAGTGCTAATAGTTAGCAGGTGAACAACAGTCTCAACACCACAATCAGAACCAACCACTGACACCTCTCCAAAACTCCACTTGACAAATAAAGATTAATACCTACACCAATAGTTTTAAATGCCAAACACAAGCTAGAAAAAGGCTTCCCCAGAAAGCAGGTCATGTGACATACCTGGGTATTTAAGAGTAAGCAAGTGGATAACCTCAGCTTTCAGTTCCAAAAACAGAGGTAAGTAAGTTGCCATAGCAACTCTCTCCGGAGCAGGTTATGTCCCAGGGTTTGCTTAAGAGGTATTCAGATGTGTTTAATATAATTAATATAGTTATATTAATAAAACTAAATGTGTTATATAGTTACAGTTTCATAATATTCAATATTATTTATTAATTCTAAAGTAGTATTATAACAAGGTAATGTGTAAATATTCGATTCAAATATATTTATTTATTTTAGTCATCTCACACATGGATCTGCATTCAATTAATTAGCATCAAACAAACAATACAATCCTTATTTTCAGTGAATAAAAAAAGACTTATTTAACGAAAAGTAAAAAAATCAATTGCACAACCACCAAATAGTCAAACGATTTTATCGCCACGATGTGCACTAAGTAGGTTACATAAAATTGGCATTAAACAAAAGAAGAAGGAGGATGTAGAATGGCGCGCTTTTTCTTAACGTCTGTTTCTGTGGTGAATCATCGATTCGTCGCTCTGTTGAGGATGTCTTGCATGTTCTCAGGTAACATACTCTGGGTTGTCTGAACGTGCTCATGGATGTGTTTTTGGAACCAGCATACCTTGAGTAAGCAAGGTTTGGGTTAATCAACCAAGAGTTCAGGGTATATGTGATGGTAAGTTAACCTTGCTTTCTGGAATACCCCCCAGATGTGTTACCCATCCCACACAAGCAACAGAAAATGAGAGCTGATTGTCACTTATCAAAATTCCATACAGTGAAAATGAGTGATGATAACTGGCTGTCAAATTTAAATGCAACACTGCTTAGTTTATTTTTAGTCCGTTTTTCTTTGTTGATATTGAAAGTGTGTCAGGACCACCACTGGTGTCCCTTCAAAATGAAATGTGTTTGATTGATTGATTTGCTTGCAGGAGATTGTAAGGTAAAACAAATGACTTATTGTTCTATTGATGTAATCAGCTTCTGTGTTCTGATATGAAAACATGATGTTCAGTGTGTTTATTCACTTAATCCGTTTGACTGTCTGGAACATATCCTTCCCAACAAATCTGACTTACTATCCAATCGAGCAAAGCCCAGGCCTTTAGAAAAAACCTAAATACTTAAAAAACAGGAAAACACAAAACCCTTAAGTGAACAAAACAAATATAAATAGAAAAAAACAGCTTTCTCCCTGGATTAAAGTTTCTAGCATCTACTTTTTTCCTAGCAGATCACAGGTCATTGTCTGGCTGATGTTACGTGACCTCAGTGGGGGGTTTTGTTTCCTGGATTAAGCCAGTGCTTCTGAAATGGGGGCAGATGGAGTAAGTGTCCCGGTGATGTTAGTTTGTGTTGCCAAGACTGCTGTGCTCATAGAGACAGTCTAGACTCCGGTAGTGTTTTAATGAGATTTTATGCGATTAAGTTAGTGCTCATAATAGAGGCAGCAAACTGACCATAGTCATCAAAACAAGATTAATTGTCTTCCTTAAACATACAGTAATATAAATAAGCGGATTTATCAAATGTAGTTTGATAAAGCTATGCAATATGACACGCTGCCGCTTGAAAATGAAGACGACAAAACATTCACCACGTTTGAAAGGAAGGGAAATCAAGGCTCCTGTCAGGCATTGCTATGAGCCCAGGTGGACTTCAGTGGTTTGAGGTGTTAAGTGACATGTAGCAATGAGAGGAATGACTGCAGCTGGTGGGGGGCTTTAAGACAAGCAAGAGGCCCTAGGACATTCTCAGATGGACTGTCCAGTTTACAGCCCATGTTTATGACAGGTATGCTGAAATACCCAGAATTCTTGGCTCTCCCCTTTAGTAGATTGTAGGAACAAGCCTACAGACCTCAGACACTGGTCAGATCGTATCAGAGACTGGTGAATATGATGACTATAAGTAGCATCTAATTTTCTAAAAAAGGTAAACTTATAGAATATAGTTTAGGTTGTCTTTAGACTTGGTCAGAATTTTAAATGTGTCTCTACTGGTCTCTTTTCACAATGTACTTTTGGCTTCGTGAGTGGATTGCATTCAAATAAATTAAAAATTATTATAATACTAAAATAATGCTCATTTCACCATACTCTAATATCCGATTTCAAAGCTTGAAGTGAAAATACCACTTGAAAGGAATTTCACAAGGCATCAACAAAGAGAATGTCTGAAATAAATGTACACTTTTTCATTAGCTGACCTCAACAAGAAAGCAACAGTGAGGGTGTGCAATGCAGGTTAATTTCACCTCAAAGCTTCCAGGGATCAAGTTGCTCCGTGATCAAACCCTGTGAGCACTGTACCATGAACTGTAAGTTATTCAGATAGCAGATGATCATGGCTTGTTGGTAGACTGTATCTAAGTCATGAACTGCATTGTAAGCTGGAGTGGAGACACCTTTTTCTGATCCAAGCAGATGAGGATCATGCATTTTTGATGCATTCCACAGGTAGTACAGAACTTGTGTGCATTGCTTATAAAAAAAAGCTAATTTAGCAATCAACTATTGGTTATTTGGCAATGTATCTCAGTGTAACTCACTGGTTTGTTTTGTGTGAAAGTAGTAGAGATGCACAACATATTAATTCTGTATCATTCCAAAAATCTGTATAGATAATTACATCAAAAAAATTATTTCATAGTTACATTATTATGATATCTATTGGAGACATGCCAGTTTTGCTGAGAAGTAAAACACCACCTGCTACCCCAGATATGGATGAAGTAACATGTTGGAAAAAGGAATGTTGATTATGGAAAACTCGGTAAGTGTTTGGGGGGAAAAAATCTTAAAAGAAAACTGAGTAGGTGGGATGTTGTACACAGAGTTAGTGGACTGTAAGAAAATGCAGCAAAGCTACATCCCTGAGAATCTCAGTGAGTGGGTAGATCGGCATGGAAATATAAAGATAACGTCAGAAGCAAAACAGCCAGAATGATCTTATCAGCTGGTTGTATTCACATCATGCACCTTTGACTCCAAAAGAGATGCAAAAACTTTGAGTAAATAATCTTTTTATCCAGTAAACATGCAACTCGTTCTTATACAATTGCTTTGTTGTCCATCAAACGCCCACAAAACCACAGCTGTAAAATGAGAAGGCATTTGTTCTTATAGAACTATAAAAAAAAAACATATCAATGTACATTTTAGCTTCATTTTCCCCTCTATTCTCAAATGCTCAAAATAAGTCTTGATTTCAAGGGCTCTGAAATTTCATCAAGCCTACCTGCCAAAGGAACAATCGCCTTTACCCTTTGGCAAAAAAGGACATCAAAGAAGCCACAAAGCATGTGTGGAAAGGCAAGTAGTGAAGAGTTAATTCACTGCTCTAACAGTGAAGCAATGGAAGGGTTACAAAAGCACAACAGGGCAACCTAACAACCTCTGACCTTCTCTTCCTGCAGTGCTCCCAAGAGGAATCAAGTAACTGTGATGAAGCTTATATGATACCAAAAGTGATCCACACACCATTGTAGCTTAACCTTAGCTTGGGGGACTTGGTTAAGTGATCTCAATTCGTCATATACAAAACAAAGGTCTTGAAGATCTTGAACATCAGAGAAGCTTCTACTAAAAATGTTTCATGCAAAAACGCACTGAATATTGACAAAGCTGCTATAGACACAAGTTAGTTAGTGATGTTCTCACTTTGATCTTTAAACAACACAGCTACACTCTCTCTGTCATTATCACGAACATACTTTTTTGGGTGGCACGATACAAAAGCATGAAAGTGTCGTCAAGGGTTTGCAGAGAAACAGTATTGAGAGCCTCGCCCAAGTGACTGGCGAGCAAGAGGGTTTCCTCTTTTTTCATGTCTTCTATATCCAAACTCATATCAAGATGTGGCCTCACCCCCAGAATCTCTCCCTGGTGTTTGAGGCTGAAAGAGAGAAGATATCATTCAAAGCACTATGCCCAGAGAGTGACGCACGAAGCTTTAGCGTTTTATCGCACATCAGACACATTCCTGTCAGTTCACGTTTTGACAAGGTACCACCAACACGGAGAAAAGAACCACGAGCGCCACGATTCATCCAATATTAGACAATGCAACCATATACAATGTAGCTATCAGATGCCAAGAAAAAAGATGATTGAAGTGGAAAGAAATATCTGCAGTAAATCTTCATTACATCAAACGTGCAAGCTCAAAAATAGAGGCATTGTGACTGTTACCCTCTAGAAAACCTGGTAAATATTGTTTCTGACAAGGAAGACATATCATAATACAATCATTCAAGGGAGTGGAACTTTGCCAGCACTTGCTTTTTTTAAATTAATTTTATTTGATAGGATAGTAAAGTGAGGAGGATATATATCTATAATTAGCAGTAATTTCTTTATTAAAATATACTTTTAGCAGTAGATTTTTTTAAATTAAAATATAAGTATATACACTGTCAATCAATTAAAAAAATTACTAATACATTTTTTTCTGTAATTAATTGTGATTAAAAACATCAGTTTTTAATATTTTTATATTGTAATTATTTCACAGTTACTCTCCAAATTAAAGTAGAAACAACTCAAAGACAGTATATTTTAAATATTTGTTGATAATGGCATCTTTTTATAAATGAAGGCCGGTATCACTGATACTGATACAGTTACTGATGTCTCTATGAAATAGATTTTTTAAAAACATGATAGACATTCAACATTACAGTATAATTGAAAGCTATCCATTTTTTTTAAAAAAAGTGGATTTAAACTAAAAAGTCTGCATGCACTGCATAAATTATCAATTCGATATAGACTAATCCTTATTAAAGCTACAATTTTCTCAGTTACCTTTGTTCTGTGATTAACTTTAATGACATACAGCATTAGTCACTGCTGTCACTTTAAGATCTGCCGCTGCCGAACATGACGTGGATCACTTAGAGCATTTAAAATAACTGATTTTAGTCTGGGATTTTATTTTTTTTATTTCTGCAAAGTATAAAGAATTATCAGCTTATCTTTACTGGCCAGACATTTTTTAATCAGTGTATATAAATTTCAGACATGCTCTCCAACCAATAGTGTGGAAATCTTCTGGAGTCAGTTATCAATAGTGAATAAGCTTAAAGAGCTTGATTATAAACAGATTTCAGTGATAAAGCAACAGGGCATTTCCTTGTATAGATCCTACCAAAGGCTATTTCTGTGCTATCTTTTAGGACACACAGCTGCTCAAACCACCTGTTAAAAACCACAGTATCATTGGAATGTCTCAGGAAAAAAGCTGTTTGTGCTAAAAAGTAAAGGCTTGGTCTTCCACTCTTCCTTGTAAAATAGGGTAGGATCCACCAGCACAAGGGACATGGCACAATTTAAAACACAAAAAGTGTGGAGTTCAAGGAGAAATAGGGGTCAGAGGTGAACTCCTCCCATGACAGAGGTTCTCACATACTAGAAGGTGGGGTAGAGGGGGTCCGGGGCATGTAATCAGAAGGGTGGAGGAGACCAGGCTATAAGTTACACACCTGTCAAGCTTGAACATGGAGAGGTGAAAAGGGGTCACCGTGCAATTTGTTTGCCCACTGGATTTTCTAAAAATACTGTGGCGAAGTTGCCAGGTGATTCTTCTCGGTGTCAGTGCTTAAACAAGGTCACACGCTACGTTTAATGTGAGTGTGAATGCGTGCAAGCAGCATACACCAATAAATATCCAAGTACCTTGTGGGAAAATATATGAGATAACATGCTGTAAACTAATTAGCACTGTCTTAGCATAACTGGCATATGATCATTGGCAATTCACACTGAATGCATACTTGTGATTGTGTGTTAGATGGAGATCTTCGAATGCTTTGAAACATTTCTACTTTTTTCCAACATCTTACGCCATGGAACACGTAGAGACCACTACGCAGTGTGCGTAATTCTGTGTAGCTGCTTTTGAAAGCGAGAACAATTCCTGTGTGAACGCCTTATAGTGTTTGAGAGCTTTACCATAAGAAATCAGAATCAAATTCAGCCTAATGCTTATGATGCATATGAATTGTGTTCTCTCAGAGACATGGGTTTGAACCTGGCCTGCGCCCTATCCCAATTCCATACCCCTCTCTCTGCCTCCATGTTCTCACTTTACAATCCTATCAAATAAAGACAAAAAAAACTGAAAAATAAAATCACATAAAAATACAATAAGAAGAGTAAGCACTGGCAAAGTTCCACTCCTTTGAATGATTGTATTATGATTCAAAACCTTTTATCATAATTCATTTACAGATTATAGGCAATTTGGAACAATTTAGTTATTTAATTTAAAGCAGAACAGCACCGCACCCAAAAAGGTGGTTTTGTATTTCATTAAGTACATAAAAAACAACCCTATAAAATCAGAATCAGTAAGAAAAACAAATAATTATGTTAAAAATATATATATGTGGCAAGCAGTACGTGAACGAAACTGTAATCAAAAGTTCACTGCTGCCATCTAGTGCCCAAGTCATGACCATTTCATTATCAGCTTCCCAAACTATGGCACTCTCTTCTTCCAGGTTCTCAAACTAGTGATACAGCATCTCTATCATTAATCTAAAAAGCAGGCCAAACCGCACAGAACCACACATTACGGGAAAACCGGAGGCGTTTTTCCAGGTCACCGTCCCACTTCAAGGCCTTTAATTTTTTTCTCTCTGGAAGCGCAAGTTTGTCATTAGCAAGGAGGATATTATGGTCGGGTCGCGTGCTCTGGCACAGGCACTGCTAGCACGACATAGAGGAAAGAGTCGTTTATGAGTCACAGATGAGTGTCGCCTGCCTGGTACAAACATATTTAGCACTAGATCGCATCTAGGGTCAGACAACAGCCATGTACAGCCCCACACTCAGACAAGATCACCATCACTGTCAGGAAAACAATGTGTACTTATCTAAGACTGTGCTTAAAGTTAGTCGACTAATGGAAATGACCTATATCTGTTTCATAAATGCGTGTAAAAGATCTTATTATGAACAATCCATCAGTGCAGGTCTCATTTTTGATCAATCAAAATGTCGTAACTGGACATTCCTTTGAAAACAACAGACTTTTCTCTTCATTCAAGAAATTTGGAGGAAAATTAAGAGGAAATTTGGAGTGTTTTTCTTTGCAACATGAATAAAAATAATATTAACCTAGGTACACTTTTACGCATGTCAATTAATAGTAGAATTCCATTTCAATTGAATTGAATAATCCTTACATTTTAAACGTTAAAATATTTTCTTTTCTTTTTTTTAATCTATGAATATGAACACAAACTAAATGGTCCATTCCCTTGTTCCATTCAAATGTATACAAAATGTTGTTTTGCTCAATTAAATTCTTAATTCATAATATGAATGTGTGTGGATTTAATTCAATTTGGTTGAATTTTATTATTAATTGAAATGAATAGTCATGAATAAATAAACTCACTTTTTTGAGTGTTTCTGCCACAGAATAAAAAGTAAAAAAAGTAATAGCAACTTTTTATCTCACAATTGCAAGTTAATCTCACAATTCAGACTTTTTTTCTCAGAACTGTGAGTTCTAAAGTTGGAATTTGCAATGTGAGTTTTAGAATCTCACAATTGTGACTTTTTGAATGATTTGTGAGATAAGTCGAAAGCGTGTTTCCGTAGCGGAAACTTCAATATATGCTTCCATATGTTGAAGATTACAATTAGTCACTGCAAAAGATTTTAATTAGATTTAAAGGGATAGTTTACCTCAAAATTAAAATGGTCATCATTGACTTTCATGTCATAACAAACCTGTTTTTGTCAATATAATGAAAACCAATGGGGTACAAAACAACACTGTACCCCATTGTCTTTCATTGTTTAAGCAAAAAACGTATTTTTGTGTTCCACAGAAACTGGATTTTAAGTTTTGGGTGAACTATTCAGTTCACTCAAAACGTAAAATCCAGTCACCATTTACGCACCCTCATTGTGTTACAAACCTCAATGACTTTCTTCTGTGGGACACAAAAATACTTTTTTTGCTTTAACAATGAAAGACAATAGTTAAAGACCTATTGAACCATCTTTTGACATTTATATATATGGCGACATCTAATCTGCCTAAAATAAATGGTTAAACCACAATCTAAACCATGGGCATGATGAGTCAGTGGCGGGCACAATATTCCCCAACCCCCACTAACTTTCCTGTTCTTTGAAGTGGCGACACTGGTCAAAACAAAATAAACCTTCCCACGACAAACCAGCTCTATCACCACCTCCTGAATGGCCTTTCCGTTAGTTTCATGGAAACTTTAGCATGAAAACGTTTGACTTGCTTTGTGATAACATCGATAGGGCAGTAATACGATGGGTATTAATTTGGGGTTCAAAGAAAGTCTAGACATGATGGGCCTCAATCTCAATCCACCAGCATGACCACCCTTAACATGCGTTCAACCACTTACTATTTATTTACATTAAAAAGTGAACAATGCTATTTTCTAACATCCATCGAAATTGAGATAAACAAAAGAGCACTAGCTAATTCTTAAAGAATGGTTAAAAATGCCAGTTAAAAAGGCAAATAGTTAAAAAAAGCAATATAGCATTTGTTATACGGAGCAGCCTCGTTTTCATGTAAATATTTAAATGATGCCCTTTGAAAAGACATGGGAAAGTAAATAGCATCTGGTTAGTCCCAACCAAAATGACAAACATGAGTTCTGATCACAGTGTTCTTGGTTTGACAATATGGTTGGTCTTAACCAAGATCTTTCAAACACAAGTAAAATAGTCAACGACAATCAAGGTTAATCTAAAACACAGACTGAACACAAACCATTCACTATTTTCAATTATCCCAGTGTGTAACTCAACATCTCCCACACATTATTACGCAGGAAATCATCTTAAACTTTTGTCAAACACACACACACAGTCACACACGTAGGCCTACCTTTTCATGTGGCACATCATGGGAGTTTCAAATATCTTCAGACAGCAAATGCCCAGTTGACAACGTGCTTCAGAACAAAATAATACAATTAAAACTGAAACTATTTGTTGAACAGTATTTTGAGACTTTAGTTTTGAATCCAAATCTGGAGGTAAATTAAACCTGAGCTAGTAGTTTATATTTGGCGCCTCCCAGCGACAAGGAGATGAACCAACGAAGTAACGTTAAGCTAATCTTCTCAAGTTGACGGACCGTCTCGTATTTCAGTTTACTAACGTCACAAACTATAACAGGGTTGAGTATCATCTTAATATAGAGAATGAATAACAAACCTTTTACAATCATATTGTAAATACAATTGTTAGGCTTTAGTGCTAATTAAATTTATGTTTTTGTAATTATGCTTCTAAAAGGTTGATTCTGCGCATATTTGATGATCTTATATTTAATGCTATTTGAAATGTTGTAGGTAAGAATCTCTTCAATTATTGAATATATTTTGAGACAAAGGTCAGTTTTTCAATAACTGAAGAATATGTATAAGTAAAAGTGTTTGGGGCAAAAGGCATCATATTTAACATGATCTTAAACAGCGGCTGACTTTCACATGTGCTGACATAACATGGTCAGACTCAGATTGTAATATAATATATTAAGTTGGGTGTCTACCTAAGAGATAATCACCATATTTATAATGAAACCATTAGATTTTAAAATATGATAATATTCATATCATTTAATAAAAATATTTGTAGCCTACTGTAAAGCTTTATTCAATTATTATGGATCTCATTCAGTGCTTTCAGAATCTTTACTTTAAAAGTTTCTGTATTTTTGAAATATATATTTTTATTAACATATTTTAATATTTATTGAACAATAATTAATTGTTTTATTTATAAAAATAAACATAGTACATAGTACAAACTTTGCTAACAAGATTTTTTTTAAACAAGTATTAACTTAGACATGATTAAAAAGCACATTTTTCTTAGGGTGTGCCTTTAGCCCCAACTAATTTAGAACATTTATAGTTTATAACCTTTTTTAATTGTATTATTAACATGGTCTTAATAAAATATCATAAATATGATGTTATAGATACAACTATTAACTCAGAAAATTGATTATAATAGGTAATAAACTTTATAGGAGTTAAAGTGTGACAAACTGTCTAAATATTCTATATGATGATTTACCCGCTGATGCTGGAGACTTGAATTCATATTTGCAAAGTTGAATGGGCTTTAGCCTCTCTTTTTGTGCCCATTGGTCTTCTTTTTCTGAAGTCATTGTTTTAAGTCTACAAAGTGTGCTGATAAAAGCAAATGTTGTGTTATTATATTAGATCAGAACAAGTAGGCTACAATAATTTGATAAGACAATTATCTTCCAGAACGTGAATATTTTACACAAGTTGTTAGCACAGAAGACCAGAGCAAAACATTACCGACAGAAATACAAAAACAAACTACCAAATTACTAATTCCGCGGATAAATCACTGTCTGTAATGTGGATTGTGGTTTGTAATTTACCTGTTAAAGGGACGATTACGGAACTGAGAGCGCGCCACAGAGTGTGAGCGATGCTGCTGAGTTATGAGACTTAAAGTTATGAGTTGTCTCGAAGAGCAAATTTAGATGACTAACTTTTACGATTAGACCAACAGGCAGAGTGACTGAGAGTCAGAGTGTCTACCACTAGATGGCGGTATCTCCATTGATATGTTGTTGCATTAGCCACCACTGAGAAAACGTGAATGTGGTTCCACAGGTGGGAAAATCAATTGCAATCATCCGGATGGAGTGTCTCTGCCTTAGATTTTTTTTTTTTTGTTAACACTCAAAGAATTCTGAGATAATGTACAAGTGTCTTTGCATTTTGCTTGAGTGACGGTGACGCAACAGAGATGTTTAAAAAAGAAAAATGTTTAGGGTAGGCCAATGTGAGTCAGAAGACTGATAAGATTAAACTTTTCAAAAACCAGCCTGCATGCATTTTAGTAGGTACAAAATCTTTTGTAAATTTCTTAATTTGTACAAAGATATAAAGCCTATCTAAAGTTTCTATGTCAATTCTGTTTATTTTATTATAGTTAAAATTTTAAAAAGACACGTATGTCTGTCTACTCAGCATAGCCTACAAACATATCTTATTAAATGTAGTTATTTGATGTAATCCACTTCTTGAAAAACATGGTAACACTTTAGAATAATTGTCATTAGTCAACTAGTTGACATAAACTAATAATGAACTGCATTTATAAGCATTTATGTATCTTTGTTAATGTTAATTTCAACATTTACTAATACATTATTAAAATGTTGTTAACATTGGTTAATGCACTGTGAACTAACATGAACAAACAATGAACAGCTGCATTTTCATTAACTAGTTAACTAAGATGAACAAATACAGTAGCACATGTACTGCTCATGGTTAGTTCTAATGACCATTATTCTAAAGTGTTACCAAAAACATATTGTAAAAAGTGACCAGTTGACTTAATAAAAGTGAGGAAACCTGTTGCCTTAATTAAGTAAATAAACTTTATGTGCAATTGAAAAATTAAGTTATGTGAAATTGTACTTTTTAGTGTTTGGGGGAATTCATTTGCTTATATCATGTGTAGGCCAATTAATGTTTTGATTTTGCAGTTATTTCTTTGTTCACTCAATTTTAATTAAATGTTTTGTACATTAAAAACATAATTGTTTATAATCCATATGGTACCGATGATTTGGAATTATTAGGAATGTGTAATGTTTGAATAATCTTTAATGACTTGCAAATAGTCCACTAATTGCGCCATTCCAATAAATACCTCCCTGTTGTATCCACTAGGTGGCGTTGAATTGCGTTTACCGTTTGGCAAAATAGTATCCTTGTCCTGTCCTTGCTTAAAAAATTAAATAAAATAAAAAAACTAGACAGATTTTTTTTATATAGTGGTTGTAAACTAGCTGAAGGCCAGTTTGGCGATGCTGGGAGACTATCTTGAACCAGCTAAGACCTACAAACTGGTTTAAGCGGTTTTCTTATTATTATTCTTTCAGCTGGAATTCAAAGGTTGTGGTTATCTGCAATGTGCTGGAGTGCATCAACCACAAAAACATTTTATTTTATGTTTAAATTGATAATTTAAACGAAGATAGGCTATCTCAACCAGACCCATTCAGTCCAATAAACTGCACTATAGTCTACACACACACACACACACACACACACACACACAACTTGCAAAAAGTGTAAAAACTTGTCGCCACCTTAAACTTTGAAAAATAAAAAAAACGTACAACTTAAATACAAGTTTAGATCACTTTTAATTAAAAAGCTTATTTGCTAAATCACGATATGATTACATTTGAATGTGTAAATTATGAGTATTGTCAGATTAACTGCGTGTAATCCCAACCAACCTTAAACTGCTCATCGATTTACTTCAAGCCTAGTAATATTCTTATGCAAAGGTTTTGCAAATCTCAAGTGAAACTTGAAAGCAAACTCCTCTTAAGCCTCAACTACCTTTGGTTTGATGTAACCCGGCCCATCTGGTGAAGAGTGTGAGTGGCCCAAAACTAAAAAGAACTGGGGGGAGAAGTGGAGAAAGATAGAGGAGGGCAGATCGGATTGAAAACAAATCACGCCAACAGATCTCCCACCGCTCATCACAACCGACGACACAACAAACTTGCTTCGGGTACATTTCAGCCGTGTTGGCGGCTAAATTACTTTTTAATGTTCGAGTAACTGCAGTCTTTTGAAGACGCGCGTGTGATGGATCGCCAAAGTTTGCGAGATGCAACTGTAGCGCTTCGTCGTCCGCGAATGATGTAGTTTTCCTTAAACGTTTGCTTTTGCAAAACAAAAAATAAATCGCTGATGGAGTTTCGTGACAGACTCACTTTTAACATTTTTGTTTTAAGTACAATTGCGTTGTTTTTCGGATGCACGCTGGACAACTGAACAACTGACGAACTTTGCTACATCAAAGGGGGTAAATATGTATTTCGTTATGATGATTTGCTGATCACAATGTTTATGCAGATGTGCTTCCAATGCATTACGTCTTTCGGTTGTTACAAGTGTCGCGACTCAGCCTAGCTTGCTGTATTTATTGGAATGTGTCATAAACTATAGCCATGCTGACGAGAAGAGGTTTTGGCTCTTTACTTTTCATAGTTTAGAGGTAGACTATATTTTGTGACTTGTGTAATCTCAAACTTTTGTCAACTCGTGTCCCAGGTAGGGATGGGAATACTTATAAGGAACTCGATTCTGATTCCCCTTAACGATTCAGTTTTTTTAATGATTCTAATATGTGTTTACTATTTTAATGAAACAGTAAGCTATTATTTATTGTATTTGCTGTTCTCAGCAATCAGTAGCCCAATTACGAGATCATTTCAGATTTTAACAGTCTACAACAGATATGATAAATCAGATAGGCCTACAGACTTTAAGACATTTAGGCTTTTGTGCATTCATCAATTAGTAGCACTAGATATTAAATAGCCAGCCTACTAATATTAACAAAACGCAGTGTGTAGGCCTATATTACATGAACGTTATCACTTAGGCTACTTTTAAGTTTCCAAAACATTAAATACAACACAACCCACTAACATTTGGTTTATTTTCTAGGCATGACAAGTAGCCTAACTTGTAGTTCAGTAGGCTAAGTGAATCAGATTTATTCGACTTTCGACTCAATTCATAAGTCCATAAAAGTTTCTTTGGGGAGTCAAACCGTTATCGTGCTGTACATTTTGAATCACTAAAAGAACCGGCTCACAAGAGTCATTCGTTCAGGATCGCAGTAGTTTATTTGGGAGTCGGTCTACGCTATTCGCACTGTTTGTTTGTGATGCATCTGAAAGAACCGGTTGAAAAGAGTCGTTGGTAATCGTACTATAGCCTACCTGTTGGATGCATGTTTAAGATCCAGTGAAGGTGTCGACCATCATGGGCATGAATAGTTGTGTAGGAACTTGACAGAACAATGATGATGAACCGAAATCCTTCAGTTCTTGTATAGAAAAACGTAACTGAACAAACTGGTTCTCAGTTCCCTTAACATATTGTCTGTGTAGTGTAGTGCATACTTAGGGTTGTTCAAGTAGGCAAAGCTAAAAAGTTCCCAAAGAAGATTTTATTTAAATACAATATACACAATATACTTTTTACTAGTAGTTGTAGGACACTAGTCCATTTATGTAAGTGAAGATAGCAAAATCAAGTAAACTGTGAAATAGTATACCCAAAAATTCTTCATACAGTGGACTAAATGTAAATCTGGGACCAAAATGATTCAGACACTTTGACCTGACCATGTTTTGCTTAAGTGCTTTTTCTTTAATTGCTAATGCGACCTTATACACCACTGGCTGAACACAATTAAGCATTGCTTGGTAATTGGTTGACCTTAAATTGGTATTATCTAATTGTGTACTTAAATTAAACTGCTGATTGGTTGATTTTAATCCATTAAATACCTTTCTATCAAAGTTATATGACAATATCAAGATGAATTTTTTCAGACACAGTTTAGTTATTGTCATATTTTATTACCATTTTCTAAACTATAGTGAATAAAATGTGAGAAAATGGGGAAGGTGTCAGAATAAATTTTGGTTTGACTGTATATGTCTATAATTCACAGAACATCAGTAGTCTAATTCAGTAGGCTTTTCTTTGGTTTTTCTGTTGACAAACTCAAGTAACTAGATGCCAGTAACTTTCTACAAAAAAATATTGCAAATAATTTAAGGTGTTATGTAAATTAAATTTTGTGTTTGGCAAGGATTGGCAAAAAAGAGCGGCAAGAGTGTGCCTTGTTTTCCTGAAAAACAGAAAAGTGTGTGCATGTGTTAAATTTAATGTGATGCCCAGTTGAGAGCATTAGCATAAGAATAAAAGGTCTTAGTGAATTTCCCATTGTGTAGAATGAGAAGCGCCAGCAGTCAGAGGCAGAGCGAGTGAAAGGATTCAAAAAGGGGGGAAAAAATGATGGCCCATTCAGATTATTCAGCCTGGTTTGGGCTATGGTCATCAGCTTCTGAAACATGGGTCGAGCGTGTCACTTTCATCTTCCTTTCCTGCTGCTCTGCACATTTTCACACATTTCCCTCTTGTCCTGCTGCCTAAATCGGGGCTGTTCAGCCTTGGAATTCCGCGGGAGATTTTAACAAACGCTCATAAAGGGGGACTTTGAATGACATTGTGCATGCACCGCACAAGGACGAGACAAGACAATGCAATGACAATCAAGGAAAAAGTTTTAAGAGTACCTCTATGGTAAGGATGTAAAACATCATGGATTTTTCTACAAAGAGAATAGGATATATTATACATATTTAGTTACCATTAAATCAAGTGAAAACACTATATTATAAAAATGACAGCATTTATTATTATACATGAATTATCCATGTACATCTTTTTTTTAATTCATGTGCCCTTGTAATCTTTAATCAAAATATTTTCTCCTCCCTCTTGCTATATCTCTTCTCTGATGATGTGCACATCGCAAACGGCAAAATCAAGTCCCGCCCTACATTTTTTTTCTTGTTCAAGAAGCGTTTCGCTCTGATATATGGGAAGAAATCACTACTTCCTTTTCATGCTGACTTTCATTATACAAATACTGTTATTTTTATTGTCCATCCTCTGCAAGCACAGGAAATTAATTACTGAAAAAGCTGAAACTCTTTGGAATCTCAAAGAAATGAGCTAGACCTAGACTTTGTATCTTGGTTAATGTTGTGTGTTGGGCAAGACCTTGAATCTCTTTATCAGCAAGCAAAAGCTTTGAGGAGTTCCTGAAGTACACTTGTGCCTCAAAGTGAATTGATTAGACTTTAATGGCCGTTTAAAGTGCTGTGAAAGACAGCTGTGTTTCAAGTTTGTGTGCGGCGTCTCTAGTGTCGGATTGAATTGAAGACGAGGGCAGCGTGGTGAGAAAACAGAGAGATGTGAGAAGTGGTAGATTCTTACATTCATTTGCACTCTCAAAGGCTGTTCTTTGAAACCCATCTCCTCAGCTTTGCCCCGTAGGACACGGGACAATCCCTGCATTTTAGTAGTTTGTGTCGGACACCCCTCCAGACATCCGCCTCATTCTCCCACAAGTGTCTGGGGTTAATAAGGATCACATCACATCCGGTTTATGAGTGTGGATGGGGTCCTTCACAGTTTTTTTTCTTCCCTCGTTCTCTCATGCAAACTGTCAGGACATTGTTAAGTCTGTACCAATGTCATCAAAGAAATCCATGAAACCACACACACGCTCATATGTATATAAAAGACTTTAATATGCTATTAAATAGGCCTGAATTTGATTGATTGACCTCATTAGCAATTGTTGCCAAGCCTAAAGGAAATAAGGCCCATTACAATGAGCGCCTTAGATGAAAACGCAATGTTGTTTTTTTTTTAGCAGCTGGTTGATCTTTTACATCTGCTGGAGACTCACCATATGTGTTATTTTTAATAATGCAGCAGCGCATTTTTATATGAATTCCAGATATATATTGGGTAAAAGTTGCTGGTGTAATGCATGCTCATGTGTACGGGTAAAGAAAGTACACTGCAGGCAGGAACTCCGTTCACCTTCCTTAGAGGCCTGATAAACTGTAAGTCTTCTACTTTGTTCTCTTTCACAAAAAATTTTTGTATTATTATCTTTTGCTCTTTTACTCTTTGATTTCCTTTGGGCGGTGGGCTGGCGGTCCACCGTTTAAAGACAGCTGTTGAAATGAACAGTTGAAATGTATACTGTTTACATTAAGTTATATTTGACTTGCCATTGCTGTGACTCTATATACAGTGAATGGCGTTTCCCAAACCATGATTCATGCAAACCTTCAGACACAGTATGCGGACCTAAATTTATTTTATTAGCTGACCATGAATAAACATCATTCTAGACCAAAATTACAAGTCTGTATTTGAATTTTAGATGAGGTGTAGTGACAGCTGAGTCTGTTGGAATATCCATAGAACATGAAAACAAGCTGTGGTGCTGGGAATTATATGTAGATAACTGTCAGAACGAGTTCAGTGGTTCTCAAACTGCGTGGGAGTTTCCCCGGGTGGTAGACAGCACAACTATTTAAATATTTTCTGTGTTTTATTTATAATTTTTGATCTTTATACAACTCACTCTAAAAAGTAATCAAGGGGACCTGTAACCACAACTTAAATAAATGTATGGTTGCATAAAAAATTTGAATTAAACCTTTTAAGTTGCAAACATTATTTTGTAGAGTTCTGTTGACATAATAATGAGGACCGTTTAACATCTGTAATTTAAACTCTTTTAGGATTTTTAGGTTAATAACTTAATAAAATTAAGCAGTGGATTTCTAGTTCCCAGCATGCTTTGCATAGGACTTGATAAGGAGGGTAAATGTTGAAGTGTTAATTTATTTGTTTTTATTGAAGGGAAAGACCTGTTAGTATTTAGTGCTGTTATGTTTGACATTTAAAAGAGTTTAATATTGAAGTTTTTGTGGTTACCATTGTGCTGAAGAGTAGATACATGAAGGTAAACATTGACATTGACTCTATAAGCAATGACTGTGCTAATTCCTGTGACAAATAATATCTTACTTTTTCATTAAATATACATGTTAAATAAGTTATTAACATGTGTTTATTGTGCTATGATAGCTGTTGATTTGAACTGAAATAGATTCGATTAGTTGGTTCCAGGGCTGCAACTCTGGTAGTTGGAAACACTTATTTTTGAGTAATCAACTTAAAAAAAATGTTTATGCTACAAATTTAGTTCTTCTAACTCAATGTAGCTTGTTGGTTGAATGTAATTTCACTCAAAGTTGTCATAACACAAAAATATTGATGTTAACTGTTGCATTTTTTTGTTGTTGTTGTTGAGCCAACAACAAAAGTGTTCAGTGTACAGGAGCAATCAAAGTCCATCCACCACATTTATATTCTTAAACAAAAAAAATCCACTGAAGTAAATACAATTGTATGACCAGCATCATTACATTTTCTGTCTCTAATGCCTGCTACAGACTGTGCTATTTCTGCAATCCTATAAATTCATTACAAATCACACTGTACAACATGGATCTAATAAATTTTGGAACAAGTGTATGTAGACTGTACGTTGATGACACCTATTGAAGTCTCCACTATTTATCATCTTTCGAATGGGGCAGTCCAAATTCGTACGGTGTGTAACGGACACAATGAGGCAGTTCCTGTTAGTGAATCAAAAACATAGTGCAACCAGTGTAGACAAATTTACAATGCCACCAGTGTAGATTGATTCCCAAACGAATGAATGTAATGACTCGAATCTTGTTAGTGAATCAAAAATAAATACCGGATTCAGGCTGAATCCGAAATCACCCCCTATACCCTCACATAGGGAACTATTTGAAGGGACAGCCATTTATAGTGGTGTCCGAAACCATAGTGGACATGTTCGAGTGCACTCATTCAATCCCACATTGCACCACAATAACGAGTATACAGCTGATGTAACAGCTAAAAACATATAGGACTACTAGTGCAGTGTAGTTTGAGTTACAAACAAATGATACCAATAAATCATTTTTTAAGTGAATCAAAAACATAAAGTGCAATCAGTCTAGACTGATCCCTGAAACGAAATACTCTTGAATGAATGAATGACGTACGTTTCTGCGTGTGTTGTTTATTTAGTGCTGTTTTTACGTATTAAGGCCAATCACTGGATTGCATTAATGCTGTCTCTATAAAGTCAGACAACTCGATACAACGAGTGTTTAATTCATTTATTACTGAAATGATCATACCATTTTTTGCAGTGAAATTACATTTACTTTTCCCAAATATCCTTAAAACTACTAAAAGAATCATTGATGAAGCTGTTAAGGAACTGGGGTTGTTAAGATGAATCCAAACCAGAACAGGAATCGATAAATTCTTTACAATTCCCAACCTTGACTTGAATGTTTTGATCAAAGGTGGTACTTATTCTGAAAAGTTTGTGAGAAAAGTTAGTAGGAGTTTTGCTTAAGAACTTTCTCAATGTGAGAGGACGGAATATAAACCAGTGTATGTCAGGATATGCAGGCATTATGTGCAGCTTACTATTAAGTCAACAGCCAGCATTAAATCAAAGTTCCGTGTGACACTGTGGCCTCTGAGGGTTAGCTTTGATGTGGTAGTTAATTAATTCCTGAAGGGCTGCTGACGGGCTATCCAGTTCTCCATTATGGGAACCTCTTCACAGCGGCTGCCTGTATCGTTATTCAGTTATTGTATCATCTTCACAGCCTGTGAGTCGCAGTTTACCCTCTCACTGTCACAGGCTCAAACAATAGCACACTGTTCCAAGTGTTTGTTGTCAGTGCTAATCGGATGCAGAAACCGAGTCTGAAGTGCACAGAGGCCACCGGCGGTTCGGCAGGGTAGTCTTCTGTTTCCGGAGTTATTGGAAAACGGAGAAGTCGATGCAAGGGAGAAGTGATTTATCAGGCGGCCTCCCAGCTCTTGACCAGACTTGCAAGGAATGGAGTGGGTAGATAGATCAGTCTTATTGAGTTCCATAGGATGAGCAGGGAGATCCAAAGAGGAGCGCTGAATTCCTGCCAGGCCACAGACTCCTCCAACAGACTGGAAGACGAGCTGGATGTGTTGAGCAAGGAGAAGCCATGTGGTAATCTTTAGCAATCAGCCCGCTTGTTCCCCCAACACACATGTCCACTCCCGCTCGTGGCCTCTCCCTGAACGCCATGCTGGATCTCGGCCAGGCTCACTGTGGAATTTTCTCACTACGTTGTGCTGGATAAGGATAATGTGTGTCCCTGTCATCATCTCACAGTTCCCAGTGTAGCTTAAATATATGACTGCCCACATTGGGGTCTTTAGAACAGTGAGCAAAGATTAGAAACATTCGTGAAAAGGGATGAGAATTGCTTTTTCATTGTACCACTTTTTTGTACCAATCTTCTTTTTTTTGTACCACCCTTGCTATAAAAGCAACAGTTCATATAGTTGCTGATGGGAAAAAAAGTATCATAAAAGTATTTAAAAAAGTAAAATTGTGCACTCTCAAAATTTCATTTTTTTGTGTAGATGCAGGCTAGATACAAGGACAACCAAGTTCAGTTTTGGTCTATTCTCAACTTAAAATAATAGTGTGCTGCAAAACATTAATCCTAAAGCCTGGAAGCAAGTTAGCATTTTAGAACCTCAGGTTCCATCATCCTAAAGTCAATCTTTTGGACACATCCTAAAGTCAAATTTTTTTAAAATTATTATTTAATGGCTTAAATTCTGACATAAAATGCAGGGTGTACCCTACTCAAGTTTTTCTGAAGCTTTTATATGTCTTGAAAAAAACTGTTGCTAACAAGTGTACAGATTGCTAACTGTACAGATGTTGTTGAGGACATTAAACATCACACCGAACAGTAAACCACATCGACTCATTAGCCTGCTTTTACAGCCTTCACTGTAAGGCCAAATAAGTTGACAAAAACTTTTAGGCAATCAATTACAACACATTTTTTTAAGTTAAGAAATTCAAAGTTTAAGCAAGCAGAACTGGCATATTTTATATTTTGTACTTGTGCATTTTAATTGCTCTTAACTTGAAATATTTGAGGAAACTAAATTATCACGTAATGGAAACTTAGCTAGCTTTAACTAGCTTATTTAGCAAATGCTAACTTGCTAATTGCTAACAAGCTAAGCTCATGCTCCGCTTGTCACCATGACACCCAACATAAACTCTTTAAAAAAAAAAAAAAAGTTAAACATTAAACACTACTAAATCTTCCAAACTAAAACATGTTATCTAAAACATTATATAACACTTAATTTGAGCATTTACTCTCCCTTTCGAGTGCTATGGAAAAGCATGCTGGGAAATAGAAATCCCAGCCCAGTTTCCGTTAAATTTAAGTTTGTCTAAATTTAAAGAAAAAAAGTTCTTAAAACTCAAAACAATGAAACAATTCAGATGACTTAAAATGTGTCAGTTTCGTGAACTCATAAAAGTTATTTTAATTGAACTCATTTGTTTAAGTTTATGCTACTCAAACCAGTTAATAATTTTGAGCATTAGGGTTTACAGTGTTGTGTGTTTATACTCTTGCAAACTATTCAAACTTGAATATTTTAAATCACGATGAAAAGAGAACTTTTGTTGGTCACAGTGCTTATTTTCTACAATAATCCAAAAGCCAGTGGAAAAATCCTATTGGCTTTTTGTTGAGGGAACCAGGGTGATGCAAACTTATGGGTTGTCCTACAAAACGAACTCATCCCTGCAGCAGTATGTTGTAGTTTGGACTACTTTTACAATGTTTTTATGGTACATTTTTGTACTTTTTGGAGCTTTACAGCCACTATATTCTGTTGTTGTTTGGCAAGAACTACATAATAATTGATCAAAAAAAGTTTGAAACAACATGAGAGGATGAGTAAATGATGACTATTTCTTTTAAACAAATTCATAGTCATATTAGTGCTGACCAATAAGCTGAATGTATCTGACTGTCCAAAACAGGGTAAGGGACCTGGGTAAGTGTCAGGGTGTAAAGTAGCTAGTTAGGAATCCACACAGACACCCTCACACGTTACAGATACCAGTGTTTCTACACCCTCCGGACCCCTGCACAGCTGACAGACCGCTGACTTGCAAAAAAAGCTGTAAAATATGCACACACTTGCGGACACTTAAAGAAATTGCCAGAGAGACGTAGACAACAGAAGCCTTACACTTTGAATTGAGAAGATGAGTATACCTAAGGGTTCAGGTTTAGAATTACTTTATATGTGACCATGACGATGGACCAATATTTTCGAGTTTGGAGTGTGCAGGTATAAACCAAACAGTGAAATGATATTATGAAATGGATAGAGTTATAACTCTAAATTGTGATTTGATGAGCCACGTTGCTGATAAACTGCTGATAAATTCTGTATGTTCCCTCCAGCCATAAAAAGTTGCTTAATTAGCTACTTAAACCATAAATTAAAACTCACCATATATACTATATATAAATGTTTTGTGTTAATATATGTCCATATATTATACATTGTTTTATTTTGACAAAAGTTAAAATACATTGGATACTTAAGAACATGCATAATCACAAAACCATATTTGTGCTGGTTATGCGGTAGGCATTCATAATGTTTCCTTAGCCTAAATGATATTTACCCTTAATGATACAGTATACCCTCAAGCTGCCGAGCCCAACTGTACAATAAAATGCGTCCCATTCAGTAAGTTAGCTGCTAATTACGTTGAAACTACATTACACCGCAACTATAATTGCCTTCACAAGCATGTAATTAACATTTGTGTCTGTTTCTTTCTGGGAGGACAGACAGAGGGATGACAGCTGGGCCTGTAGCGAGAGAGCGCTAACTACCCATTTGGTTTAGTGACCCGAGCAAATGGTGTGCAGAGAGAGCAAATTCTTTCATGAGATTTGCGATGTGACACGCAACAGCTGCACTACGCTCTGTTAAAGTATCCTCTCAGTAAGCCTCACCTTATTTATAAACACTTGTAATATAAACACAGCTCTCATAACGATTTAATTAGGTGCACAAACATATACAACGACATTCTCAGCACACTCAACGGAGCTTCGCTTTGACCCTCGCTGAGACCGTTTCTTAAACGATAGACTCGGTTGGAAAGTAAACATCTGTTTCAGATTTTTAGGAGGACAAAGAGATCAAGCACAGGATATTGCATATATGCAGGGGTTTAGGCTTGGGGGGATGGCTAAGGTCATCCTCTGGTCTTTTTCCTGCTGGTCAGTGGGGTATATCTCTGTCTCTAACTGGCTGCCAACTCATCAGGTATGTCAGTGTTGAGAGGAGGATGATATAGTTCTGCTGCTTTTCTATGAACTTCCCCGCTCATTCATATTGATCAAGGCGTCAGGTTGTTATGGGAGTCAATAGTGAAATATTCTATTTCTGACATTTACTGGGTGCAGCGTTGTCATATTCAGGAATGTAAAAAGGATATGAGAAGATTTTAAAGGGTTAGTTTACCCCCCAATAAAATCATTTACTCACCCTCATGTCGTTCCAAACCTGTAAGACTTGTCATTCTTTTTCGAAACACAAAAGATATTTGAAATGTCATCTGAGAGATTTCTCTTTGTCGTTTAAAGAGATAAATAAACGCTGCGTCTGAGAAGGTACTACATTTGAATTTGAATTTACTGTTTAAAAAGTATGTTCTATATAGTATGAATGTGTTTAGTATGAATGTAATCCAGGCGTACTACATCTGCCAAGTTGTTATCACGTGACCTACCAGCGTCAGTTGTGTCGCTTCACCTCCATTCAGAAATCCTTTCCCATAGCCTCATGGGATAGTTAAGTGCCCATCGAATGTGCAGAATCTTGCCGGAAGTACTAGGTTATCTGGGGACTTGTTTGTATGAATTCGGATATACTATATCGGCATACGTTTTTTCCGAAGTATATAGTAGAGAAGAATTTGATTTTGGACTCAGCGAAAGATTGTAAAACTAATCCATGTGAATTGAGCATTTAGTCAAAAAATTTTGAAGAGACTGGATTGCTTTATATGATGAACCGATCGAATTTAGGCTTTTTATTCACAAATTGACCAGCGAACATAAACAGAAGCTCAAAAGTACTTGCTTGACGCGCAATAACAAACCTCAAACATGCTGCGTAACACAAGAAATTACCTCATTCGGTTCTCACACATCAATCATGCTAAAGCTATATAATAACGTTTCTATGTAAATGAAAGGCTAAATTCAACCAATCATATAAAGCGATCATTTAATTAACTATAAATTAACTAAACCGCTCAATTCATATGGATTCATCTTGCGATCTCTTTATGAACTTTTTGAAGCATCAACGTGGCTGCTGATTTTCATTTGTGTTTCGAAGATGAACGACCTGAGTGAACTATGCCTGTCTGGGTTCCACTGTGTTTAAATAGTAACTTGTAACTATAATCACAAGATATTACCATCTATTTTTCATTTATAAAATTACAAAATACAGTATATGCGAAGCACTACGATTCAAGTTTGAATAGTCAGGTTAAGTAGTCAAGTTTGAAAAAATCCTATTTTAATATATTTCAAAATGTAATTTATTCCTGGGATGGCAAATCTGAATTATCAGCATCATTACTCCAGTATTGAGTGTCAGATTATCCTTAATGCTCAAGAAACATTTCTAATTATTATCAATGTTGAAGTTGATAATAATAAGATTGAATTATAAGATAAGATAATAATAAGAATTGATAATATTATCACTTATATATATATATATATATATATATATATATATATATATATATATATATATATATATATATATATATATATATATATATATATATATATATATATATATATATATATCGGTTTTGATCAATTTACTGCATCCTTTCTGAATAAAAGTATACATTTCTTTAAAAAAAAATAATAATGTATAAATTAAAGATGACGTGATAATGTGTTACAGTGTGTCATAACCATTATTCAAAAGTGTTGTAATGAGTGATGTAATTATGGCTTAGTGGAAGTAATTAGAAAAGTGGCCCTATTATAATCTAGAGAAAGCAACTAGTGATTTATTATTGAAAACTGTTTTGGAGTAACTTCCACAACCCTGTTGACCTGATGGCATTAGATGCACTTCATGCTTGTAATGTTATCCATGTTCCTGGATTACAAGATGACACATACCACATGGAAACAGACGCTTAACACACGATTAAGGTTAAGTGTAAAGAAATAACCTTGTCTAATCGCTTTGCTCTACTGTTGCACTAGAATTGTGAGTTCTTTTGAATGCAGCTCTCACTTGCAGATCAAGAAGTGAAGAGGCTCCTCACCATGGCTCTGTGTAAAAGATAAGATGCCACAGAAGACTAGAGAGATCCTCAAATAAGTGGTTGTGTTGCGTGAGAGGCAAGCCGTAACACAGTTGAAAAGAAATGAGGCTCCAAGCCAAACATGTTCATTGCATTAGCATATACAGAATGTGTTTATTTGTTGATTCAGCTGTTTATTTATCTGTTTATGCTTTGGATTGTTTTGCTGCTGAGAGATTATGGTGCTATTGGAGTGTTGAACAGAAGCGTGGGCTTCTAGAATCGCAGTCATCATTTATTGATGGAAAATGCTCAGCTCTGTAAGATGGTACAAGGTGTTTCTTCAGCATCCATTTGATTGTTCAGAAGGGCCACAGAGTTTTCTCTCTCATTATCTCTGGTTTTTGTCCTTTTTTCACCCTCCCAGTCCTGTGGGGTGGATGGTCTTTTTCACACCTGTTGCCTCCTTTCAGACTGATGACAGGCACAGAAAGAAGCAGTCAAAGCTGCCTGTCATGTATTCACGGAAATTGAAGAAAAGTTCATGGAGCTTCCTGGAAGAAAAACACTTTTGACACTTTCGGAGTCCACATAATTGCTGGTGTTAAGTAGTCGTGTAATTGCTTTCCTCAAAATGGAGGGAAAGTTGTGTTAAGATAAAGTGGATTGTGTCCAGCTTTATTGCTCGACTTCACTTTGTCAAACTGTTGGTTGGAAGATAAATCAAATTTACAACAAGTATAAAGTTAATCAAATGTCCTCCTTCTGCTCTTCTCTTTGCAGTACACTTTTCATTGAAAAACTTGGTTCTAATCATTATCTGTGATGGTGAATTTGTGACAGTGGTCTGCACGGTCAATCCATGAGCTGGGGTGTTCAAAGGGGGGATTTTGTGAACGGTCACGGCTGAACTTTCTGGCCCAGCAGTAGGTTGGGTAATGCGGTAGGGGGCGGCTATGGAGGATTAGCCCGCAAGCCTGCGTGGTCTCACACCCCTCTGTCATGCGGACCTGAGTTTCTGATCCTTTTCGCACGCTGCATTTGTCAAAGCAGCCACGCAGAAGAACAGAGTTGCTTGTCTTGTCGTTTTTCACACTCACCGCCACCTGTCCACTCTGTTATGTACACCTGTACTGTCAGAACTGCTTGTCGAAGGGTCAGAGTAATAGGTTTAGACTACAGACCTTGACAAGAAAATGGCAACATGGGGTACTAATATATTAGCTATGCAAATCAAACGGTAGAATTTTAGCCATTTTGGGATGATTAGCCATACCAGGTTAGCCTTTTAGCCTTAACTTTTGAACCAATAGCTAACAACCCTCCCATTTGAATAATGCACAATTTTCAAATATTTTTGGTGAATGTTGAATAAGTATTTTATACATAAACACACGCACACACACAAAAGGTCTGTAAGTTTTTTTTTTATGTATTTTTTATTTTTTTAAGAAATTTAATTTATTCAGTAAATGCATTAAATTGATCAGGAGTTCAGAAAATCCTGATCAAAATATATTATGGTGTCCACAAAAATATTAAGCAGCACAAACTGTTTTCAACAATGATGAAGTATTTTATTTTTAAAATAGTACTGAGCTCTGGACAAAATGTCCCCACAAAGATGGCAATATCCAAAATCCTTGTCCTTGTGGGGACATTTTTTGGTCCCCATGAGGAAAACATCTTATAAATCACACTAAGTGATATTTTTTGAAAATGTAAAAATGCAGCATGTCTCCTGTGATGGGTAGGTTTAGGGGCAGGGGCAGTGTAGGGGGATAGAAAATATAGTTTATATGGTATAAAAACCATTACGCCTATGGAATGTCCCCATAAAACATGGAAACACTGTGTGTGTGTGTCTGTGTGTGTGTGTCTGTGTGTGTGTGTGTGTGTGTGTGTGTATATGTGTGTATATATATATATATATATATATATATATATATATATATATTAGGGCAGGACTCGATTAAAAAATTAATCTAATTAATTAGAGGCTTTGTAATTAATTAATCAAATTAATCGCATTTTAATTGCATATAAATATTTGACCTGAGAACAGTGAGAAGTAATTTTTTTCACATGGACTTTTAGTATACCATTGAATAATGACTGAATACATAAGCTTAATCAACAAAATTTTGTTTATTTATTTATGTCCAGCGTTTTGCGTTGAGGTGATATTAGAGGCTCGATACGCAAATTCCTTGTTGCATAGCTTCCACACAACCATGCTCTTGTCGACGCTTCCATCCTTTCGCTTTTAAAACAAAATTTGCCAAGCAAAGCTGTCTGTGTGTGTGTGTGTGTGTGTGTGTGTGTGTGTGTGTGTGTGTGTGTGTGTGTGTGTGTGTGTGTGTGTGTGTGTGTGTGTGTGTGTGTGTGTGTGTGTGTGGACTATGCATAATTACTTTAGATATAAATAAAATTGTTATCAATTTTTGCGTAATTAATCTTAATTAACGTTAAAGTCACGCAATTAATTAATCTTAATTAACGTTAAAGTCCCGCCCTAATATATATATTTCTCATTGAAGATATGAAATGACTCCTTGTATGGTGGATGTTATTGAAATTATAATGATTGATCATCTTTGACAGGTGTTTATGAGTCATTGTTACTGTGCGTCTATTCCAGGGCAGATTTGGCTGTAGTAATGGGTGTTACTGGCAATTAAAGGTGACCAGCGCCAGTAATAGCATGTTTGTGTTTGACTAATGTCCTCAAACAGGGTTTCATTTCATTTAACATTCTCTTTTAACAATCGTGGTAATGATATGGAACAAGAAAAACCTTGAGTCCTGGAAGGTGGTTTCCATAAGAGACATGTATAGAAATGTCCCAGTTGTTATAATTGGCCCGTGTACATTTGATGACAACACTGTGTTCACAAGCTGCATTAGGAGGCCTCATTATTAATGTATAAATGAATCCTTTGACATCTACAATGTTTAGTTACATCTATGAAGAGGTGTCAGTGAGACAGGATGGCAAATGTACCCTCTTGGCTAACAAGCAGTGAGACAGATGCTGGCCAACTCCAACAGTCCACCTCTAATCGGCTTATCTTGGCAAAGGGATGTTTGACTGGCACAAGAAAAGGCTGATGAATGTGGCCACAGGTACTCTAACAGGATACTGAACATAAGAAAATTATATTTTGGATTAGCATGTAGAAACAACATTCAAAAGGTCAAAAGTAAAGCATAATTTAGTTTGCATGCATAACTTGCATGCAGCACACTATTAATAATGTGCTAGTTATTTTCCCTAATCGCCTGTTGTTGGATAAATGCAGGCATGCTGGTTTTTTTTTTTTGGCAGAAGATAATATAAAGTTTATCACAATTATAACTTTATTTTACAATCATGATTTTTACAGACTTCCAAATAGCGCAGTCTATAGAGTTATTAAAATTAATAAGATTAACTGTTGTAGTGCTTCTCCACAACCAACTAAAAATTACCAAAACATTTAGAGAGGAGAACAGTCATTGCAAAACAGAATGTGGAACAATAATCTTTTTATCTTTTAATCTTATCTTGCGACGCAAGTGTTTTTTGCTAGTTTCAGCCTGATGCAGTTATCATTTTCACGTCCAGCGGCACGTTGTTTAAATAGCAAATGCACTCGCGCCCATCTGTTCGCCCCTGGGTGTGCTGGTCTGAAAACAAGGTGTGTTCAGGCGCATTGTTGGTGCGTTGCTACTTTGAGGCAACTGAAATCGACTGCACAATTGACCAACAAAAACCTGGTCTAACGTCAATAGCTCAGTATTTTTTTGTGTTATTTGAAGGGCAAGTCAGTAATGTGTGCCTAAAGGCGGGTACACAACGCGCATGCACTCTGCTTGTTACACACACAGGGATGTGCAGCAGCACACACAGATTTTTAAATATGGAAAATAAAAGGATTCCTCTGTGGAGAAGCGTTCAGTCTTTCCGCTCGTGAATTCCGCCATGTAAATAGTAAATCGGCCATGGTGCAAGCGCAACTGGCTTTTAAAGGAATTGGGAGATGAGACCCTGATTGGTTTATTGCACGTTATGCCCAAAATGGCACATCGATGACTCATTAAGAGACTTACACTTACAGACTTACAGAGTTGTAAAAGGTACAACTCTTTTAGACCATGCGCCTGGCGCTCCAACATTTTTTCCACCATTAAACTAGCAGAAGTGTATTGGGACACTAAGTGCACCTGCGCCATGCGCCTCAGACCGTGCACTCAGATCATTAAAATAGGGCCCTATGAGTGTTGATGTGAAAATGTGTTATTTTTGCCCTATTTATTTAAACTACATCTGAGTAGAATCATGCTTTGCAAAGTGTATTAAACATACTTGTTCATTTGCTGAAGAACAAACAACATGGGCAGCCACAATCAGAGACTGAATGGCCTCAGTTTGGACCTCTTTTCAATCCTAAACCACGCGCTGTTTGCTCTGAACCAAGGATAATCTTGTAGGTTACACAAAGTTAAACAAGCGGCGTGCTGCCAAGTCATCTGCCTTCAGCAGGCACTTGAGCGCTCTTACAGCGCTGCCATAGAGGAGGTACTCTGCACGCTCTCTGCTTTGTCTCTTCTGGTAAAATGGCATTTCTACAACGGCTTTTCTAAGCTCTAAAAACAAACAGACAAGTCATGAGACAGGGCAGAGGGAAGTGAAGGATTTTTCTTTAGAGTTGTAGTTTATATAATGGAAACATTTCAGTAACTCCCTCTTAAGATTTCATGCATTTGTAGGACTATTTGTCAAGGGTAGTATTACATTTGAACTGTCAGTCATTGCATATGTTTTTAAAAACGTAGCAATGACAGGTTACGACACCTCTTTTTGTATGCTAACCTACTTCGTGTTTCAGCAGGTCATCTATTTGTGTGACTCAGAAGACACTAAAAATCAGTTTTTCTTTTTCAGGCTCATCATGGAGACCACAAGTTCCACCACCACAGAAAAGAAAGAATGCAAGGGGTCAGGCCTGGATGGCAGTAGTTTCTCAGACCTTCCCAAAAAGCCCTCCCCGACCACAGCATCTCGAGGTACTGTATTCTCAAATGGAAAAGGTGCATTGCCTTATTTTTCTGATGTTTAACTACTTAATTTCCTATCTCAGTTAAATGTGTAGAGACAGTTCATAGTTTGATTTACGAAATGTGACTGGTGCTTTTCAAAACTTTTCTTTATTTGTTTGAATTGTCCGACCAAGGGGTTAAGGTTAGCTGGTTAGCATGGCTCAGTTAGCTCCTGGTGGTAAATGCTGAAACTCCATTGACAACCAGAGTATTTGGAAACCAGTTTAGAAGTGTTATTATTTTAGTATTATTTATAACCTATAACTTTCATATTAGTTTTTAAAAAATATATATAATTCCACTTGGCATTAAGACGAGACACGGCAGGTGAAAACATTGTTTTTTCATGCAGTGGTCAGTTTTGAGATTTATTTTGATATAAGCTTTCATGTCAAAATAAAAAATGTGTCAACATTACACAAAGTGATTATTTCATTATATTTTTCTACTTGCGCCTTTTGATTTCTACCCGAAATGATCAAAAGTTAGCATTCTTACGCAAGCTCCCGTGCCTTCTCCATTCAGTCGAAAACCACATCTGATTGGTCGATGTGAATTTCCCACTGTGATACGTGCTGCCGCTTCCTTGTGCATTCTCCGCCTGAGAGAAAATGCAGACAACGCCGAAATCAGCTCATAAACTTTCACAGAAAAGACCAAGTAGTAAGAACTAGTAAAAAGAAATTAAACAACAACAAATTAGACAGTTCGTTTGCAGTTTTTGTGATTGTTGTTATGTTTGTTAAGGTAGTTCTCTTCAGCTTAAGGCTATTTCCGGTAATAATTTATTCATTTATCAATTTACATGCGATTAAAATATTATACACTACTGATATTAATGAACTGAATATATATTTTGTTTTTAGGTTGGGGGTTTCATAGAAATGTATGAAATTATACAATATAAAACTTTAAAGGAGTTTTTTCTCACACTCAGAGTCAGATATATCCACTTCAGCACATACAAGCACCAACTATTCCAGTCTTATACAAAACTATATTCTGAAGGCATTTACAGAGGGATTTGTTGATGTATCATTCATATCCTGAGTTATAGGGCCTTTTACTCCAAAAAACATAGCAAAAATAGATATTTTTAAGGCTATTGTCTATTCTTTAATTTACTAATGCTGAAAATAAGATATCCAGAATCCCCTCTGTAAAAGCCCTCTCATATCACTAATAATAGTGTAATATCACTGCGCCGCTGCACCCGTGGGACGGCCGCAAAGTTCCCTGATCATTACGCAGGAATGAGAAAATAGTTCCCAATCATATCAGTCTAAAAAATCACAACTTTTTCCGTTGGTCTTACTACACGAAATCACTATAGAAGAGTCAAGTTTTAAATGGGAAAAATATTGAAAGTCTTTGGTCATCAGTTTTGAGTGCAATGCTAATGGTCTAATCCGATTCAATGATGTATGCTAAGCTATGCTAAAAGTGCTACCGCCAGATACAAAGATCGGCTGAATGGATTCAAAAACGGTAAAACTCAACTGTTTAACTCTAAGGGACTTGGAAAATGAGTGTTCCTTTAAAGGGACTTTTTTTTTTTCATTATCCCAAATTATAAGAATGTTTCTGGCCATGATCATGTGTCACCTATCAATGACATCATACCCACATTACCCTTGATTTCCTTGAAACACCAAAGACGAAATATATTACTGAAAGAAATATGTGTTTTATTAGACGGGCAACTGTTTGGATCCATTAATTGGCAGAAAACGAATCATTGTTATAGCTCAACAGTTTGTCTTATTGTTTAAATTTCACTTCCTTGATTTACCAAGAGTACCTTGTTTTACCATGCCCAATATCCATTTACCAAGTGGTATTTTTTTACATTTTGTAAAAATATTATTTTCAATTATTATTAAGACACAAGATTACGTTACATTACAAAAGATATTTTCAAATAGAGAGATAGAGCAATTCTTTGCTTATCGGACCGGTTTGCTCATGTATCACTTGTTGATGAAAAAGTGAAGAGAATGGACGAGAGGCTGTACATGTTTAAAAGATGTCAGTGAATGTGTGATGAAAACCCTTCTCTAACTAGGTTGAAAGACCTTGTTCTTACCTCCAGAGTATAAATGTTATAAATTTCTTAAAGCTTCAGGGAGAGCAGTGGACTGCACTGTCCATCTGACAAACATGAAGATCGTGAAAGACCTTTGAAATGCTAATGACCTGCTCATATTATGGCATCGTACTGTTTAATGAGGGGTTTGGTGGCCTGCCATAAGAAAGCAATGATCATAAATTGTTTAAGACAAAAGGAGAAATAGGGCATTGGTGTACCCGGTCTTCAGAAGGGTGGGGGTTTTTTTGTCTCCGTGTATAATTTTGTGGATTATTTTAAATGTGAAAAGAGCTCTTTTACATATTTAAAACTTAAAAAGTATGATAATAGGAAATACTCAAGGAATAGTAATTAATTTCGTTAGTTGCCTGCTAAAAAGGCTTTTGAATACAAACCTCTGTGATTGTGAAGGACCTTGTTCTCACAACTAGTGACCAGAAGTTATGTATTTCTAATCACGGCTGTCTGAACTTGTTAGCATCATGGGTTTTGGCCTTCCGAGTCTGTGCTGAGATAGTAATGTAGTTTATCATTGGATGACATACTTTAATAGTGTTGGGTTGGGTGACATCAATATTGTTGGCCTGCCCATAAGAAATACATTTTCATAATACATGGCTATTGTTGATGGTGTTTTTTATGTAGCACCATACCCATATAACATTAATAAATCAACAAACATGTGCATTAATAATGCATACATCATTATTTCAAGTATGCATTGTCGAATAAAGTGTTTTTTGGGGGGTTAGGCTAATTTTAGATTTGCAAGAGTGTATAAAGATGAACCATGGGACTTCTTGCTTACAATTTAGTGTTACACTTAATATCAGCACATGATTTTTCAGTATGGAATGTTTCGCCCAAAAATGACTGTCATTCCTAACCTGAATGACTTTTTATGTCTTCTGTGAAACATTTTAAAGAATGTCCTGGTTGTTTTCTTTATATGCAGTTACAATAAATGGGTGAAGCTTTTCAAAAGTATCATTTAAGTGGTCCATACGACTGAAAATTGTATTGTTCTCTGAAAATCTTAATATTGACTAGTTCTCCTTAGCATGTTCATGAGCATTCATGATAGAAGTAGCAATGCCCAAATTCATGAACAAATGATTCTTATGAGTCATGATTTGCTGGTTGAAGTTTGTTTGACTAGAGTTTAGAGGATCTGAACCCTGCAGGTTGATATAGATCTCTAGGAGCAGGACTGAACTTATTTAAAGCATTTCTGAGCTATTCAATACCTTTTGTTTCGTCTCACTTTTATGTCTATTTCCAGCTTTTATGGTGCAGAATTTGTTTTATTGAGGTCAGTTTAGTGGTTACAGGGGATCTGCAGGATTTATTAGCTGCTCTTTCCAACTTTTGTTCAGTACCCCGAGAATATGTGTGCTCAGTGTTAGGTACATGATACGAAGCAGGAACAAGGAAAGGTGTCAGTGTTTCAAAGGAAAATCTGCAAAGAAAATTCTCAGACCACAACACATTCTTTCCCACTAGTTTAGGCCAAATTTTAAACCGGTGTTCTCAAATTTAATGTGTCCCGACATGATCCCCACAGTCAGTCCACTTGGCGGCCATCTTGGTAACACCTTTGGGCAGTTACTTCTAATGATGCAAATACAGCTACTGCTGCTGCAAAGGCCGAAAAATACATTTCAATAACACACTACTGTTAAAATGTTGGGGTTGGTAAGATTATTTGAAGTCTTTTGTTCTCACTAAGGCTGCATTTATTTGATAAAAAATACAGTTAAAACATTAATATTATTTATTTAAAATAACTGTCTATTCAATGATTTATTTATTTTTCTGTCATTTATTACATTTTACTCATTACTTAACTCTTCAGTGTCACTTCAGAAATCTTTCTAATATGCTGATTCGGTGCTCAAATGTATTATCAATGTTGAAAACAATGTAATATTTCTGGGGAAACTGTGATGCATTTGATGAATTCTTTGATTAAATCTATACTTTTTTAACATAAATATCTTTACTGACACTTATATTAATTTCTTTCAGAAAACAAAATACTGACCTTTTAACTTTTAATCGTTGATGTATGTCTAATTCGTTTCTTATTTTTAGATTTATTAGATTTGTAGCTCAGATTAAAGATTAAAATATTTTCAGGTTGTTCCAGCTAATGTAGATGTGTGTACTAAATTAAAGATTATCCTACAGACTTCACCAATTTATATGAAATGCAGACTGTAATAAAGGCCTGTTCACTCCAAGGACGATAACGACTAAGATATAGTTCTGTTCTCAATATTAAAGAATAGCAGAGTTCACTACCACAGCTATAGCGATCACGACACAGAGAAACAGTTGAAATCACTTTCAGAACGATTTTATCCAGCTGATTAACGATAAAAACATTGACAGCCAATCACAATCCATCCTGCTGTAACAAGCTCGAGCATTAAAGCGGCAGAAAAGCACGTGTATGTGAATGTGGTGAGGATATCATCCCGCCCCCTGCCCTGTGACTTTACTTGTTCCTGCCATAATATCAGTAGATTGATGACAGGTGGGGATGATTTTTCCAGCCCAGAAATGCCCTTTTCATTTGTGGAAGCACACAGAGCGGTTCTAGATTGGTCACAGACACCATGTCAGAGAAAAAGAGGTATTTCTTTATCCCCCCTGAGTAGCTCTCCGTAGAGTCAGTGAAGAATGGGTAAGGAGGCTGGGTGGGAGGAGCAGAGAGCAGTACAGCGGGCAGCCCAGGGGAGACAGGCAGTGCACCAGGGGTCAAGCCACTGGCAGAGAAAAATGTGGCTTAAAAAGCCGCTCCATCCACAGCCCACTCTAAAGGGACAGCCACTAATCTTCCTGAGAAAGGGATTTATTCTCTTTTTTTTCCTCCGCCTTGCCTTTCTGTTTCTCTAAATGAGGCCCTTCCGCTGCAGTGGGTTTTCTGGTCCAGAGAAAGAGGATCTCTGACAGGATAACATGAACAGGCTACATTTATACTGGTGTTGCTGTTGTCTTATGTTTACCCATTTGTTTGCTGTGGAACAAAAAAAGTGATAATTTTCTTCTGTGAAATTCTCCAAAATGGCAAAAAAGCACCCTAAAACTAATATAAGAAGTCTATACAACTTTTTAGCTATACAATAGTTTGTGTGACCCTCTGATCTGTACCCCTCTACTTGAATATGGTACCTTTATCGGGGTCGCACATTGGGTGTCAAGTTCAGTGTTCCATCTTCCAATACTGTTTTCTATAAGTTTTTCAGTAATAAGTTTATCTTTTGTTAATAAAAGTCTATGCTTTGTAAGAGAAATATCATAATGTTGTTTACGCTTTTTTTTTTCAATCACCAGACTTTAAACTCATTAATGCCACTTTGTTCAATCTTGAAGTGAACTTTGGTCTGAACAGTGATTAATTTAGCTTTTTTGGACTGCCGTCTTGTGTGACTAGAACCAGAACTAGACTAGAAAATGCTAGAACCATTTGCATCATTGGAAAGGAAGGAAATTAGAGCAAACCCTAGCACATGAAACAAATAGTTACTTTTTCTCTTGGTTTCGAAACTACCTCAGTCAATACCGACCCCACCGTTGCACGACACCCGAGAAGTCATGCAGGCAGCTTACAGGAAGGCCTATTGACTGAGTCTGAATTTTTTATTTATTTTTTCTTCTTTTTTTTTTTTTCCTGTCAGATATGACCGCTCACTATCTGGAACAGACTGCAATCTTTACAGAAGATTGATATAATTTTAGAGTGGCAAATACTTTCATTTTGACTTTTTCAACAGTGACCAAGTGTAAAAGCACTTGATCCTACCTAGACAAGAAAAACGAAATGTGCTTAATTTTTCTTCCCATTTTGTTCGCTTTAGTTGTGCTTGCTGCTTGTTCTCTCTGTGTGGAAACAATCTCTTTCACCAGCGGTTAAAGGGATTTGTGCAAAGTTTCCTTCATGTGGCTTTTATAAACAGTTAAGTAAATGGCTTTCCAAGATCCCCCTGCTCTCCTCATCTTAAATTTCACATGGGGGACTGACCAGCCCCAAAAGGGGATTTAAAGATTAGATATGGTAAGTGAAAGCAGGGGGATGTCTTGATTTTGTTGTTTTTTTTCCGAAGAGTCCACAGGCATTTGATTGTGGCATAAAGTCTACTTGAAAAACATGAGATTCCGATCAAGAAGTTAAAGAAGTAGCTCAGCTCCCTTCCACACTCATTAAAGAAAGTAAAAGTCAGAGAAGTTGTGCCCTACATATGGAATGAGACTGGAAAGAGGAAGTCCAGTGCACTTTTCCTTCAAGTTTGCTTGAATTCGGTCACATGGGTTTTAGTCTTTTTACTTTTAGACAGTTTTTGATGTTAAAAAAATGTCTGGTGTATTTCGAACATTAGTGTGCTTGAAAATAAAGAATAATATATGTACACTGTTAACATCTGAGTTCTGAGGAATATTTGAAATGCTCTGAAAGAACATCTTTTGAAAAAAAGGCTCTTAACTTTGCGCGAGAAGATTCGCTATTACAAGGGAAGACAAACTCATTCTGACCCATTTCTCAGATGTTGTATCTGCCAGACATAACGCGTTGACAAAGATACACCCACCAAACAAAGATACAATGCGTAACTGACTAAGAAATGAAAGAATGTGCCTCAGATATTACTTTAATGCTGAAAGGCTCTACCCTTGCTTCAAAGCCCCTTGTTAAAAGTCAAAAAGAGGGAGCTTTAGGCAACGTCTGCGCACATAAATCTCTCCATACTGGAGACATCCACACACACGGGGTCCAAAGACAACATGTTACATTCCAGGGCGTTTACAAGCAGTGGGAGAGGAGTAAGGAGCAATATATGGATGCTTCGGGGGATTAGCCCACTCCCCTTCTTGTTCCCTGTTCATCTCTGCCTCCTTTTTTCTCCTTTTTTTTTAACAGCGTGCCATTCCCAGCATGAACCGTTTAGTCCTGACTTCAAACTCTGAGATAATTCCATCCATTTTATGTTTCCTAGTGTGTATTCAAAGGCTTTGGAGACTTGCTCACACACAGGTGTTTTGGTGGCCCCTTTACTGTCATTTTTACTTTTGAGAATGAAAGATCAGGACATACACACATACATATATGGCTCGGGCTCTGGCAGCATACGGTGAAATTAGGAGTCCAGTGAACAGACACGTCTGTACCGTTGTTAATGAAAACAGGGTGTGAACCTCTACCCACACACAGTCCTGAGCCAGACCCGCAGCCCGGTGAAGCATGACAGGAAGAGAATGTCTGAAGTCTTCCAGACATTTGCAGAGGATAAACAAAGACAATATTCGTAACACTGCTTCATTACAATACAGACAGAATGTGCAAGCTGAATTTTTGTATTGATTTTTTTTAGTTGCTTAATTATACTAATATAAAAAAAAATTGTTTTAAGCATTTGTAATGATACATTTTTTTCATGTATGTATTAATTCAGGGACAGGCAGTTAGGGATGCAAAAATATATTCAGGACCATAGTAGTTTTTTAATTTAATATAATATTGGACATTTATTGGTTATTGCCCATAACATAAAAACAATTATCAGTTTATCGCTACTGGCTTAAATTTTACTTACAGGCGTAAGTAACTTTGAGTCCCATTATAGTATGCTGTAAAAAAAAAAAAAAAAAAAACCTTACAGTACTTTCTCTTACAGTAATGTTATAACTTGTAAATTCTGTCAGATGAGGCTTCTTTTTTTTTTTTTTGACTATGAAAGGTGATAGAAACTATAAACCAAGAGGGGTGGAGCCTAGCAGATGGTCAGTTTTTTTCAGAATATGGAGATCATTGTAGGAGGTCTGCACAGAAGTGTATGTTAAATATAATATCTACAAGCACCTTTATTACTACATTCAAATGCACAGCTGCAGATCGTCTAGAATACGCTGCTTTCCAGGAAAATTTTCCCACAGATTGGCGGTTGGTGTGTCAGCAGGTTGTCCTGCGTTGAAGACAGGCGGAGGGGGGGCCGACAGCAGTAGTCATTACTGGACACGCTCCAAGGATAGGGCCTAGATGCGCTATAGTAAACTGTGCGACCAGCAAAATAAGCAGCGGGGGTTGACTGTGTAAATGCAGTCAGTCAAGTGATAACAAACAGAGGAATCCTCCGACCGCTGGTGGACAGACAGCCGCACAGAAGCATGCGGCGGCTCCTTTGACCATTCATAAAAGTACTGAATGTCAGTGGCCAGTGCCATAGTAGCTCTGCCATACACTTTTTTGCACAGTATCTTAGATTGGCAAACAAACTACATCAAGACTCTATCAACACTGTCCTGTGCTGTTATCTTTGTGCCCTTGATATGATGGCACTGACCTAGCGATGGAGCTGGGCTACTGACGTAACAGTTGCAGGAATAAATCCAGATAGTAACCCATGATCACAGAGATACTGAGATCCTGTTGTCCCCTACAGCAACCAAAAATTGCACAGTTATTAATGTAATTGCACAGTTCCTGTTATTAATGTACTGTAAGTTGCTTTGGGTAAAATATGGATGCTTGCAAGTAACCAAGTAACACTGAGCAAGTTTTTAACCTTAGACTTCTCCAGTTAAAATGGTCCTGCAGTTAGTATTGTAAATCACTTGAGTGAAAAGGTCCACAAAATGGCACGTAATCAACATATTAATGCAATATTTTATCTAAAAAAAAAAAAATGTATGTATTATTTTACTCACTCCAAGCCTGAATGATGTGCTATAGTAATTGGATATTGGTAGCTCTTTTCCATGCATTTGACCTGTTGGTAAGCCCATCTCCTAAAACGCAGATGAGCCAATGGCAGTTTAGTATCAGTTGCATGGGGACCGGAACTCGCCATAGAAAAACACTGGAAGATCCGGAGCTCTCAACAGATAAATGGTGTTTATGCTACAAAAATGGTAAAAAGATGTGCCTGGGGTACTGTATCCTGAGAAGTTGTCATACATACTTTCATTAAGTTACGTTGCTAATAATAATAGATTTTATTTATAACGCACTTTTCATTCCGAAGAATCTCAAAGTGCTAAATGTACAAACCTAAATAGCTAACTATTCTAACGTCATGTAACAGTGCAGGTCAAAAAATAAACGAAGGTCTAAATTCCAGTGCATCTCTCCGTATTAAACTGGTTTAATCTTACCCTGCAGTACATGAACGGTGTTGATCCCGGATGTTGTCATCTTCGATTGTGACAACTATAACATGAGGCTTCTCCCGCTTGCATTGTGAACTGTAAACCCTAGCTTCCAAATGAATCGTGTTACCCACCATATTTATTTTAAAATATTTTAAATATCCCAATAAGAACCTAATCAGACTGATTCATGAATGAATCAGTCATACTGGATTTGTGAACCAAATGATTCATTGGAAAGTTTGTTTCACAAACCAAAGAGCTACTTCTCAATTGAACTTTCAACTCTCAGTGAATGAGTCAAGGAGAGCTAGGATGAATGTAAAAACATTTGTAAATAATGACATAAAATTCAGTCTGTTATCAGAAGAGATTCCAAATAGACAAATGTATTATATTTCTAAGGTGCTTTTTCACCCTTTTTAAGGACGGTTTATTGTAATTGCATGGAAAATGGCAACCAGTACAGTCTTGAAAACATCTATTGTATTCAACAAAAAAAATACAGGTTCGTAATGACATGGTGAGTAAATGATGACAGAATTATTTTTTGGAGACTTGGTTTTCAGCTAAGACTCTAAAGGAGGGGGTAATCAGAAATGTCTGCTGTGCACTTTTCTTCATTCGTAAGGAGAAATTTGAAGCCTTATGTTGGGCTTGCCATGTTAGCTAGCTGGCTCTTTGAATTTCCGCCTTGCAGATTTGATTGATTCGCAGAACAAGTGCCCGTAAACCTGCTGGTCAAAATGTCAGAGAAAATAATACATGGATAGCTATTTGCTCAGATTTGCTGAAGCATTGGTCTCAAGAGGAAGCCACAGGATGTACAGTATCATATGTACTGCTCACTCCTATCCTTCTGTGTGGCCTGTGGGCAGCATGGAAAAGCTGCCAGAGACCAAAATCTTTTGGAATTTTGAAAGCTTGTACATGGGAAATGGAATCAAAATGTTTCCTTACTCATTTGCTTCTTGTAAAAGCCAACTCACACTGCTGGCAGCAGCTTACAGTTGTAATCATTCTTAAAACAATTTTCCCAAAATAAGTCTGGCTTATGTTAAGAGAAGAAGTGAAAAAGAAGAATAGCTTTCAGGAAAATGCACATAATTTCCAAATGAAATCCATGCCATCGGAATACTCATTCGGCTGGAACCACCACCTACACACCCAAATGGTTCAGAAAGCAGGTTTTTGGTCATGCAAAGTCCAAGTTCAAGGTCCGTCTGATTCTCCAGGTACATAAATTGGTGTGAATTTAAACTCTGTTGTGGCTCAGGTAATTTCCCACAGTGTAAACTATGCATTCTTGGTCTGTGCTTCAAAGAGAAAAAAAGGTCATTGCATGACACCAGCAGATACGGACTTGTTCCCAGCCCCAGTGTTCCTTCTAACCCTCCTCCTCCTGGAGCCGAGCGGTTTAACGTAGATCCAGTAGGATATTATCTTATCTTTGACTCACAAGGAATGAGACCGATGGAATAAACAAGACATGCACTTGACATGTTGTGGCATGGAGCCATGTAGGTATCAACACAGGTATGAAAGATCAAAATGAAACAGGAAGCAGTGTAAAATCTCAAACATGCTCAGTCAGAATGTTCAGATATTGTAGAGTGAACTTGGGATTTAAAGGCTAGTAGAAGATGAATGTCTTCAGTAAGATTGTTTTTTTATAAATGTGAAAATTGTACTTTCTGTTCATCAAAAAAATTCCATTCCACAAAATAGAAAGCAGATCAACAGTTATCAACATTGATAATAATAAGAAATATTTCTTGAGCAGCAAATCAGCAAATTAGAATGATTTCTGAAGGATCATGTGAAGAAGAAAATTCAGCTTTACAGTCACAGAAATAAATTACATTTTAAAATATATTGAAATAGAAAAGTTATTTTAAATAGTAATATTTAATATTTATTTTAAATAGTATTAGTGTTTCAAATAATAATAATAATAATTTTATAATATAATTTATTTAAAATAATATTAATGATATTTAAAATAACAGTAATATTTCACTCTGTTTTTAACGAAACTTTAAAAAAAAATATCCAATATAGCCAAAATAAATAAATAAATGTGAATGGTATAGTATCCCCACTTAATAGATTAAAACATTAATTTATTTAATAATTTCTTTTAATTAATTGAATTGATTGTTGCAGTCCCACATTTTGCATTTTTAAAATCTTATCTCTTAAATTTTTTGAATGTATATATAAACATAAAAAGTATTTTAAAAAAGTTTGGGGCATAGCCAATTAGCAGTCTGCTCCAGGTAACGTTTTCTTCTGTCAAGCGAGTCTCGCCCTGCTGGCAGCGACATAGAGGCGTCTGGAGCCAGAGGGAGCTGTGCCGGCTCTGCCAAGAGCAGGGGGCGAAAAAAGGAACATAGTTTCTCCCACACAACCCACCACTTAATAGCATAAACATCATTGCCTTTATAATACCATTGTTTGCGCAACCACAGAATAGCTAAATGGATTGAGAGCGATGTTGACTGAGACCTTGTCACCGCCAGACTGAATCGCAGTGTTGGGCCAGTGTGTAAATATGCTTTCTCTTATCTAATTTAAGCAGTCAGCGAATACCGCAGGCGTACAGAGCAGGCCTCCATTGTGTCAGCGCACATATATCATCCTGCAGTGTTTTGATTTTCTTTATTTATTTATTTATTTATTTATTTCAGTAGATATTGGATATTTAATAATGCATGGTCATTTACGCTTATTTTAACATTTCGATTACCTCACTTTAAATTTACCTTTAAAAATATTAATAATTTAATAACACACTCAAGTGTCATTTTTGCTAAATGCCTAAATGGTTTATTTTCATGTAAAAAAAAAAAAAAGTATAGGTTATAATATCAGGCATTTATCTATTTATTAATATATTTTTAGGGGATGAATGTGCGCAATACATCACTTTTATTATTTTTATATCTAACCTATATCTAAAATGAACTGGCCTTTAAGGCTTTCCATTCAAAGCAGTATGCTAACTGTTATCAAAGGCTACATTTTTTTTCCTCATGGAAAAAGAATCCAAATCAGGCATGTCTGAAATATGTTATTGCAGGTGGGTTCATGCTAACTCTGGAAATGGAGCCTAAATAGAGCTTGTGTTCTCATCTGTTTGTGTAGCCCCATTCAGACACCTCAAGAAACCTGGAGCTGGCAGCTCGTCAGATGCTCTGAGACGGGGTAATTGGTGTATAACTGCTAATGATCATTCACTCAAACAGACACTCGCATGTTCAGTGCACACTAACTGTATTTATATACTTATTTTTGCATGATTCTATCTGTCTATCCATGTTCTTTCATTCTCTATCTATCTATCTATCTATCTATCTATCTATCTATCTATCTATCTATCTATCTATCTATCTATCTATCTATCTATCTGTCTATCGTTCTGCCTGTCTATCTATTGTTATCTATCGTTCTATCATTCTGTCTATCTATCTATCTATCTATCTATCTATCTATCTATCTGTTGTTCTGTCTGTCTATCTATCTATCTGTTGTTCTGTCTGTCTATCTATTGTTATCTATCGTTCTTTTATTCTGTCTTTTGTTGTATCTATCTATCTCGTTCTATCATTCTATCTATTGATCTATCCATTGATCATTCTGTCTATCTATTGTTCTATCATTCTCTCTATCATTCTCTATCTATCTATCTATCTATCTATCTATCTATCTATCTATCTATCTATCTATCTATCTATCTATCTATCTATCTATCTATCTATCTATCTATCTATCTATCTATTTGTTGTTCTATCATTCTGTCCGTCTATCTATTGTGATATCTATCGTTCTATCATTCTGTCTATTGTTCTATCATTCTATCTGTCTATCATTCTATCGTTATGTCTATCTATTGTTATCTATCGTTCTTTTATTCTGTCTTTTGTTTTATCTATCTATCTCATTCTATCTGTCTATCATTCTATTTATTGATCTATCCGTTGATCATTCTCTCTCTATCGTTCTATCATTCTCTGTCTATCTATCGATCTATAAATCTATCTATCTATCATTCTATCTATCTATATCATTCTATCTGTCTATCATTCTATCTATTGATCTATCCATTGATCATTCTGTCTATCTATTGTTCTATCTTTCATTCTCCGTCTATCTATTGTTCTGTCTATTGTTCTATCTATATATTGTTCTATCTATCTATCTGTCTGTCTGTCTGTCTGTCTATCTATCTATCTGTCTATCTATCTATCATTCTGTCTATCTATCTATCATCTATCTATCTATCTATCATCTATCTATCATCTATCTATCTATCTTGTTCTAGCTGTTTATCATCTATCTATACTATCTATTGATCTATCTATCTATCATCTATCTATCTATCTATCTATCTATCTATCTATCTGTCTGTCTGTCTGTCTATCTATCTATCTATCTATCTATCTATTGTTCTGTCTGTCTGTCGCTTGGTCTATCTATTATTCTATCTATTCGTCCTATCTATCAATCTATATATCTATCCATTATTCCATCTTTCGTTTTATCTGTCTGTCTGTCATTCTGTCCTATGTTCTATCATTCTATCGTTATGTCTGTCTACCATTCTTTGTATTGTTATATCTATCGTTCTGTCTATCGTTCTATCTATCATTCTAGCTACGTATTGTTCTATCTATTGTCATATATCTATTGTTATATCTATTGTTCTATCATTCTGTCTGTCTATCATTTTATCATTCTATTTGTCTATCATTCTACCCATCTATCTAATCCTTCAATCTAAATTTGAGACCTCTGTACTCATGTCATGTCAGCTCACTGTAAGTAAGTCTTTAACAGTTCAGAAACAAACGCTGATGCAGGGGCACCATCTGATACCCATTGAAGGATCAGCTCGTGGATGTGAATACATCTGCGGCACATGTGTATCTTCATCAAGACGGCGGCAACTGTTAAACTTCAATGCACTTTGAGATTACTTTGCGAGAGAGGAGAACTGCTTTTTAATCAGATTTCTCGGTAAAGCATGGTTCTGTTTTACGCCACCGTTTCTATCGCGACAGACGTTAGAAAACCAGATGTTTATTTTGTGTGCGTGGATGTGCTACTCTGTTTACATTTGTAAACATGCGATTGCATTTTGCGGGACACGAAAGAAGATATTTTGAGGAATGTTTTCGTTCAAACAATGAAAGTCAGTGGGGTCCAAACTACATTGAACCCCATTGACTGTCATTGTATAGCCAAACATTTTTCAAAGTATCTTTTTTTTGTGTGTTCAACAGAATAATTGAGTTTTGGGTGAGCTCTCCTAATAAGATACCAAAGAAAGAGATGACTAGAGTCAACACGCCCTTCTTAGCAAACTAAATGGAAAACAGAAACATTTTGAGGTGCTTTGATTACTGTCTAAATATCTTTGTAAGAGAAAACTTCTGGCAGTCATTTAGATTTTTGGCCTAGTGACAAAAACTGATTCAGACCAAAAGCTTCATCAAAGGCATCATGAGCGAGCGATGAATGCAAAATTTGGGTTCCAATGCATTAAAAAATATTGAGACTCATGTGCTGCCCCTCAGGATAAATCCACAGTCCGGAGCCAGTCTCCTGGTGAGTCATTTCATTCTGGAAAAATCACCTGGTGTTGCATTTTGTGGTTTAGAGACTGTAGAACAGGCAGGCCGAACTGTTTCATTGTATCCAATTGGCTGAGGGCACAGCAAACTTTTCTATGCCTTGTTCTGTCATCATTCCATAGTGTAATTTTACCTGTCAGTAATTATCAAATTAAGGTGTCTAAAGTGACACCCCTCTCTATTATGTGTTAATGACCTTCCTCTTAGCTCAGACAGAGTGTATTGTATAGCTCGTCCTGGCTGTCAGGCTGTGACCAGTTAGCCACCGTGGCTCTTAGTCTCCACTTGTTTTAAGTATTCACAACACATATCTTGAAGCTTGTCGTCTTCTCTTTCTTTGCCTTGAGCTAATTGCTGACAATTATCAATCCTAATTTTACTTTATCGTCATTTCTGTGACCACAAGTAATGCAAACTGAATAATTCAGACAGGTCGGTACTCTTGAGTGGGTGCAGTTTAACAGTTAAAAGAAACTTTAGTACAAAGTGTTCTGATGGTCTTTATCATCAGTTTTTGTTCTGTTGGTGGTGTAAGGTTTGACGGTGTAGAATGAAAAGACAATCATATAAAATTCTAAGCTCTCATATCTTTATAGTCTCCTATTCGGCTGAATATGAATCTCATGCAAACTTGCAACAGATCACGACAAAACTTATCACAAAATTGTTTTTTTTTTGTTTTTTTACATACATTTTGTGCATAAAGCCTGTGGCATTATTTTTACATTTAGTTTTTTATGACAATTAAACACAATCACTTTCATTACTCTAATGTATCCAGGCATTTTACTTTTCGTTTTTTTTAAAACTTCAGAAATTAAAGCCAGTACAAAAATACTGCCAGGAGTGTTATTTTAATATTATTATACTAAATAGTATTATATATTATTAAAGTACTTATTCATATTTAGTTTGAGCTTTTGTTTTTATATTTTCTGCTACTGGGACATATGAATATTTAGTTAAATATAATATCATCATTGAGTTTTTTGTTGTATTTATGTGAATTTTTTGCATTATGGTAATGGGGTAGATGATGTAGTTATTTGTCATGAAGCAACCATTATTCCTCTTATTAGATGGATACATAAATAATAAAATATCTTCAGTCATTATGTAAACATGTTTGACTGCCGAATGCCACGATTGACCAATCAGATTGAAGTATTATGGTAATGGGGTAGATGATGTAGTTATTTGTCATGAAGCAACCATTATCCCTCTTAGATGGATACATAAATAATAAAATATCTTTAGTCATTATACAAACATGTTTGACTGCCGAATGCCACGAATGACCAATCAGAATGAAGTATTTTGAAGAGCTGTTTAGTAGTTTTGTGGAGTGAAAAATTGTCATATTAAGACTGTAACCACTGCATAAGAAGCACAAGTTATCTTAATGCTGTAATTTACAGCTCCAGTAGAGTTTTGGCATTTCCCCCTGCCCCCATCCTCCCGTCCCCTATTTAGCACTGCAGGCTCTATCTTCAAACAATTGGCTGTTTGCCCGCTTTGTCTCTGTCCTAGTTAGCACCGTGCCATTGAGCTGTGAGGTCAGTCACTGGCACTTTTCAGTAAAGTGTTGGAGGGCTGTCTCAGACCCCTCTTAAGTGTTTACCTAGACCCCTTTCTTCAGCTTTAGCCCTCCCTGCGGCCCGCACTAAGATAAATATTGCCCTGTGTAGAGAGCTCTCTGAGAGGCAGACAGAGGCAAGCTTCTGCTCGTCTGACAATATTTACAAGAGCTCTAAGAGGAGTTAAACGAGTGTGTGAACAAAACGTAGTAGACTCACAGTTGACTTTTGTCCCGATGTTAAAGACAAGGATGTTTTAAACTTTTGGCTTTGATACAAGACACCACTTAAAATGGCTCAGGCGTGTGCACAAAAAAAATAGAGCGAGCTTGTTCCAAAACACATGTATATATGTATATATATATATATGTATATATGTATATATATATATATATATATATGTATATATATGTATATGTATACACCGATCAGGCGTAACATTATGACCACTGACAGGTGAAGTGAATATCAATGATTATCTCTTCATCATGGCACCTGTTAGTGGGTGGGATATATTAGGCAGCAAGGGAACATTTTGTCCTCTAAGGGCTGAATTGTGATGGCTAAACGACTGGGTCAGAGCATCTCCAAAACTGCAGTTCTTGTGGGATGTTCTCGGTCTGCAGTGGTCAGTATCTATCAAAAGTGGTCCAAGGAAGGAACAGCGGTGAACAGCAGTCATTGATGCATGTGGGGAGCAAAGGCTGCCAACACAATATTAGGAAGGTGGTCATAATGTAATGCCTGATTGGTATATATATATATATATATATATATATATATATATATATATATATATATATATATATATATATATATATATATATATATATATATATATATATATATATATTACACACACACAAACACACACACTGATCAGGCATGGCAGCCTATATAATGTATGTGTGTTTTATTTAGGTATAATTGATAAACAACTTTTGATAACAATAATTTAATTAAACACTGACTATATTGCACAATATGTGTGTGTATTTTATTTTATTTTATTTTTGTCCTATCCGATCCTATCTTATCCTCTGGAAATGCTTTAACACACAGTATGCTTTTACCCCACACAGTAGCAACTGGTCTGTCCAGGCAAATATTATTGGTCATTCACAATGACGAGGCACTCTCATTAATTTGTCTTGTTTGTGTTCTTTCATTTAGACTTGAATGAAGAGAGACATATAGACTAACATTTGCCCACGTCTCTCTCCTCTCTGACCTCCCTACCAGTGTGGGTTGGAAAAAAAGCTACATGTGTTACTCATGGGTTCTTGTTTATTTAGTTTTATGCTTTCATTGCCGCCAAGTAAACATTTCAGTTGCAGTCTGTTAGTAAGTCACTTTTGCAAACTGTGGTTTCAGAGGTATGGTGGAGGATAGCAGATTGGTCTGTGTGCTGCATTCATAAGACCCTTACATTAGAGCTGGTCTCTAGTGCCTCTTTACCTGGGTTCACCTCAGCAACCACCAAAACATAGGATTAGTTTATTTGCAGTGAGATTTTTGACTGAAAACGAACAGGATTTAAAGCTGACACGTTTAAACATTAATTAAAATTTTGTCTGCAATCATATTCATTATGTACATGGATATTAACGTAAAGCTCATACCAACCACTTAAATTACATGTTCAGCATTCAAAACATCTTGGTCAGGTTAGGTGAAGCCAACTGAAAAAATACTCCTACAGGATAAGGTCCTGTGTAAACATTTAGAACACTAAAAGTAGTAAACAGGTGGGCCCCCAAAATGGGAACAATGGTGGGAAAAGCATGACTTGACTGAAAGGTTTCCCACAAGAAAGGGCATTCATTGGATAGCACAGGACTACCACAATGATTTATGGGCAGCAGGCGGCATGGCACAAAGAAACGCAAGTGCCTTAAGTCTTACTCATCACCGGAAAGAGACAGGTCTGGGTTCACAGCACCATCCAGAGGTAACACAAACTGCGCCTGGATGACAGCCACTTCCAGAGCTACTTGAGGATGACAGATGCCCAGTTTGATAACCTGTCAACCCGGACGTGTCAATAAGCTTGCCAACGATTGGCTTGTGCGACAGCGCGTCATGCTAATTTTCCGTTCAAGTTCAATTTTGTTCAACGGAAGATGTGTTTGAGGCAAATATCACACGTTCGCAGCAAACGTGTTGCCCACTTTACGTCATTTGTGTCTCCGGTGCGAATTTGCGTCTATTCGGCGTCTTTGCATTGACTTTGTATGTACTCATGCAAATAATTAAATACTTTTGGTATGCACACACCATTACACTATACAATGAATCTCTTACTGTATTTACATCATTGTTTGCATTGTTCGTTGGTGAAAGCAGATTCTTGATAGTGCAGAAATCGCAATGACAAGATCAACTGCATTCACGTGATCAACAGTCTGTCATCTGCTCAATGCTCATCACTGCAACCTTCCATGTGATGGGAATAGATCTAAATACAATGCAATATATAATGAAATACATATACTTAACATTACAAGTGCATCTCAGGATTTTACAATAATTTTCTCATTACCTCCATGACCCCATACTCATGGGCCATCCAGAATTCGAGACTCTTGTACACCCTCCTTCTAAAACTTTGTGTGAATCATGGTACAGTCGGAATGCACCCCTTTTGTCTGGGAGAAAGAAGCTCTCATCCTCCCCTCCCCCTTTCCCTTCTCTAATGGGAGGCCCCCATTCCAGCCTGTTAGACATTTTTCTGCACCCCCTCCCCTCCCGCGCCCCACTCTGTTGCTATCCCGTAAATTGAGCTCTCCCTTTGGAGGCACTAATTAAGAGTCCTAATCCTCTCATCCGCAGAAAAGGGGAGGGCTGACGGGAAATGTTTCCTTGCAGTTCATTATCTATGTGTCCAATGGCGCTGATGCTGGCAGTGCCTCTCCTGGTCGTAAATGTTGTAAAAAATTGCTGCCGTCTATAAATCATCTCACTTTCTCAGCGTGATGGCATGAGATAGCTTCGTGAGCCAAGGCGCTTCTGGTTAAAGTAAAGAATGCTGCCAATTTCGGCACCGGTGGTAATGACAGGACTCTTTGAAGCATGTAGGGTCCAAACAACTGAGTAAAAAGTAATGGATGGCAATGAAAGGCATGAGCCACGGGGATATGGCAGCAAGAGGGGAAGTTTCGTCCACGGGAAGTGATGCATTCACAATGGAAAAGAATTTTAATGAGGGGTCTTATTGTCAGTGGCATTGAGGCAAAGCATTTGTGACCTGGAAATTGCACAAAAAGGATTTTAAATGCTGAGTAACAGGAATGAGTGCTTTGCTGCGATTACTTACTTCATTCCAACCTGCTAGGAAGACCACTGCCTGGGTGTAGAAGAATAACAAAGAGGCTGAAATGGAGAATGGACCAAAGCTTCTTTGGTTTATGAAAAGCACAAAATTGCTAAGCGTTTGTGGCCCGAGGCATCTGAAGTAGGAATACAAACAGAAAATGGAGGGCCCCCTAGAGAGGGCAAAGAAGAGGTACCGCAACCAGCCTGTCTGACCCCCAACTGAGGCATCCACAAGACCAATAACAGTGTGCCTTAACAGATGTTTTCAGTTTAAAGGGTTTACAACAAATTCTTTCACATAATTCCCCCAGAGCATGTTGCAGTCAGAGCCAATGTTTGGCTATATAGTCAGGATCCTGTTTTATGCAAATAGACTATTACCTTAACTGTATCTTATCGCACTTGAAAACCTTTCTCTGAGCTGGAAAGTCTTGTTTTAAAGCATTGTTCACCCAATAATGATTTACTCACCCTCATGTATTTCCAAACCTGTATGACTTTATTTCATCTGCAGAACACAAAAGATGATATTTTAAACAACTGTTGTTTATACAATGAAAGTCAATGGGGTCCAAAACAACTCTGGACCCCGATGGCTTTCATTGTATGAACAACAACACTGTTTTTCTGAATAAAGAAAGTCATACTTCATTTTGTTTATATATTAGAGATTTTACAGTAGTGGTTTTTCACTCCATAAATCAGATATGTTAACATAAAAATAAAAATAAATTGTTGAGAAATTGGCCTTTAAAGATCTGTAGTGTAATGAAAGAAACGCTTAAATGTGCATTTGGGGGTTTTTCATTCCACTAGTCTGAAAGAAGACATGTTACACATATAAGTTAAACATGTTAGACATGTAAGTTAAACAAATTAGCTCAAAATTGACTAGTGTATGAAAAACAATGTTTTGCCTGGTGGTGAAGTTTTTGGTACTGTAGGTCTTGCGGTGGGCATTTGACAAAAAAATTTGGAAACCACTGCTTTATGCAACACTGGGGAAAACATCATCTCACAATTTTGAGTGTTGACTTTTTCTAGTCCACTGTTGTTTTTTCCCCCGCAAACATCTCAGATAACAAGGTCTCACCCCCATGTGAACCCAAGCAGGGATTTCCTCAAATGAATCACTGTGGCTCTTGAGCTCCTGCTTTGTGTTGATGTGTGAATACTTCCTTCACGGCCATCATTCCTGTTGTAAAAGATCTTTTGGAAGACCACTAGTGCTGAAGCAGCGTTGACCACTGTTAGTTCATCCATTGTGTTAATGGACATCCTTTGTATCAGCCGCAGTGCAGAGGCCAAAGGGCCTTATGGAACACCACAGAGACCAGTGTTCCCAAGAGAAGATGTTAAAATGAACTCCCTTTTCCGTTTTTAGATTTGTAGAGCTTAAGGGAGTGCATAGCCATGAGCCTGTATTGGAAACCCTCAATCACGCTAAGCTGATGTTTTCTGGGTTTTCATGGGTAAGGAACGATAGTGTGTACTCCTAAGGAGCAGTAAATCACTGATTCAAGAAAGCACCAAAGGCACAGAGTAGCTCTTAAGAGGATGTCTAAGTGCCATTTTCAAAACCACAAATATCAGTGCTGTGACCCCACAACCAGTCATCCAATGAGATTTTGAGGCATGCTATATGGATGTCAGATCTTCAGTATGATTGTTTTAATCCACCCATTTTAAATGACTAACTTTGGTTTTGAGGGCTTTGGCATCCTGAAACCTCATAATATATACAGCCCTGCATATAATAGACTGATCTTAGTGCAAAAGTATTTACTTAATCTTGATAAAACATGTGTGTTCAGTATTCATTCACTGTTTTTTAATGCAAAATCCTTTAAATATAGTTAATATTTTGTAATTTCATATTCATTCATTTTAGTCCATCGATTCTGATTATGTTATTGTGCGTGTGTGTGTGTGTGTGTGTGCGTGTGCGTGTGCGTGTGTGTGTGTGTGTGTGTGTGTGTGTGTGTGTGTGTGTGTGTGTGTGTGTGTGTGTGTGTGTGTGTGTGTGTGTGTGTGTGTGTGTGTGTGGAATCCCTACGGTATGGGGACAGAATGTCCCCACAAAGATAACAATATCCAAAATCCTTGTCCTTGTGGGAACATTTTTGGTCCCCATGAGGAAAACAGGTTATAAATCACAATCAGTGATGTTTTTGAAAATGTTAAAATTCAGCATGTGTCCTGTGATGGGTAGGTTTAGGGGCAGGGGCAGTGTAGGGGATAGAAAATACGGTTTGTACAGTATAAAATGCATTACGCCTATGGAATGTCCCCATAAAACATGGAAACACAACATGTGTGTGTGTGTGTGTGTGTGTGTGTGTGTGTGTGTGTGTGTGTGTGTGTGTGTGTGTGTGTGTGTGTGTGTGTGTGTGTGTGTGTGTGTGTGTGTGTGTGTGTGTGTGTGTGTGTGTGTGTGTGTGTGTGTGTGTGTGTGTGTGTGTGTGTGTGTGTGTGTGTGTGTGGACTGGTAATTATGGGGACAAAATGTCCCCACAAAGATGTCCTTGTGGGGACATTTTTGGTCCCCATGAGGAAAACATCTTATAAATCACACTAAGTGATGTTTTTTGAAAAAGTAAAAATGCAGCATGTCTCCTGTGATGGGTAGGTTTAGGGGCAGGGGCAGTGTAGGGGATAGAAAATCTTTGTACAGTATAAAATGCATTACGCCTATGGAATGTCCCCATAAAACATGGAAACACAACATGTGTGTGTGTGTGTGTGTGTTTTGTGTTTTTACTATTTTACTGTGACCTTTGATTAAATTGATCAAAGGTCACAGTAAAATAGTTAAAATGTTAATGATTTCTATTTAAAATGAACACTGTTCTTTTGGATATTGCTCAAAGAATCTTGACAAAAAATGTTTCACTGTTTCCACAAAAATATTAAGCAGCCCAACTGTCTTTAGCACTAATAATAATATAAAAAAAAAAAGTAATTTAGCACCAAATCAGCATATTCAAATTGTTTCTGAAAGATCATGTGACACGGAATACTGGAGTAAAGTCAGCTTATAATTATAATCATATTTATAATTTAAATTATATTACTCAAAATTACTGTTTTAGTGTATTTTGATCAAATAAGGCTTTTTTTGTGCCAGCTTTACTTGTACTGTGATACATTGGGGTTATTAGCTGGTGACCCCACTGCCCACTGATAGCTTTTGTCCCAGGACTGAGACCCTGTGGAAGTATCGAGACAATTAAGGCAACTAGTCCAGTGTCTCAGAGAGGCTTAATAAATCACATTCGGCTCTCAGGGCTTATAAGGGCCAGCAGCATACTGGAAATTATGTGAGTGATTGGATGGATTTTGCCAGTTGTTTGACATGGCCTTAGACTGCCAGAGAGAAGCCAGCAATTGTAAACATTAACAGGAAAGGCACATAAGGTCTGCTGAGGATCTGGAGCTACTGTATTTATGACAGGGTTTTGTAAACCTAGGACCTGCTCTGAACTAAACCTCTGTCATTTAATGACATTAGGAAAACTGTGTCAAAAAACAAACTTTCAAACATTCAAAAAATTGCTAACACATTTTAATAAAAACCAGGTGCAAACATGATACCATTTAAAAAGTTTGGGTAAGAGTCTTTTGTTTGGATCATTTTTTAAATACTTTACTTCAAAAAGACTTCAATTGTGGACGTCTGCAGACCTTCCTGATCATGAAAGTAACATCACACAGACAGTACGCGGACCACTACGGAACGTGGACACCCCAAAATATACTTTATGCTTTAGAATAGCTAAATAACTTACACTGTGGCAATGACCGTTATTTAATTTATTTTTTTTATTTTTTTATTTTATTTTATTTTCGGGGGCAAATTTTCTTTTCAGTGTAAGAGACAAGCAAGCAACTGTAGCAATGTTCTAATTTGACACACCTTAAAGGATCTACAGTTAACAACAGGTATACCAGGTATGGCTGTGGTATGGATGCCATAACTTAATCTACTTTGGCCTTTGCTAGAAATCCTGTATTAATAAGAATTGTATCATTTTACAAAGCCCCTGGGGTGTTAAAAGAAGAGTCATTCACTTAATACTTCCTTTCAGTGATGGAAGCAGTTTTCGTGCTCTCCCCTAAAGCCCTAATCCTTCTTCCGCCACAACTAACGCCTTGGGAAAAAAACATCAACACAGACTAAATAGGGATGTTATACAGTGTGACATTTCCCAGGTGCAGGATGGATAGTGAAGACAAGCCTCTTTTTTTTCCTCCCCTGAGCATATAACTGTTGCGTACTGCTGCACACTGATGTGTGACATTAAGTCAAAAAAGGCCTTGCTTGGTTGTTCAAAAATGGGAACAAATTGCATGCTACCAGGATTGGCTGACTCCACTGGTGGCTATCACTCTGCCTGCGGCTTCCCAGGGTTCAAGGCAGCTTTGGGATCTGGTGTGGAGCGGTTTGCATGGTGCTGTGTAGTTAGGCCCCTTGCCAGGCCATTCTGCTGGAATTTCCTGTCTGAATCGACTCCCTCCTGCTCGCTCCCTCCTCGTTCCTGAAGCGAGACAGAAAAGCCTTTTTAATTACACTGCTGCTGCCTGGCCTCTCAGGATATTATTATTGTTCTTGAGTGCTTCCTCTAAAGATGAGCTACTCTCAGTACAAAGCCGCCTGTCTCTCGGCTCCGTTCGGACATGAAAAGTGAATGTTTTTCCTCTACTTTGAGTACCCGTTGATAATGTCTACCACCTGCTATTGTCTTTAAAAGGACACAAAACCACAAGCTAATCCTGCATCAGAACGCTGATGCCTGTTTCTCACCAGGTCCTGACAGGAAGTTTTGCACATTTTTAGAATTTATAATGGGAACTAAAACAATGCTACTTTTTGTAATCTAAACATTGTGCTTATTAAAACATTTAATAGATAGAATTTGAATATATTATCTTTATTGACATTGTGTCATTAAAGCAAAAATAGATAAGGCATAAATTTAAGAGAGGTAATGTATACAATAGTGTAAAAAAAATGTGTGGCTTTGTGCCAGAGCCATGACCACCATTGAGGGGGACAATTCCCTCCCAATAATTAGAAATGGCCAAATTTTCCCCCCCAATATTTGAAATTATTGCACTGCTCTCTTGCCCTCCATTACACAGCGCACTGTATGTTAGAATGACAAAAAGGTTTAAAAGTTAAATTTTTAGTCTAGTCTGTCTCAGGTCTAACGGCGCTCGTCAATGTCAAAATAATTGAGATGGCCAATCAAATCAAAGTAGGCGGGGCTTATGTTCTCCTCTGCTCGTTCACAGTCTTCACACAGACAAGCGCGTCTGTTTATGGCTAATGCCATTGCGGGGACTCTAACTGTTCTTTCCGGTGAAATCACAAAGCAAAATGTACACAAATGTCTGCCTGCTGTTAATATACAATCATTGAACATCTTTGATTTTAATGAAAAAAAACTATATGAGGGCGGATTGGAACCTGTAACCTTCGACAAGGTTTACAAAAATTCTACCACAAGACCACTAAGAAATTCAAAATTTAAAATATTATATGCAAATAGTCCCAAAATGATTATTTCCCAAATAGAATTAGACCTAGAATTTCGGTCACTGTTCTGTTTGTTTATGCTTAAAAAAATTGGGCCCATTGGGCTCACACGCTCATCAAATATGTCTGTGATTGGCTACAATGATCAGCCCTTCAAAAACACATTTTAAATATACATCAATGGCGCTCTTCACCGAACGTTTACAGATACCCACGGGACCGGTTCGCTGATAGACGCCTGCTTGTGCTTTCAAACAACTTTTAAACACTTCCCTGTGTGCTTTTAAACACTCCTGTGCGTTCAGAGGTGAGAGGTAACACAATCAGAGGTGTTTACAATTCCACTCAACAGCGCTCAAAGCATCATATTTTGTTAATTTCTTTACCGACTAAAGCCTAATATATACTTCTGCGGCGAAAGTTTGCCGTAGCCACTTCATAGGCTGTGTGTTGCACGCGTAGCCTACAACGTACCCTGGCGTGCACCTCTCCAAAAATGTAACAACGCATCAATTCTATGCGGACCGCAAGCGCTGTGATTGGTCTGCCAGAACCCCTCCTTCAGGGGTACACATGCTCCCTCTGCATGTGTAACTGCACGTCGACGTGGACAAGGACGCAGAAGTACAAATGAAAATTGAACGCGTAGCCCATGGCGTAGAGGCCACACTGCAGTTCCGCCTTAATGTGCTATCAGCCTTAATGTGCTATCAGATATTTGATAATTCTCAATTTTGAAGTCGCGAGTTTATAGAAATGGGAGGGCGTTCATGTGCAGTTTTTACCTAGGAAACTCATATTTATGATCATTCCGAGTGCAAGTGATTGACGTGATGGCGGCATTAGTACTGAAGTCTGTAGAACACTAATTTGTGCAAAAAAACATATATAAGCCTATGTTTTTGTTATACAATAAAATAATACTAATTTATTTAAGATTAATATGATTGTTTTGTATTGCAGCTGATAAGTCTACATTTATAAATTCCATACATTTTTAGTGAATTTTAATGTAATATTTTGAACCCTAGAATGTGCATAACAGAATATTTATTTAATAAAAGAATTGAAATTTACTTTAAAGTCACCATGAAATCACATTCTTATATTTTATGGAATATTCAATCATAAAATGTCCAAATCTGTCATTTTATTCATACTGTAATAATTCAAAAATAAACATTAATAAACAACTGAAAAACATTCTTACAATCTTCATTTGTGTTAAAAATGTATCTAAAAATGTCTTTATTGTTTAATTTTCATGAAACCGGCCACAGTCTGTTTTTGGGAGAATATTTATGCACAAGCCTCTTGCCAAGGCAAAAGAAGAAAGTGGGTCAAACCATACGATCACACCTCTGTACCTTCATGAGCACTGAACTTCCGTCCTTCTTTTTGCTCCAAGAACAATAGATGATGATGATGATGATGATGATGATGATGATGATGATGATGATGAAAAAGCCCTTCTCAGGCCATCCCTGTCTCTGTACATCCTCTTGAGGCCCTGCCCTCCCTCCTGTCAGAGTTAGTGCATCCAAGATTAGGTCATTCAGTGGTTGCCATCCAGAGAATGACTTTTATATGGCGTTTGGTCTTTTTTGCAGTGTATTTATGATGTTTCATATGAAACATTGCATTAGCTCAGTGAGAGAAAAAATGAAAAACTGCTTTTAGTAATGAACAACTTGCTAAGCGTTTTAGCTCATATATGATCCTCCAGCACCAGTTCCCATCATTCTTAAATGCACAGGAATCCCATGAGTTTCCAAAGGCTTACTCAAGCGCTGACATGCTGCACACTTGGCCAAAGCATCAATGAATATGTTATGTATATGCATGCTTATTCTCCTACACGCAAGCCCTCATTACGTTGGCCTCTACGCCAGGATTTGAGAAATGCCTCTCAATAACCAACTCACCAAGGAAAGGGAGTCCACCTAATTGGCACGGAAAAACACACTACTACAGCCTGAAAGTATGCAGTCACTTTAAGCTTTTGAGATGGATTTAAGCCATCACACCACCAGTCCCTCCCTGCAGTTGTGAATTAGGCTGCTTACCTGTCAGTTGTACTTTCCGCTGTGACAGTGATGAAGGGGTTGAAGAGTTGATCATTTCTCCAGGACAAATTCCACTGGAAAAACCAACATTCAGATCTAATGCAAACTCACAAAGTACATTAACATACACTGTTTTTTTGTAAATCGTTGGATTAAAAAAATGTGCTTATTATTACAGCTCAAAATCTCACTCAGTTGTTTTAAATTGTGAACATTATGTTGTAGTCAATGAATGCTTTTTACTGTGAGCTGTTTTCTTAGTGAAACCTAGCTGTAGTTTGCATTTTGCCAAATAATGTTGTCTGATAAATACCTTAACCAAGATTAATGAACCAAGATTAATAACCAAGATTTGTGTGTGTGTGTGTGTGTGTGTGTGTGTGTGTGTGTGTGTGTGTGTGTGTGTGTGTGTGTGTGTGTGTGTGTGTGTGTGTGTGTGTGTGTGTGTGTGTGTGTGTGTGTGTGTGTGTGTGTGTGTGTGTGTGTGTGGACTGGTAATCCCTACGGTATGGGGAAAAAATGTCCCCACAAAGATGGCAATATCCAAAATCCTTGTCCTTGTGGGGACATTTTTTGGTCCCCATGAGGAAAACATCTTATAATTCACAATAAGAGATGTTTTTTGAAAATGTAAAAATGCAGCATGTCTCCTGTGATGGGTAGGTTTAGGGACAGGGGCAGTGTAGGGGGATAGAAAATACGGTTTGTACAGTATAAAATGCATTACGCCTATGGAATATCCCCATAAAACATGGAAAACATGGTGTGTGTGTGTGTGTGAAATATCAGGACATAAATGTGTATAATGACATGGGTATGACATAGGTATTACAAAAAGAGGGTGAAATATGAGGACGTTCCCCATGTCCTCACTTTTCAAAATGCTTATAAATCACACAGGATGAGGTCAGTTTATACAGTATAAAATGCATTACGCCAATGGAATGTCCCCACATTTCACAAAAACAAACGTGTGTGTGTGTGTGTATCATTCTCTGAAAGAAGAAAAAAAGTGATTTTATTATTTGAAAGGCCTCTTTCATACTTACAATTAAATAACGTAACATTCTTATCGTTCGAGTAGGCATGTCCATGTTTTACTGGTCTTGTTTCCTGTGGTGTACGATCTGCCCATACGTAATAATAAGCATAACTTAGCATAAGGTTACCTGCTACCCGCAGGTGAATGGAGTGCAGGTTTTTGCACTGAAATATTGTGCAGAAAACTTTTTAGCAAATTTGCCCCAGGTTGTTGGACACGTTCCTTAGTCTTAAAATGGAATAATGCATGCTTGACAGTCACCGTGATGATTAGAGTGAAAGCGGCAGCTCTGGAATGCTGACTCATATAGGTCTCCTCCTGATGGGCCCCTGAGAGGCCCCTATGGCCCTTCCCCACCCTGATCTACCCTGATCTCCTCACAGGAGGAGATAATGATCTGAAGACATTACCCCCATGGTCTCTGTTCTCAGGTCAAGTCTGATTCACCGGTGCATGTGATGCCTAAGAATTTTAATACAGGCGAGGAATGGGCACAGACAGACACGCACAGGAGATGATGAGTCGATCCAAAAATATCCTCAGGATCTCATTAAGAGCAAATAGTAATGATAAACACACTTTTAAGACACAGACAGTATACTCTATTTAGTGCTTACTCAAAGATCTATAACCACCACCTCAAGTAAGTTCCAGTCATTAATGAAAGCATGTTGGTTTTTAACAAGACCCTCTTAAAGCACTCAACCTTTTTATGACAGGAAGAACATGTTTTGGCCTTCTTTTTTTAGCCCAGACAAATAAAATATCATCATGAGAAACTGTAATTCACTCATTGCACATGTTAAGACCAGTAAATATTGAAGAATCGTCCGTAAGTTTTAAAATCAAACATAGTTTGGCATTAGCATATTGCTAAGCTAACAATACTACTTTAAATGGGCTAAAATAGGCTACATTGCACTTTGTGAACAAGAATTTGTTCCAAGACATAATTTTTCTCTTTTTCTGCTGATCTCTTTGATGTTATATATATCATGTTCGAATCAGGGTTATTGTTGAATAAAACTAAAACCATTTAAAAATTGTAACTTGAAATAAGCTAGTTGCCAAATGCTGATTTACATTCAGTTTAACTTGATGTACTAAAATAACTAAAACTAAAACTGAAATAAAAATAATTTATACCTTTTATAGACTTTTTTTTTATTTTTTACTAAAAAACACTTAAATTTAAACATAAAAACAAAAACTAATTGAAACTATAAAACCGATATACATACATACATACATACATACATACATAACCACCAGTTTTGGAACAGCGGCTTTGCACAAAACAGCCATCTTGTATTTTGGCCTGTGTCTTATTTGTCTTTTTTCTGTGTTTGACTCCATAGCTCCTCATTTATTCTCAACCTTCCACACACCAATTCCGATCGACATGCGACACCATGAGGGGAGGTACCATTACGAGCCACACCCTCTGCACCCCATGCATGGGTAAGTTTGTTTAGCACTTTGACATCTCAAATAGAAATAACCTGTTGAGTCATCTTTAGTATAAAGCACACAGATTCAGATCATGCCGTGGTCAGGTCACGTCCAGTACAGCCGTTTGTCTTCTGCCTGTAAGATTGTTCGGCTCGGAGTTGGAGATGTGCAGCACATGGAGAACAAATGTCCAAGTGAGACACAATGCAAGTGATTTAAGCAGTTTCATATCATTGATAAAACAGGTGTGTAGTATAAATCCGACAGAATGTTAGCATCTCTCATCCTTGTAAAATTTAATCGTTTTGGACAGAATCTGCGAATCTGGCATTTACTGAAACAGTTTTGCAAGGTTTTGACGTTTAAACCTGGGAATAATAAGAAAGTCTTTGATTAAAAAAAAAATATTCAAAGCAAAAGAGGCAAACCAAATAATAGTATCAGTTTAAGCATTTATTCAAGTAGACTTGATAATATTGTAATATAAAAAATGATACATTTTAAATGAATAAAATAGAGCATTTTCTCACTTACAAAGACTAACCTGAGAAACAATCAGTGCATCTGTGCATTTGCATTTAGAATCACAAATTTGATAGCGATACATACTGTGATCACAGCAGCACTAGAACAATTTATCACAGGAGCTAGAACAGCATGAGAGAGAGAATTCCTGGGCCCCCTCTCTCTCTCTCTCTCTCTCTCTCTCTATCTCTCTCTCTCTCTCTCTCTCTCTCTGTACTCTGGCTTCTTTGATTAATGTGACTTGGCCTTGACAGAGGCCCCCAATTCATCAAGACCTTGATTTTGCTGTCCTTTTCATTGCCTGTGCCCAATTCACCTAATTACTGTACATCACACAGCAAATTAAGCACAAGGTTATCTTTTGGAGGTGTAGTGGCAAGGGTCTGATTTAGCGATCCTATAGGATGATTCATGATACATAGGTTTATAAATCTATTTATACATTTAAAAACAATAGTTAGCAACAAAGGTCTCAATGAGTGTGTCATTTGGCCCTATTTTAACAATCTAAGCGTATGTTCTGAAGCGCATGGCGCAGGTGCTCTCAGGACATGTCCGAATCCACTTTTCCTAGTTTAACGATGGAAAAAACCAGGCCAGAAGCATGGTCCAAAAGGTTTGCACCTAGTGTCTTAATGAGTCATGGGTGTGTTTTGGCGTAACATGCAATAAACTAATCCAAGTCTCATCTCCCATTCCCTTTAAAAGACAGTTGCGTTAGCACGATTGCGGATTCGCTATTTACATGGCAAAATTTGTGAGCCGAAACACTGAATGCTTGTCCAGAGAGGAATCCTTTTATTTTTAGTATTTAAAAATGTTTGTGTGCTGCTGCTGCGCATTCCTGTGTGTATATTAAGAAGAGTGTACGCACGTTGTGCACCCACTTATAGGTGCATATTACTAACATGCCCTTTAAATAATACAAAAAATAATAGTGATTAATTGATTCACTGTCTTAACTAATTCGTGCAAACACACAGATTCATTCAGGGATGCCATTACTTTGTTGCACTGGCAGCATTGTTTATTAACTTCTTCATTTATTGTCATATAACACTGGCAATCGTGATGTTTTGACCTGCAGATTAAAATACTGGTTTCTGTCTATTCAGATACGTTGCAGATATGTGTTTGCCAAAAAATCTTCCAGAGCAATCAAATCTCTCCCAACAAGCAAACATAGGAAGAGTTGACAAGTCTAAATGTTTGTAGCTTTCCTTCCTCCGAACCTCAATGACAGCAGAGTGAATGAGAAAAACACATCTTTCCTTATTCACACAAAACCATTTTTCTTCTTAAGGAAAACAGTTTTAGATTGCAGTGGTATCGAGCACCACCCAACATTTTTTCAAACCAATGAATGTACTAAAAAGAAGTTGTCTAATCTAATAAGTCTTTCTATATAATGAGGGGAAACTTTGCACATATCTCTGGTTAATATAATTGTAAAAAATGCAAGTTTGTAAGTTTTGGTCATGCAGTAGTTTGGAAGAGTTTGGAAGAGGTTCCCACAGCTGCCACAATGGCAGCTAACTGCAGTCTCTGTGGGATAAGATGTGATTCATCTAAATCAGAGCACCTGACCAGAGATGTGGGCAGGGAATATGCATATTCTGAATAATTCCACAGAGCCTGCAGAAGGAAAGCACATATATTCAAAATATGAACATTTATGAAGTTCACAGAAGCATTTAGGTAGTTCATATAACTTTGTAGCCATAAAATTTGTCATGACCATTTCAAGTTACTTATCGAGTCGGTGGTTTTTGCAAAGGTATTTTAATGAGGATTGTAGTGTACAAATTTTGCACTTAGTTTGCAGACATGTAAACAGCAGTTAGGTCACGATTGCTAATGACTGCTGCAAGATAGTAACAGTAGCTTCGCGACATGGTTGCATCCTTGACGATTTTTTTTGTTGTTGAGTAATGCAGAAACTAAAAAAGAATGTCAAATGGAGACAGTTATTGTGTTGCGTTACTATGGGCTGGTACCACCCATGGTGCTACGATGGAAGACTGCTAAAATGACAGGTAGCTATTAAGAAGAAGCTCTCTAAATGCACCATGACATACACTGTCTATGACTAAGGTCTCCTCAACTGTTCAAGTACCATCTTGTCAGAGAGAGGGCGTAACAACAAGACCTTGGTTATCATTCTTGTCAGTAGGGGCCCACTTTTTCTTATCCCCTGACAGGTAAAGTTGTAAATAATGGCTTATTATTGAGGGTTCAAGCACCCAGAGCAGTTTTTCTGATTTATTTATGCGTTGACATGTTGTCTTGTCGATTTTGACTGTCTGGCAACGCTGTGAAATGGGGGAATGTACCCAAAACTGGGTTAATATGTGTTTATGTATATTTAAAAGTTGTCTCACTGTTGTTGACATACTTTCCCTTAGTAGTTTAATTACGATGGGGAAGACTTCAAAACCACTGTAAATATTACACCAAATCTTTAATTATGTGCAAATAAGGCTGGGAATTCATAATGACTTTATGCTTAAAGTCAGCATGAAATCAAAATGTATACCGGTACTGTTTACTTTTTTTAATTGCTGGACTTATTTTGCATGATTTGTTTTACAGATGTAAAGAAGGTTGCAAATGGTGTTTCACGTTGGCTTTAAGCTTTAGTCAGGGGTTTTAAAGTGTATAAATATAAAAAAGTGTGTAAAGAATCAGTACATTAAAGCTGCAGTCTGTAAGTTTTGCCTCTTTGTCGCCATCTCTGTTTGAAACCTGAAATTGCAGTTATTTGTGGAATAATTCCGTGTGTTGTGCATCGGCACGGCTCCTCAGCGCAGATGAATCTAATGTTTTAAGGAGTATGTGTGGATGTCATTCATTCACCACACCGGTGTGGATACTGTATTTCGGAATCACAGATTCTACATCTTGGACCTTTAAAAACATTACGTAATGATGATCGGGGCCATGCTCGAATTTCCCATGGAAACCTACCAGTACCATACAAATGATAACACATTATTACAAGCTTACCGTTGCTAAGGTAAGGAAATGGTTTTGAACACTGGCTGGTTATTTATTTATTTAGTTTTTGGGAATAATTTTTAACCAAAAAAAGTTACAGACTGCAGCTTTAAGAAAGAATGCTCTACTAACAATAGAGTTTGTCATTGTATAGAAGGCGATTTCTGGCAAGCTGACTATGATCGAAATCAGATGGTGTTTAGTTTGGGACACTGAAACCAATGGTCACAATAATTACAATACAACCATCATGACATTTTCTGTGGTGATACATCTGTTGTCATACTGTTGTTGGTGGTCAAGATGACAATCAACATGTATTTATGGCCACATACAGATAGCATCTTTGCTGGCAGTTTTTAAAATCATAGCACTATTGCAAGCGAATATTAATTTTGAGCGCTTGCTCCCCCCTCCACAAAAGGGGGGAGGCTTTGGTGGTTTGTGTATGGCGAGTCTGTTTTCTTTCAGCTCCTCAAGAACAGAGACGTCTTTATGGCTATCCTTTCAAGGAGGCTGATGGCAGAAAGTTGGCAACAGGACAAGCCTGGTAGTCTGCAGGCGTTTACTGGAAACTGAGCACGACTCTGGCTGGGTGCAGGTTGGCCTCCTAACAGAGATGGTATAAATGAGAGACTGAGATGAAGCCAGACTGTGCCAAGCATAATGCATTTGATACCCGTCATTCAGATAGTCACTGAAGGCCTTGCTCACATCTCATTAACGGTACAAAAAACGGTTTATCCTTTTTTGAAAAATGTATATATTAAAGCAATGGTTTCAAATTCTGTCATCATTTACTTGCCTTCATGTCATTTTAAACCTGTAGTCTTTTCTGCTGCATAAAATGAAAGTGAATGGTAACCAGGAGCTGTTAAGCTACAAAATACACCATAAATGCAATGACTTCATAGCTTAGCTTTGTGTGATAAACAGACCAAAATTAAAGTTATTTACTAAAGTTAATTCCTCCCCTTGGTTCTCAAATGTAGCAAAAGTGTTGAATATGTACAGTATATATGCATCATAATCAGTCAGTTTATGGGGGGGCTTGAAAGTGAAAGTGCCCTTTTCGATCGCGCCCCGGTGCCCAGCGAAAGCGATTCTTAGTGACAAAATTCAGTTGTAAACGGGGTCTAAAACGTTTCGAGCTTGACAGCCTTCGACCACTTCCAGAGATAATTGAAAACTCATTCGAACAAAAGACCGCCTACTCTTCACCTACTGACATGTGTAAACATTATGGGAAGTATGCTAGCCAGGCGGGATTTAAACTTTGTCAGCTAAAGACCCAAGTTTGGTTTAAAGACGAAATACATATCAAGCACAGTGTTCTCACCAGTCCTGATTTCTAGCATGCACTCACAGTGTTCGGCATGGTCTTGTGGTATCTGAAAAAAGTTGCCCGCCCATAGACCCTACGCTAAAAGAAATCAGGACAGAAGGGGTTGAAAGTGGACAAAAGAAACGGATTAAAACACCAGGTTTAAACGGGTATGTGTCTCCCTCGTTTACTTGTGATCCGATTGACCATAGCGCATCTTAAGACCAGGTTTAAACAGAGTCTATGACTTTTGGTCGTTTTTGCAACTTGACAGGCCCTGGTCACCGTTCACTACCATTGTATCTTTCTCCCTGGTTTGGAAAACATGACAGTGAGTAGATGATGACAGAACTGTTACTTTAAGGATTTGGCACATAACTAACCACATTTTGATGGAGGCAATCTCTAATCCTCTTCATTCACATGTCAAACAAATCTATATTACAAACACTTTCATAAAAGAAACATTCCCCTTTCATTCAGAAGAAGGCTTCTTCCCCATTGAGTGCGGTGTAATTTTCCTCAAAACAAAATGAATGTGTAGCTATAGTTGTAGCCTGCTTGCCATCAAATCCCCAGAAGAACCGACCATCCCCCCATAATTTGCAGCCCAAGCGCAGAACACACCCTTGTGGAACGCAGGCTCTGATTCATACGCATGGTCATTTCCTCTCCCAGCGGAAAGTAAAGTAGTATGGGGACATAGACAGGTCTGCTTTATTTAACACTGTCTGACGTCCCCTCTGTGTTCAAGAGCACTCCATTTAGGGACTCAACTGCAACAAAGAGCTTTCTTTCGAATACTTCAATCAATCACAGCATTAGCCAGCCAGAATCAGTTCGACATTAGGGTCCGGATCATATCATTGGGTTTGAATAAATACATTGCCAAACGCGTAAATGTAAAAGCAGGACATCAGGTTCTGATCTTGCTCTCATCCAAGTGTTCAACCACTGTATGCTAATATGTCGTTGTGGAAACCACATGCAAACATCTCTTCAATGTCCTCTTGCTACAGAAGATCAGAGATGTGTTCTCTACTTTCAGGAAATGTTAAGAGTTACAGCTGCCTCCTGGCTGGTGTTCTTTGGACTGGCATGCGGGCGGCGCATATACCTGCCAAGACGTGACACATTTATATCCTCACCATGACCTGTGGGCTATCTGTGAACTTCTGCCCCATTATCTTGTTCTACACATCATCCTCTTCAAACAGTGACTGAGAAATGGGGGGTGTTAAGCAGTCTCATCAAAACACTTCAGGCTTGTTCATCTTCAGAGGCATCCATCCCACGCAAACATTACAACCAATCATGTACTGCAGCGCTCTCAGTTTCGACTTGTTCACTACCTCCAGGCATAAAGGGAGGAGTAACTTGTCTGTGTTTTGGTGTTGTTTGAAAAAAAAGCATGACCACTTTTACAGTAAAGGTCTGAAGCCCAAACGCAGTCTGTAAAGACCATTTTAGTTTGACCTACTTGGTGCTTTCAGATGTTAAATCTGGACCTGAAGTTGTTCGCCAGCAAACTAAGTTCAGTCAAGAATGTAGTGTGTATGTGTGTGTTTCATGTTTTCCTATCCCGGTGGGGACTTCAACCTAAATGCACATGGGGACTTGTGTCATCGTGGGAACCTAAATTGAGGTCCCCATGAAGGGAATTTTGAAATGCAGAAAGTTTTCTGTAATGGTAGGTTTAGGGGTAGGGTTGTGTGTTTGTTAGGGAGAGATTTTATGATTTTATAGATTTTATATTATATACATGTATATAATTTTTATTATTATTTTTAAATCTTGAAACATCATTAAAAGAAGAAAAACAACAATTTGCCAATGAGATAAGAATAATAAAGTTAGATAAGATCTCTCTCTCTCTCTCTCTCTCTCTCTCTCTATATATATATATATATATATATATATATATATATATATATATATATATATATATATATATATATATATAAAAATAGAGAGAGAGAAGATCATGGGTGAGATTTGATTTTATCCATCATAAATGTGTTGAATTGTGAAAAGTGAGCGTTACCACTTTTAGAAGGGAACCAGACGGATTTGTGATGTCATCTAAAAAGGAAAGTCGATGAACCGTGCACCATGAAATCAGGAATATGCATTAAGGAAGTACATAGTAATTTCCCAATGTGTTCTGAGCTTGCTTTAAGTGAAATAATTAAGGACTGTCACTGACAAAGTGATGAAGATAGTGATGGTAAAAAGTATTTTTACGTGACCTTAAGACATGGATTTGCACAGAGCTTCCCTAATTACGCTACACTTAAGCACTTAAACCATGTGGCTGCCTCTCTTTGTGTAAGAAACTAATTGCGTTCTTCTTTTTCTTTGTCTTTTGCTAGACCTCATGGATTAGCTGGCAGTCCAGTTATCTCGGATATCTCTCTCATCCGACTATCGCCTCACGCTGCAGCTACAGGAGAATCTCCCTTCAACCCACCACACCCGTATGTCAACCCACACATGGAGCACTACCTGCTATCAGTCCACAGCAGCCCCACTCTCTCCATGATCTCCGCAGCACGAGGACTGAGCCCTGCTGACGGTGAGTGTCACATTGTTCTCCATGAACCAGTGTGCTTTTGTCGTTGACAATTACACTACCGTTAAAAGTAATTCATACTTTTATTCAGCAAGGACACTTTAAATTGATCGAAAGTGACATAGACTTATATGGCGTTACAAAAGTTTTCCATCCCACATAAATGCTGCTCTTTTGAACTTACTATTCATCAAAAAATCCTGAAAACAAATGATTCACGGCTTCAACATAAAAAATTAAGCAGCACAGCTGTTTTTAACATTGATAATAATAACTAATGTTTCTTGAGCAGCAAATCAGCATATTACAATGATTTCTGAAGCATCATGTGACACTGAAGACTGGAGTAATGATGCTGAAATTTCATCTTTGACATCACAGTTATAAATTACATTTTAAAATGCATTAAAACAGAAAACAGTAATTTTAAATTGTAATAATTGTACTGTTTAAAGCAAATAAATGCAGCTTTGTTGAGCATGAGACTCGTTTGAAAAACATTTCTTTCCAACCCCAAAATTTTAAATGGTAGTGTATTTTCAGCTATAAATTAAAACAATTTCTCCCCCTCATGTCTTTCTACATCCATATTAATTTCTTTCTTTTGTGAAAAACGAGAGATGTTTAGCAAAATGTTCAATAATGGAAGTGAATGGTGACTTCTAGCTTCCAAAATCACTAAAAGCACTATAAAAGTAGTCTATGTGATTCACGTGCTGTAATCCAAGTAGACATATGAAGCCATATGATAATGATGTGTGAGAAAAGACAGTAATGAAGCACTTTTGCACTACTTTTATTGTGCTTTTTATGATTTTGGCACTTGACAGCCCCTGGGAAACATTCACTTCCATTTTATGGAGTTAACATCCTATCTAACATCTAATTTTGTGCTCAAAAGAAGAAAGTATGTCACCCAGGTACCTTCACTTAAAACATTCAAAAGTTTTGGAAGAGGTTAAAACAGATTTGGAATGACATTAGAGTAAGTCAATTATATTTACTTATATTGTCTAGAATACAATGCCTCACTAAAAACATGCTAATATGTGCCCGAATGAATCTTTCAAATCACCCATTGTACCACATGAGAATGGATATTGTTTATGGGAGTATATCTAGGAGGAAGAATACAAACACTGGTCAAGGAGGAAAGAACACTAATGGTTCTGTTCCTCCACAAACTCAAACACCACAGAAGCTCTCTACCATCGTTTATCTCCTTGGACATTTAATATGCTAAAAACATTACTGTAGACCTGATCTTACGTAAGCCTGAATATGCAAATAGATAATAGTGGGAAAGAAAACACTATCTCCCCGTGCCAAAAGCATGGTCCTCTCAGCCCTTGTTACAATAACAGGTTAGGACGTGCAGCCAAAACCAGAGATAAGTCACCAAGCATTATCTCTTGCCAGTAATGGCTCTGTTTTCACACTTAAATAAGCAATGTGGAAAAGATTGTGTTGGTGATTAAATGGCGGCAGAGATAATGGTAGGAATTGAGCTTGAATGAATCCAAATAAAACTAAAAAGCCTTTTTTCGACCATTTCATATACACTGTGTTCCCAGCAGTTCACCTACACTTTAAAAGATCTCGCATAAAAGAATTACAGGTGATTAATTCAATGATTTGCATAAAATACCACTCTAATCCTAGTCTAAATTTTTTTTTGCCCTAAATCCATTGTGTCCACACATTACACAGTCAACTAACTTTGTGACAGAGCTTCAGTCTTGCAGAAGTCAATCATGTTCTCCGTTTAACAGAAGGTCCATAAAGAATGGCTGATTAAGATCACTGAAGATGTCCCAAGCCCCAGAGCAGTGTTCTGACTGCTGATCTGCCTTCATTGGTCCACTGCCTCAGGGCTTTTTTAGCCCCAGCCTCTGCTGCACCCCTCCTCACACCGTTTCTGAGCCCCTCTAGGGACGCAGTTATACGATCCGGCGAGCGTGGAGAAAATAAACGGCCTTGTTCTGCCATGAATCCAGCACAAACACACGCCTGTTCTTTTTTAACCTCGCTGGGGCCTAATTGTTCCTGATAGAGCTGTTATGGTATGAATGGCCAAGCAGGCAAGAATGAGGTGGAACCGCCTACCCCCACCCCCATCCTGAGCGTCCCATAACTTAAGCAGCATGGGCGTGAACTGCTGTTATTTCTTTGTCGTAGTCGAGTGTTACGGAAATAACATAGGAGGCACTAATGGTTATCTGACCCAAGCAGACAGAAAAATAAATATATCACTTGCATGTATTGTGTTTGACACCTTTAGATTAGGGTTTACTAGGTGCAGGTGTTAAAGTTTAGGCAAGGAGCTTACGGGGAGAGTAAAGTAACCTGTGCCACTTTTTACTTTTAGGCATATTTCAAGATATATATATATATATCTGTTTTCTATTTTTAAATATATATATATATATATATATATATATATATATATATATATATATATATATATATATATATATAAAAAGAAAAAAGTTACAGAAAAATTGTACTTTTCAACATTACTCCACATTTATACTAATATTTCATATGTGAAGGCAAAACTTTCTATCAATATTAGTGCAGCCACTGGCGCAACTTACCCCAAAGCATTTGGCACACACAATACCTAATTGTATTATTCATTGCTGATCTTTAGCCAGATAATTTACATAGTTTTAAACATTTCTGTTTTTAGAATTAAATCTGGTAAGCATTTTTTGACACTAAAAATCTAAAAATGTTTACTCCTTTTCTCATGTGCATCTCTCATAAGCAGCGGTATACCATATCTAAATAACGTATAAGGTTATGTGACTAATATTGTGCAGGGGACGATGATCCAACCCCACTCTCCCTAATCTATGTTTGTGTGACTCCTGAAATACTAAACTCTTCTCTGTCTTAGCAGTGGCCCATGAACACCTGAAGGAACGGAGCTTATTTGGCCTGCCCCCTCCTCCACCTGGGGCCAACCCCTCAGAGTACTATCACCTCATCACCAGTCATCGCAGCCCTTATGGAGACCTGCTCATGCAGACGGGGGCCGCGGCTGCTCATCTCCCTGATTACATGAGCCCAGTGGACAGTGAGTTATGCTCTGCGAGTACTGCACTAAACAACATACTACACTAAACAACATACTACATTCATACTGTCACCTTAAAAGTCAATTGCGTGATTATTTATTACATTTTTGTTCTAGAGCTATAAGTAAGCAGTGAGTTCCCATGGTTCCAAACTGAAGCTTAAAATAGTTGCAAATTAGCCAAAATATACATTTGCGACGATAATTATTATATATTAAAATATACATTTGCGACGATAAATATTAGCAGGAAAATCTCTTTTTGGCCTAGTCAGATTTCATCTGATTAGTAGTCTTCGGTTTACCCTAATTTAACTAATGTATTCAAGGATCATTCCAGTATCTATTATAGCAGCCTTTGAGAAAGCAACACACTTGAATTGCTGTCTGAAATGCAACAATGCACAAAAATGAGTTAGTGTAGCCAGAAGGGTTTGCATTTACATACATTCGTCGAACACTTTCTGATTCAATCTGATTACCGTCTCGTTCATATGTAATACTGTAAATCGGGGTGCCCAGTCCTGTTCCTGGAGATCTACCTGCTGCAGAGTTCAGATCCAACCCTGATCCAAAACACCTGTCTGTAATTTTCAAGTGCTCTTTAAGATCTTAATCAGAGATGGTCTTATTATTGGGAGATACGAGGGTCCATGGCTCTACCGTTGGAGAAAGTTGTTGTTTTATTTGCTAAACTTGAAGGCTTATATTCAAGTGGCTTTGTCTTGGAGATTTTGAATTGCTGGTTCAGTTGTGTTTAATGAACTTTGCAGGAAGGTAGATTTCCAGGAACAGAATTGGGCACCCCTGCTGTAAATGATATTCTAAAATTTTAACAATTAAAATTAGTAAGGAAAATACCATTTTTTATATACAGTTTTGTACAGTTTTGTATGTTGGCAACAAAAAAATAATTTGGCTCCTAATAGTTTAATTTTATGTGCCAGTTTCTCCCGAAGGGTTTACCCCTGCTTCTCCAAGATTGTAAACATCGTGGCTTTGTGGTGCTTTCAAAATATTGTTCTATTGGTATGGGCCGACATGTAAACTTCTAACTCAACCATTGATGTTTTGATTTGGACTTCCTGTATATCGAGCAGGATAAAAAGTGGGAGTGTATGGGAAACCTGTCTGGAGATAATCTTTTTTTTTTATTATTCTGTTTTATGCCACAATTAGCGCTGACCAAAACTAGATAAAGTCTGTACCAGTGTTATATTAGTATCATTGGTATACTCTTATATCATTTTTTTTAAGTTTTAGTCATTTTGTTGTGTTTTTGTCATTTTTATTAGCTTTTAATTTCAATGTATATATAGTTTTGATTAATACATTTTTATTGATTGGTTTTGGATTATAAAGTTTTAGTTATTTTTGTACTTCAAGTTAGACTAAAGAAAAATGAAAACTTAAAGTCACTCATTTCCACTAAAATTGATCACAGATTTTTTATGACATCACCGCGGACTTCAGCTTCTCATCACATCTTCTGTCCAATCAAATGCTCCCTTGAATCTGAAGCGTCCCGCCCCCTAAATAGATGCTGAAGCTGTAGCTGAAATTGGTCACTTGTTCACACGTTTACTATTTTCTACATAGTGAATGGCACATATATAGGGGGTAGGGAACGATTCAGACTGTGTAAATATGTTTACAGTTGAGGCGAATTAAGTCTGGTTTCACATTAGTTTTGCACGCACCACCGCAGTTTTAAAAAAGGGGAGGAGCTGCTTGATATGTCCCGCCTTGTCTTTCTGTTTCAGGGTAAATTGCGTCAACACATTGAATAATGCTGCGCATTTCAAGGCACTTCAGTGGGCCTTATTATTCAGATAATAACCATGCCCAGTACAAATAGCGAACTCATTTGCTACACTCTGCGGAAAAAATTGTAAAAAAGTTATAGATTATAAGCTTTCAACATCAAAGAACAAGTCTTTCTATCTTCACCTGTGTATAAAACATCGGCTGTAAACATGAGCCATCTCAACAATTTACGACGCGTTTCTGTTACGGCCTCTAATTCAGATTGGGCTGCAGGTGTGATGTGTTATTATAAGTAACACTCAACTTCCCTCCAACCTCACCTTAAAAGGGAAATACAGTGTTTGAGACATATTTTTTTTTGCTGTGGCTGTAATGCCAGGTCTTTCATCTCTGCTTTTTGTTTTCAAGGATGTGTTATGGCAGCTATGTACCCCCTTCTGCTTCTTTGTAATGTGATCCAATTAGTCATGTAATGGACGGGTGTATGTTCTTGATCTTGTAAGGTACTGATTACTCCTGGCTCAATAATGTACCATTGTTAAAAGATGCCCAGAGGATCGCGATTGCATGTCGTTGCGTAATCTTTAGGGGTGAACCAGGGCGAGTAGGTTGCAGGTCTCACGGTGCCAAGCAGGTTTTCGGCTCTCATCCAGAGTTTAAGGGAGAAATACAGTGTTGTGAATGGGTAACTCTGTGAGAGATGATGAGGGGGAAGTCAGTGTAGGGTGTCTGCTCAGGAAACTTGCGATTGTAAATAATCAAGCTGGCACACACTCTTGCCTTGATCCAGTCCAGCCACCCACAGTAACTCTTAGTGCCACAAAGCCACACTTTTTAGAGTTTTCAATATTTTATTTTATATGAGCATACGTTTATTTTATTTCAAGTAACAACATTTTTTTTTTTTAATTTTAGTTAACGACAATAACCCTGGCCAGAACAAATAGCTAATTAAAAGTAATCAATCTGGCATGCACTCTTGATCCAGTCCAGTCACACACAGTAGCTCTTAAGACGGCGATATACTTAAAGTGAAATCAACAAACGAACTGGTGTGATGTAATTTCGAACAAAATCAGGCCAAAGTTTTCAAAAAAAGAGTTAAAAAAAAGCTAACTATGGAAAAGTTTGCTCTGGCTGGTAAATGCCTTTAAACTACCATTGGTCCATACCTGATTACATAATAGGTAGGTGTGCTCTGAGGCTCCGCCGCCTTTGACGTGGAAATCTTCTACGGTTCATTTCTTCTGTTCAGTCTGACAAGGTCAGATGTCCGCAGGTTAAAACATAACCACACTGGAGAGCTGCTTTATAGTAGAAACTGAAACTGAAAGAGACACTATGTTTCCATCACCCTGTTTTTATGCTCATTTTGAAGTATTGCATCAGAAACTAGTGATAGAAACATTACATTTAGAAAGAAAAAAAATGTCACGCTAACTTGAGGTGGTTCTTGAAATGCTGGCTTGCGAAAAAGAGTTCATGCAAATAATGGGAGATGGAAACACATTTGCCAAATAAATTCTGAAGTAGCGAATGTTAAACCCATATGAATAATTGGCTTTTTCAGCTGATGGTGTCAATAATATTGCATAATATTTCAAATGTATCCTCTGACATTCTGAAATGTCGTAGCTGAAGGTTGTGAATAAAATGTCTGGTCACTAGGACCTCCAAAGAATCTCACTGACGTTGTCTTTCCCATAATTATGGGGCTCGACGTCATGGCAATGCCATTGCTGCTAGGGCCTTCTTAAAAAATTCTGCTTTTCTTCTTCTGTGCATAACATTCAATTTGGTGATTGCAAGCTGCTTTGCTAGTAGATGTATATCTTGCCCAATTGTAACTTATTGCAGTCCTGTTTCCATTTTCTATGCGTGCCTTGTTTTATTTACTGTTGGTTACTTGGTCACTAATACCACCGTGATCCACTCAAACAATCTTTACTTGTGTGTAAAACAGTCCAGCCACCCACAGTAACTTTTAGTGCCAAAAATCCACTCACCCTCTCACATCACATGTCCCAATTGCTTCCAATCACTAATCAAACATGGGCCTCTGCGTTTTTATGACTGTAATGAGTCGGTCATGAGAGTTGCTGCATCTGTGACCACTAACGCTGGCCGCCGCGGAGCTGACTGCCCACAGTTTGTTTAGTGAGGCTTGTTAGCTCAACACAGCGTAGGGCTTTCCCCTTCCCGGCTTGTGTCTTTGGCCTTCTCATCCGCCTGGCTTGATGTGGTCTCACTCTGGGCACTCAGGTGTTCACGGCTCTCCACACCAACCCACAGACACAGGGCTTTCATTGATGGCCGATGTCAGCTCATGGCGTGGTGGCATAAAGCAAGCCCTTCAGTAGAGCAAAGTCCTGATAAATATGCATTGCGGAGCCTAGCGTTTGTCTTGGAATGGTGTGCCGATAAAATTCGTATGCGTATTTAAAAATCAATTTATGTTCTAATAAATTCAGCAGACCCACCACAAGAGTGAGTGTTCAGCATGCACAAAGTGGCTTTCTTGTTTTCTCCTTCATGATTCCCATTTGCCCATTAGCTGACTTGGAGAGGGAAGGTTCGGTTTTCCTGTAAATGGTGATCGTTGTTGTAAAAAATGAAAACTGTGCACATGGAAAATCTGTCCAGCTTGTCATTTGAGCCAACATGTGCAGCACTGTAAATTTATTTGGACATTCGGCAGTTTTACACGCACTACTGGGTCAAACCAAGATGCTAACTGGAGTCACGCAGCGTTGAATAGGTTGTTATAGACTTCACTGTACAGAAAAATAAGCATTTTGACATTTCATATAGCTATAAACCTCACTGTAAAGCTGTATTTTCTACAAACTCCACTTTGGATATAAGGCCCCACTCTCTCTCTATATATATATAAATATATATATAAAAAATATATACAAACACATCTTAATATTTGTAATGCTATAATTATTTTTATTTTATATAAATAGTTTTTAATAGTATTTGGTTTGAACAATTAAGCATTTTAATTTAATTTATATTTATATTATTTACTTTTCATTTTAACCATCAAATATAAATAAATATATGCTGTATATTGTAGTGAACACTGCTATTTTTCACTCGTGCGGTAGCTCACATGACTATGGTGCTGATAGGAGTATTTAAAACAAATCTCTCGTCATTAAATATGCTTAGTATGTAGCCCCACATCAGTCATCCATGACTTATAAAGGTAAGAGTAAACTCTTTAAGACACAAGAATGATGGATCATCACCCCGTCTTGAATTAAACCCAAAAAGCTTTGAATACATGTAGCTCACTCCTGCAGATCACTTTCCTCCTGCCAACGATGTGAACGCCAAACGCATTTGCCCCGACAGGCCCCAAAATAACAAATAGAGGCAAACAATGAAAGGAGTCGGCGTCGGCTATGAGTGCACGTCTTGCTGAAACGCTCCATTGCTGAGCCAAGTGCATGTGCATGCCAATGCCGTGCACTTTACATGTTAATTATGGTCTGCGTCTGACAGGGCGACACGCCGATTGAAAGCACAGTCGCCACTAAAAACAACACAGCCGCATTTCCCCATCACACCCAGATGGGTTTTTCCTCAATGGGACACGTTCCTTAGGCCCTTTTTGTGTACTTTCAGTGAATCTATTGCGCATGCAATGTTATGAGAAGTCTCACTCAATGCTTCTCAATGGGTGAGATGGGAAATGCTGGCCTTATGCCCTCTGGATGGATGAATGTGAATAAATAAATCACCACAGCCTCCGGCTCACAGCCAGACTCTGCCTGATGCCCAAAACAGCAGGATAATAGGTTGAACAGACCTCTGTTTTACCGATGGCTCAATTCAGCCCTGCTTCTTCACTCTATGTTGAAGTGAAGGGGTTTGCAGCCTCTAATTGAGTTGCTTACACAGGAATGCTTGAAGATTATGAATGGAAAGAGGGGGGAAACAAGTGCTGAACTCATTTGTATGGCATAGCCAGGGGGGAACAGTTTAAGGTCCCGTGATAATAGCTACTGCCAAAGCAAACGTCTGCTGTCCGGCTGCAGGCAGGACTCTGGTGTTTGGGAACGGAGGTTTTTGGGTGTATAGGAAGGGAGTCTTGTCACCACTGCAGCTCAGTCCAACATACTCACACATACATATGCCTGCACAACAGACACTAACACAAGACGCACACATTTTGCACTTTAAGTGCAAGTCAATTCATTAATTGTATTTATTTATTATATCATTTAAACATTAAGGGTCAATATTACTGTTTTCACTGTTTTTTTATAAATTAAAGAAAGTATTTGCACTCTCAGTTGGAAAAATCCTCTTTTCCTTCAGGTGCGTAGAGCCAAAAAAAGATAAACTTGAGCAAAACAGAAAAAAACGGCTGACCGCACACTGAATCCAAAAAAGAGTGACTCACTTGCACTTTGCACTTTATTGCACCATGCGATTGGCAAAATAAATTTTGTATTTTCCCAGACTTCAGTCTTTTTTGTTTCACTGTTTTTTATCAAATAAATGCAGACTTGGACTTTTTTCAAAAACATAAAAAATCCAAACTTTTGTTTTGCATAATATCTGTATTTACTTATATTTTTTTAAGTATTTATGATTATACGATTAGTTGATTTGTTTTATTTGCATGATAGATTTCCATTGATCACAAAAGGAAATTAAAGCAGAGAAGGAACATAGGAATAACACCTTCCAAATACATTTTTCTGCCATCCCAATAAAAACATCAGAGCAGATGCCTAATATAATTGCCTCCTTTGTAAACGTGCAGTGAGCGCCTGTAATTATAAAGCCATATATCAGGCCAGGTCCTCAATTAGAAGCACCTCCTCCTACCCACGTTTCCCCATCCCACAGGGTCGACAGGACTGCCTGAGCCAGCCTCTGCCACCACCGCCTCACAGCACTGCACATCTGGTTTAGCGCTCTCCCAGGAACCTGTGCACCCCTAAATTAGAGACACTGCCTATAAAAACAGACCATTGCAGAGTGTGTGGGACTCTGCAGCTGAGGGCAGGCCAGGCGCTGCTACCCCCTGCTGTTCTCTTCACTCTGTGGCAGCGGCCTGCTAAGTGCTGCCACACGCCGTCCCATCAACGTGGCAGTCGCACAGTAAACTGTACGTGTTCTTAGACGGAATCTATTAGGGGTTTTAGGTATATGTTTAGGTTTTTTGGTATTTAATCGAGAGACGTTGTTTTTTTATTCTTAATACAACTAAATGAAAACTAATTTTAAGTCATTTTTTGTCATCCTGTGGTTCGCAGTCTGACCCCAGACTCGCAAACTATTGGTACTCCTCTCCAAGCAAAGCCAACCTCCCATCTTAAAAACACTAAATGAAATGACACATTTATTTAGTATTTCGTCTTGCAATTTTGAATTTGGCTTCCAACGATTATGAAAACAAGATAACTGAGGTAAACTATTAATTCATCTAAGTATTTTTGTATATATCTTATATATTCTCATATGCTGTTCACGTAGTGTAAATAGTGCAGCGTCGGCCAATAATGAGCCAAAAAGTATTCTCGTCACTTCGTAACATTTAGGGTTGAGCCACTGCAGTCACATGGATTATTTTAACAATGTCTTTACTGCCTTTCCGGGCCTTGAAAGTTACAATCACGTTGCTGCTTATGGGAGGGACAGAAATCTCTTTTTTTCATCAAAAATATCTTAATTTAAGTTGATCCAAAGGACTTGCGGGTTTGGAACCTCGCGGGGGAGTAATTAATGACAGAATTTATTTTTGTGTGAACTAACCCTTTAAGTGAGTGTTGAAAAATGCAGCCTACTGTTGCTAAACTTCAGGACGTGTTTGATATTAAACAGTGTTATTAAAAGCCAAACACGGATCAGCAAATGGGCTTCAAAAATGTGTCTAAATGCGCACACAGAAAAATGTCAAAATGCCTTTTTGGATATTCACATATTCACGTAAACACAGTGGGTTGAGAAAGAAAACGCATGTGTAACAGTATATTGGATCCGTGCATTAGCTCTTAAAGTGGCAGCAGCCTAATAAACCTGCTGCTGTCTCTGTCATTAATGATAAATGACAAAGGAAAATCACTCACTGGTCTTGACTGAATAACTTTAGTTTTAATATGGATTAATCTAAACGAAACTTGTATTGTGAAAAAAAGACTTTGATCATATCGCCCACCAACAATCATGTTAAATAGGCTAATCGTGATTTCAATATTGACCAAAAATAATCAGGATTATTATGCCATATTTTTGCCATAATCAAGCTGCCCTACTTACTTACTTCTGTGTTTCATTTATTCAGGGCCTATTGAGAGGTCAAAGGTGATATGTGTAATTTAAGTGTTTAAATACTTTCTCCTCTTTAATAGATATCTATAAGCAAGCTATTCAAAGGTTAATTATTGAGAAAAGTGTTAGAGATTCTGGCTTATACTTTTTGGCATTTATCACAAGTTGAGTGCATTGCATTAGGGGATACAATATTCCATGAATGAATCTCTATTTTACTCAGTTCATGTTGTTGTTCATGTTGTAGTATGTGTTTTGGATATCCCACACATACAGAATAATGGGCCATAGTAATAGTAGTATTGTAACATGCCATGGTATTTTTAAAATTTTTGCCTTTCCCTTTGATGTAATGGTGCAGAGTCTCACACTTTGCCTTTAAATGAAGCACTGAGGGATCAAATGTCAAAATCTCAATGGTTTATATTTAGCGTAACAACCTATAATAGTTGCTGTTTGCAATGCACATCAAAACTTCCTTAAAGAATGGCAGGAGAGTAATTAACTGGTTGGAGGCTGTGGATTTGTGAGAGTTTGACAGGCGTCTGTTTGAAATGTCAGTCGAGGATTTTTTGTGAGGTGCTTGTGTTTGTGTGTAGTTTAATGGACCCATTACATGTTTCCTGTTGTAGCACCTTTGCTGATGCCCCCCTGCAGGGCAAAAAAAGCCTCCTTGCCCGGCTGCTGTTCTCTGTCCTCTTACACCAGGGCTTTAATGCACAGCACCTGTTTACTATGGTTCAGAGCACATGGCACATGCACATAGAAACATGGCCTTTAAGTCAACACTCACTCAGCAAATGGAGTGCAATTGTAATGCAAAATTAAACAGTTTTTACATTTTGTGGAAGGATAATTTTGTAATTTTCCATCCTCCTTTTTGCCCTTATAATTATCAAGTGTGATTGTGGATATGATTGTGACGTAACTTAACTTTTGGCATCAACATTTGCAGCTGTTTCAATAAATTGTAAATATAAATATCTGCATTGAGTGTTTTTTTATTTTTAAGAAATTAATACTTTTATTCAGTAAGGGTGCATTAAAGTTATCAAAAGTAACTGTAAAGTGCAGTAGATAATATTATTGTTTTTTTTCTTTTGCAAAAGATTTCTATTTCAAAGTGCTGATCTTTTTCATTAACGAATGGCTAATGATAATGGCTACGGAAAATGTAACTTTGCCATCACAGGAAAAGTTTTTTTTTTTTTTTGTATTGTAGTAATACTTTACAATAGTACTGTTTTTACTTAAAAAGTAAATAAATGACAACCCCAGATGGAATTGTAAACAACTCTATATTTACAATTTTTTGAAGACGAATAACATGCACAGAAAAGAGTGATACAAACTGTGAAATGGCTAGAGTTCTGATATTGGGAGAATATTGCACAGCTCTCAGACGGATATACCCGGTAAATATATTCTTATCCTTGGAGAATCCTTAAGAAGAACAGTATGTAAACCTTGTTTGCTTGCTTATTTGCCTGATTTTACTCTCTGATCAATGTTGTTAAATAGCATCTGTTTGGCATTCTGCAGAACATCTCATTGGGTGAGATTGCTATGATTACGCTGTTAAATTATTCATAGTGAGTTGTATACAAGCCAACATGGGAGTGATTCTGGAGATAAAGTGAATTGAACAGATCTCTTTAAGGTGAGAGTGAAAAAAGTGTCTTTTCTTTTTCCAGTGTCCCGTTTCCCCAGTCCCAGACTGACGCCGAGGGTGAGCAGGAAGCGAGCGCTGTCCATCTCTCCTGTCTCGGATGCCAGCATCGACCTGCAGACCATGATCCGCACCTCGCCCAACTCTCTGGTGGCCTACATCAATAACTCCCGCTCCAGCTCGGCTGCCAGCAGCTCTTACGGCCACCTCTCCGTCGGGGCCATCAGGTACAGGAATCCCCATTGTCCCGCCTGTGTTGATTTTTTTTATTTTATTCTTGTAAATGTAGGTTGCCCATTGTTTGAACTAACACAAAATGTGACTATTCCCTTTTTCTCACGTCTTAGTCCGTCCTTCACATTCCCACATCCTATCACACCAGTTGCATACCACCAGCTGCTGTCCCAACAGAGAAGTCTGAATGCGTTTGGACACACTCCCCCCCTCCTACAGCCTTCTCCTTCCCTCAGTACCAGGCAGCAGACCCTGGTGGCAGCTGGTGCGCTGACCAACAACAGCAGCGCCGACACCAACACAGAGTCCAGCCAGGTGATTTTACAGCGGTTTGCATGTTCCCAGGGTTCCAAAGGTCTTGAGAAACCTGGAATTGCATGTTTATATTATGCACTAATGTTCAAAAGGTTTAGGGGCAGTAAGTTTTATTTCAGTAAGCCTTTTTAAGTGATTATCATGGTTTACTCAAAAATATTAAGCAGCACAACTGCTCAACACTGATAATAAGAAGAAATGTTGCTTGATCAGCAAATTAGCATAATTAGAATGATTTCTGAAGGGTCATGTGACACTAACGACTTTCTGCTGAAAATTTTGCTTTGCCATCACAGAAATTAATTACATTTTAAAATATATTTAAATTGTAATATTTCACAATATTGCTTTTGGAATATATTTTTGATTAAATAAATGTAAATTTGGTGAACATATGAGACTTGTTTCAATTTTTTTTTTTATCATCCCAAACAGTAGTGTATAATGCTGCAGAATGCACCAATAAATAATTGTTATAACTATAATGCTTCCGTGTTATGGCCAGTCATCAATAATTGCAGATGTTGAAATTGTGTCCTATTGTTTTTAAAGGGCTAGTTCACCCAAAAATTATTCAAACCTTAAGATTTACATAATTTAAGCCATCCTACGTGTATATGACTTTCTTTATTCTTTTATTATATTATATTAATATTATATATTATATTATAGTTATATTAAAAAAATACATGGTACCTTAGATTTTGAAGCCCCAAAAAAAATCACATCCATCCATCATAAAAGTAATCCATATGGCACCAGGGTGTTAATAAAGGCAGTTTTGTATGAGAAATATCCATATTTATTACTTTATAAACAATAATCACTGGTTCGGTAACGGCCGTACGCAAGTCAGGTTCTGGCGGAAGAGTGTCCTATAAAACATTAACTAACAGCAAAAATAAATCATCCAACACTACAATTAAACGTAGGGATCACATTATAATCATGATATTGGATCTTCATTTTGATATCTAAGATTTAATTTAAGTGTTTAATAACCCAGCACTAACCAACATAAACAAACCGGAAAATTCATGCTAATCTGAGTATTCATCCCCATTTTTTCATTCATCAGCTTCTATAGAAGGCTGTGTAATGCTCATCGACCAAGGATCCAAGAGCTGCTGTAAACACTGTGGCCATCCAGAATATAAACTTCCTCTTACCTGCTCCCACTTTACCCAGACACTCACCAAATCAGTTTTCGTTCCAGCTTTATTGCTGATCTCCAAAACACACACACACATTATAGTTATGAGAAACACATTTCCCTCAATTTTGAACAAACCATGTCAGGGTTATTGAGTTAATAGGAAACATGGGCCTCTGCCATACTGTAGTGGTTGCAAGGAAAGGCATCCCCACTTCAACAGAGAGCCTGCGTGTTCAGAGAGACTGTCTGTTGAATTATGAATCCATCTGAGGATCAAAGTCTGTAGTCGCTCTCTGGGCGTAATAATTTCTTCCTTTTCATATTTCCATCTGACAGATGCTCATAGCGCAGTCTAAACTGTTTAGTCTCTGCGGTAAGTTGCTTTGTGAAATATGGCATCTGGAGCATGGTGCCTTTGTAGGCGTGAAATCACCACTCATGCCAGCAGCCAAACTGTCGACATGGTGCCTCCAATGACTCTTTCCTTGCTCTCTTGCAGAATGCTGGTGGAGATCCCGCTGTAAGCAGCACTGTCAACCCTATGATCTTCAAGAGGTCAAAGGTGAAGACTGAAGCAGATGGACCCCACCCCATCTCACCTGGTTCTCAGGTTTGTGGGATCACATTTTTAAGGTTTTTAAGCTTCAAAATAACCCCAAACAAATTATTAAAGTTTAATTAAATAGTCCATATGATTTTTGCTTTGATTCTAGAGCCAAAAAATAGCTTTGTGTGACAAACAGCCCTAAATTTAAGTTGTTGTTCACTGAAAATCTCCATGGCACATTCATTAGAAAATCAAATCATCCTTTTTTAATAATCTTTTCAATTAATCATTGATCCACTTGTTTCCTTTTTTAAAGTCTCTCTCATATCTTACATTTTTGATGAATTCTCGGCTCATTTCCAGTTCTGTGACAGTGTGTTGGTAAGATACATGAGGAGAGGTGTGGAGTGTGATCGGGGCAGATGTGAATTTATGAGCACACAGTAGTGGGACGGATATAAAGATGCTCTAGTCAGCATGGACCTCTTTCAAGACCCTTCATATTTGAGATGTCAACACTTGGAATGAAAGAAACCAAACTCTGAATAGTTTCAAAGAAACTATTATCAGTTGTTGCTTTAATGCTCTTAACAACATTGCGCTCGCTGGTAAACATACCCTTGACTTTTGACTTGATATCACACAAATTAGCATGTGGGAGGTGACATTAGATGTGGCCTTGAAGCATTCCGTTCTCTCGCCACATTAGAGAGGTTTTGAACCATTTAACTTTAAACTTCAATAAAGCTCATAAACATTCTTAACATTCCACAACCTTAAGAGAAACGAGGGTTGCAATATTGTGTTGAAATCGACATTACCACCAACAATAGTTCCCATCTGATTCTCAAGGTATCTCAAGACCAGGATCAGTTCCCATAAGAAATATAAAACACTAATGAGATCTCTTTAATGTCTCATTTTTTTCCCTGGACCACAGTGAGACCAAATGGTTCCTTAGGTATCCTGCTTGTCAGATTTTTGTCCTGAGAAATTTTTTTAAAAATCCAAAAATAAACTTAACACATCTCTTCTAAAGTAAAGCTCAGATTTAGCTCTGATCTCCCATGATAACAATGTCTGGAGTCAGAAGTCATAGATTTCAATATAAACTCAAACAGTTCTCATCAAATTCTTCCAAGACCAAATAATCGAAGCTACACAGTTTTATAGCTATATGCTCTTACAATCAATAATACTGTGTTGCAAATTATTATGGTCTACTTCGGTAAATGGAAACCCTACTTAAAGAGGTTGTTCCACATTATTAAGCAAGTCACATTTCTCATGCAATATGGTGAGGAAAAAAGATCTTTCTGAAGATGAAAAGCATGAAATGTGGCATGTACACAACTCTAAGATCATAAGATAAGATTTGTGAGTAATTTACAGCACGAGAACTTTCTGTCAAAAAAAAAATATGGCTATAAAAAAATTGCTCCACTATTGAGCAGTAAACAGGTATTTGAAGCTGCTGGTGTCTCTGAAGTCTCAAAAACCTCTACATGCTGTCTTGCAGTTATGTGTAAAGTTGCATTTCAGCCACCTTTAACCAAAGCTCAGTATTTAACAAAACTGTCTGGGACTGATACCAGTTATCAAAAAAGATAAGGACAAATAAAAAGGTATGATAGACTTAATAAAATAAAGTATACAAATAAAGTTTACCAGTGTTGTTTCCTCAACAGGATCACATGGAGTTACGGGAGGAACTTGATAAAGATGAATGCAAGCAAGAACCTGAGGCTGTGTATGAGACCAACTGCCACTGGGAAGGATGTTCCAAAGAGTATGACACCCAGGACCAGCTAGTTCATGTTAGTCACTTTGTTCTATTAATCTCCTATTTGGTTCTCCTTTGATTTTGAAATACCTTTGAAATAAACTCAAAGCGCTATTAATTTCCACAGCACGAGAGCTCTTTTTTAAAAAACCTAGTGAGCTGCCTTTGCTGTCTCCTGCCTACATTCTAACTTCATTAGTGTCTCTACATACACTATCAATAGTTTGGGGTTAGTGAGATGTTTAATGTTTTTGAAAGAAGTTTCTTATGTAGTAGTTTATTGTAATTTATCCCTTTGATGGAAAAGCTGAATTTTCAGCATCATTACTCCAGTGTTCAGTATCACATGATCCTTCAGAAATCATGCTGATTTGCTGCTTAAACTTTTCTTATTATTATCAATGTTAAAAACATGATCCATCATCAGGAATACTGTCACTTTCAATTTAATGATCAAAAAATCAATTCAACGCATGCTTGCAGAATAAAAGAACAAAAACAACAACAACAACGTACTGATCCCAAACTTTTGAACAGTAGTGCATATTATAAACGTGAAATGAGTATTGGGTGTGTTTTGGGCATAACGTGCATTAAACCAATCAGAGTCTCATCTCCCATTCCCTTTAAAAGCCAGTAACTATTGCGCTCGCACCATGGCGGATTCGCTATTTACATGGTGGGTTTTGCAAGCGGAAAAACTTAACGATTCCCCAGACAGGGAATCCTTTTGTTTTTAAGATTTTAAAATGTTTTTGTGCTGCTGTGCATCCATGTGTATGTAATAAGCAGAGTGTACCCACATTGTGCTCCCACCTTTAGGCGCATATTTCTAATGCACCCTTTAAACAACACAAAAAATAATGGGCTATTGACTTTAGACCAGGTTTTTGTTGGTCAATGGCGCAGTCGTTTTCAGCTGCCTCAAAATAGCAATCCACCAACAATGCCCCTGAACAAACCTCGTTTTCAGACCAGCACACCGATGGGTGCACAAATGAGCACAAATGCATTTGCTTTTTAAACAACGTGGCGCTGGACGTGAAAATGATAACTGCGTCTGGCTGAAACCACATTCGCGCCTGGTGCCGCATTGCACTGGGTATATAGTAGGGCCCTTAGTTTTGGAACAGAGCTTGAAATGTTTTCTTGAAATGGCTATAATGACTAAACCGAAACAAACACAAATTGCAAACATCTTATCTGCCTTTTTAAAGCAGAAAAAACTGTAAATACTTAGAAACACTGCACATGTTGGACAAGTTTCTCATCAACAGCTTTTACCAGAGTTGTAACTGATCCTTTCCTGTCACTGACACGTGTAAGGTTAATGAGCATGTTGATACCCGCAGAGGTGCAGAACGCGTTCACTTACGCACATATTCTCTCGTATGTATGGCTCCTGTCTCTGTGCACCCTCTGACCTTTTAACTTCCCTGAGGCCATATAGTAAATCCGTCATCATGCCAGCAGCTCTGGAGTGGCCCTTTCCACCTCTGACACCTTAGCCCCTCTGCTGGGCATTATTAACAATCTGAAAGCCACGATATGACAGATAAACTTGGGCCCAGAGACTGACAGGAACACACCGAGCCAATCTGGCTCCTCATGAGACCTGGAGCTTTGGAATCCTCTGGGGTTCTGGATCAGTGGAATTTGGTTCCTGCTATTCTCCAATTCCAGAACAAGCCTAAACCAGTCCAAGCTGAGCCTAGTGTGTGTTTTGTTTTCTAAAACCCACACTAGACTTAAATGAATGCACAAACAAACATATGGTCTTAGGTAGTTGCAAGTGTATTGTTGTTGGGGATTACAAGACTGCTGTCCGTCATTATTCGGATTTCAAATGGTTTTGAAAAGCGAGACCAAGTGTAAGGTATAATTACAGCCAGGGAAGACAAGGAAGAGGAATCAGAAGTGGAAACAAAGGAATGTTTAGAGACCAGAGCAAAACTGAGAGCCTGGACTTCCTTCCTACACACCTTTTTCAGTCCTAAGGCTATAGTCTGCGCTCTCTGCATGCAATCTAAATTACATACCTCAAGAAACTAAATAATGGCATGGTTTGATTTTATTTCATGCAAACCTTCCCTGAAGAACTTCATTCAGCGTAAGGTTTGGTGCTGTTAGAAGAATACAAAGCAAGTACTGTTCAAAAATACAGTTATTTTTATTATTGTTTTATAATATAATATGTGTATATATACACACTGTTAAAATGTTTGGGGTCAGTATGATTTTTTTGGAGAAAAAAAAAGTAATGCTTTTCAGCAAAGACACATTTAGATGATTGAATTGATCAACGTGACAGTAAAGATATTTATAATGTTGCAAAAGATTTCCATTTTTAAAAAATGCTGTTCTTTTGAATTTTCTATTTAAAAATGTATCATGTTTTCCACAAACATATTAAGCAGCACAACTGTTTTTAACATTGATAGTAATAAAAAAAGTGTTAGCACCAAATCAGCATATCGATTTCTGAAGAATATCAAGACTGGAGTAATCTGCCAAAAGTTCAGCTTCACCATAACAGGAATATATTACATTTTAAAATATATTAATATTATTTTAAATTGTAGTAGTAATTCACAATATTATTATTTGAATGTATTAATGATCAAATAAATGCAGCCTTGGTGAACATAAGATACTAGGGAACTTACGAAGCCCTCCACCTTCCCCAGCTCCACCTGTATAGATCTGCTATGGGTAATTAATGTATGCTTTATTGTTTAGCAGCAGCATGTCTGTCTTGCTTGCGGCAGTGTGTCGCGTATGTATTGGCAGCATCAGCAATAATCAAAAGCATGACAAGCACTCAGATTTGTCATGACAGAAATATATATCATTGGCCGTTCAATGCAGATTTAAGGAATTAAGGCCGTTGGTGACATTTATGTTGTTACTTTTCTTTACCTTCAGCATATCAATAATGACCACATCCATGGAGAGAAGAAGGAGTTTGTGTGCCGATGGGAGGAGTGCTCGCGAGAACAGAAGCCTTTTAAGGCCCAGTACATGCTTGTGGTTCACATGCGTCGACACACTGGGGAGAAGCCCCATAAGTGCACAGTAAGTGATGCAACACTGCTCATCGGGCCTTCATTTCATTCTTAAATGCACGCTAACACTTTTTTTCAATAGACCACTTTAGACATTCTGCCAACTAACTTTGCAACTACATGTCAACTATCAGTCATTACAGTATTATAGTCTGTCTGCTTAATACTGTTAATCTGATCACACTTTATTGTGATGGTCCCCTAACAGACATTCTACTGACTATAAGTAACTCTGCAAGTACATGTCAACTTATTCTACTAACCTTCACCCTAATCTTAACCTAACAGTCTATATTAATACTCTAAAGAGAGTTAGTTGACATGTAGTTGGAAAATAATGAGAGTTAGTTGACACACATCTGCAAAGTTACTTATAGTTAGTAGAATGTTCTTTACCTTTAATTGCAAAAATACACTATTTTTATTTCTGGACCCACAAGTAGAGTAGGCTATTGCTTTACAGAAATAGCATGTTTCTTATTTCAGCAGAACATCTGATTTTAAACAAGACACGTTTTCATCTTGGCTACTTTTATTTTCCTAAAACATCATGAAGGCACGTTGATCTGCTGTCTTGCGTTTCCAGACAGTTTTAGTTGCTTGAGATCATATTAAAAAGTGAACTTCTGAGCGTGATGATTGACAGGATGAAGACATAATTAAAGTCTGAGGAGAGGAAGGTGCCATGGGTCTTTATTAAATTTGACTGAAGTGTGTGTGTGTGTGTGTGTGTGTGTGTGTGTGTGTGTGTGTGTGTGTGTGTGTGTGTGTGTGTGTGTGTGTGTGTGTGTGTGTGTGTGTGTGTGTGTGTGTGTGTGTGTGTGTGTGTGTGTGTGTGTTCTTCAAGGGTGAAACTCTTGAATACATAACCAGGTCACATTTTAACTATTTATTTTTCATTACGGTAATGAGAATATTATAGAAAATATTCTTTATTGTCCAATAGACTCCATTGTCTTTAAATGAAAAAATATAATTTCTTATTTTATTTTTGATTTAGTGGTGAAATTTAACAGGTTTTATAAGATTCATTCATAAAGCTGTTTGATTTTAGGTTTAGACTGAGGAGAGCTGATGTAATGGCTTGCTTTTCTCTTTCTCTCACTGTCTCTGTCTAGTTTGAAGGTTGCGCGAAAGCTTACTCTCGACTGGAAAACCTCAAAACTCACTTGAGATCCCACACAGGGGAGAAGCCTTATGTATGCGAGCACGAGGGTTGCAACAAGGCATTTTCCAATGCTTCAGACCGAGCCAAGCACCAGAACCGCACACACTCAAACGAGGTTCGAGCTTTCAACATCTGTTTTATTACATGCATTTTGTTTCCCATCTCATGGAGACCTAGAGATTTGATTTAAGTCAAGTTTGAAAGCACTCTGAAAGCTATCTGTCACTCCTTTGCAGAAACCATATGTGTGTAAGATCCCAGGTTGCACAAAACGCTATACAGATCCCAGTTCTCTCAGGAAACATGTGAAGACCGTTCATGGTCCAGAAGCACATGTCACTAAGAAGCAGCGTGGTGATGCACCACCTAAACCTCACCCCCCTAAAGGGAATGGAGAAAATGAGGCCCACACAAAGCATGAAAGGGGAAGAACAGACGAGTTAGTGGAGGCCAACAGCACCACCCGAGGAGTGGAGGATTGCCAACATGTCAAGTCTATCAAGACGGAAAACACAGTGGTAAGAATAGTCAGTTTCGTCCTTAACAAATGATTACATCTGATGAGAGGTTCTGTCAATGTTTTTGACTAAAAGCAGTTTTACACGGTGCACGGTAAGCACAAGTTCCCAGATTATTTTCCAATGGGAGAGAGGCAGTACAAGTACTGTGGTATGTTAAAAAAAAATATTAATCATTTCAAATCATTAAAAATTTAAGGTGGTGTCTAATCTAATTTATGGACAAATAAATGCCATACCTACTTATTTTTGTTGACTCAGATATTAGCTTTTTGCATGTAAATTATGCAGTATTTACAGTAGTCACCTCAGCAGAGCTTGCTGTTTATCATGTACTGTGTGAAATGCTCTTAATGCAGAATTCAAACTAATGTACTAACCATTTCCTCAACTAAAATACTAACCCTGTCCTTTCTTCTTAACTAACTTGCTTCTCTTTGAAAATAATGGACAGGCTGTACTAAGGTGAGCACTGCAGCAATGTCTTTTTAATGCATGGCAAAATCAAAACTTTTATTAAAACCCAACTTCAGTAATGCTTGGTTTAGTTGTATTGTGAAAACCTTTGTAACAGAAACTGAATAAAAGTTGTAATAGAAGTGATTTGATGTTAACTTCATATTAAAGATTACACATCTAGCCATCTAACTGAATTGCTTTTAACTTATGCTACAATAGAGGCCAAAACTTTGGCCTCTATCATATCCTGCATTTGGAGTTAAAGACACATTTTATGGAGACCTTTTAAAAAAAACTCCATTTAGACCCTAGTCCCTGTGGTCGAAAAACACACAGAGTACCACCCTAAAGTCCCTAGATCCTGGAGAAACTTCCTGCAGTGGAAATGCGGCTTAACATTAGTGAAAAACTAATCTTAATGCTAATGCTAATACAAATGCATAACAATATTAATTTGCTTCAAGTTTCATAAACCAGATAATAAATATAAGGCAGAAAACATCTGAATGTTTAAATTTCACATGACCGTTTTTTTTTCTTAATTCCACAAACGTTACTGATTCTGTGATTTAAATATCAATGGAACCGACCTTTGCTCATTACTGTTCCTCTGTAGATGTATCAGTCCAGCCCTGGTGGTCAGTCATCATGTAGCAGTGAGCCATCGCCACTTGGCAGTGCCACCAACAATGACAGTGGAGTAGAGATGGCAGTGCACAGTGGAGGCAGTTTGGGGGACCTGAGTGCTTTAGATGACACGCCTGTAGTAGATTCTACCGGTTCTCCGGGTACTTCTGCAGGAGTAGGTCTTCAGCTACGTAAAAACAGGGGAGGACTACTACATCTTGAGCACATAAAGAAGGAAAAACTAAAAACTGTAAGAGACTCCTGCTCCTGGACGAATGTTTCACCTCAAGTCCGAAATACCAAGCTGCCTCCAATACCCTCTATTGGTGAGTACTGCTGCCCAAAAATTGGGTAACTTATTACTTTGAAAAAAGAGGTTCCGTGTTTGCATTCTAATGCATTGTGAGAAAGTGACTTTACTCTCTTTTTTTTAAGACTCATTGCTGGAGACTTCAAATATGGGCACTCAGATGCCTGGACCTCCAATCCATCGTTCAGGAGATTTGTCTTCGTATGAGATGACAATGCTAAATCAGCTGCATGAGCGCAGAGACAGCTCCACCAGCACAATGAGCTCAGCATACACGCTAAGCCGTCGGTCCTCTGGTATTTCACCCTGTTACTCCAGTCGTCGCTCTAGCGAGGCTTCGCAATTTGGAATCCGTAACAACAACATCAGCTCAGCAGATTCATATGACCCCATCTCCACAGACATGTCGCGGCGTTCCAGTGAAGCTAGCCACTGCGGCGGTACAGGTGGACTCAGTTTGCTAAATCTCACCCCGGCACAACACTACCGCCTCAAGGCGAAATACGCTGCAGCCACAGGGGGTGCGCCACCGACACCTCTACCCAACATGGATCGCATGAGTCTTAGAACCAGAATGGCCCTGTACAATGACTCGCAAGAGAGTTCAGCACATTTGCACCATTCCCAAGGTGTAGTCAACTCAAGACGCTGCAGTGACACCGGCTACAGTGCTCCAGGCATGATGCCTCACGAAGTTCATGCTAATCTTCTGCGACGAGCAAGTGATCCTGTTCGTCGTACAACTTTCGATCCGCTCTCCTTACCAAGGGTTCAGCGATTCAACAGCACCAGCAACATGAACTTTTCCCGTCTGCCTGCGTTAGATCGACGTACTTTCAACTTGCAGAGCAACACTTGTTCTGATGGCAGCTTGCACCGTCATCCCTTCAGCCAAAGGCCTCCTAGTATTTCAGAGAATGTTTTAATGGAGAATATGGCCAGTGATGGAGGTGATCAGCAAGAGGATGACTTGGTGCTCCCGGATGACATGGTACAGTACCTCAGGTCCCAGAATGGTAGCTCAAATCAGGATCCAGGGATTTCTGTCAACGGTGGTCATGCTCTAGACTTCCACGGGAATATGACCTCTCAACAACAACAGTTCTATGGGCAACGGCGAATTAGCATGGCAAGCAACAATGGAAGCCATGTAGAGCCTATATGCTCACATCCGGAGCAAATGGCAGAAACGCAAGACATGAACAAGAATAACATGCCTGTGCAATGGAACGAGGTCAGTTCTGGTTCTGTAGATACAACTGCAAGGCTTCCAAAGCAGCAACAACTCAGAGGGAATTTGGCAGTGGTTCAGCAGAAGCAGAATTTTGCCCTTACCAAGGCTTTGGCACTAATCAACAGATTGTACCAATGAGCCAGAATCTGGCTAGCATGCAACAGGGTTATCCACAGAGGACCATCCAGAGGATGAACTCCGTCCAGCAGTATCGGCAGTCTATTACCAATCCGTGTCAGAATCTCGGCGAGCAAGTAAACCCTCAACCGGTATATCGGCAGGACCTCAATTTCAACTCCAGTCAACATCTTACATGTAACAGCATGGGTCCGCCCAATGGGAGAGCAGTGCAAAACCAACAGATGCAGAATTACAGATCAAACTTTACACACATGAATAACGCCAACCAGCAAAATTATGTTCCCCTTACTCAGACTGCCAGTCAAAATGCAGGCAGAGGACTGATACAGCCCAGACCTCCATCCGAGCCCAAACCTTTGAATAGGCAACACTCAGGGTCAGGTTTGGTTCAGCAAAATGGCTCCCTGTCCAACGCCAACTCCTCAGAAGCTAGCCCAAAGAGACCAGGTGACTTTGGTCAACACAGTAATGGGAACAGCATTGTTTACTATTCAGGAGAGATCCATATGTTGGACCCCAGTGTTGATTACGGTTCTCCCATGTCCCCGTGCTCAAACCAAGCCCCTGTTGCTTCAGTGTCTACAATGGCATCTCCTGGGGTTAATCAAGTCACCAGCACAGTGGACTCCACTCAAACCCTTGAGCACACTCAAATTGACTTCGATGCCATTTTGGATGATGGAGACCATTCAAGCCTAATGTCCGGCACATTAAGTCCGGGCCTTCTGCAGAGTCTTTCACAGAATTCCTCACGGCTCACCACCCCACGTAACTCTGTTACTTTAGCCTCGATACCGGCAGGTATTGGCAACATGGCCATTGGTGACATGAGCTCAATGTTAACGGCCCTTGCAGAGGAAAGCAAATTCTTAAACATGATGGCTTGAGAATAAAAGAATTTATTCAAAAATCAGGTGGCTTTTATGAACTGTTTTAAGAACACTCATTTGTGCTCTAAGAGAGAGAGAAACACAGGTTTATGCATTATTTCATGAGCAAAGGCACTGAAATACAGTATCTGTCAAAAGTTTAACTTGCTGCATTCAGGTGGACACTGTCAATTACATTATCATACATTTGCTGACACAACTGTTGTATGCAACTAGGCTGGCAAAAACCTCAAGATGATGTTTCACAAAGCCATATATGTTTGATGTAAGTTTGTTTGTAAATGCATATTAGTGTACATCAGGGTAATGGTCATTGGGCTTGTATAAGTCTGATTTTCCCTTTCTCATCAGTGCACTGAAATTCACTAAGTGCCTCACATAAAAAAAGTAAGTAATAAGTAAGTTTTTTTTGTTTTGTTTTGTTTGTTTTTAACTCATATAATGCTATGTAATCTGTATGTAGCTACACTAATAGAGTTATGGATAATTTTACTGCATTTTGCTGTTTTGTTTATAGTTATTCCATATCCTTCATGCTTTAAATTATGTGTACTGCATATTAACTGCACAAGCTTCTTCATAATGTGCACAATGCTCTGATGTACCCCCTTGTCACTCTTAAGGGGAATTATGAGAAAATGATGGAATTACATTTCTGCACAATTCCCCGGAGCTGGTCAATTTCATCTGTATTGACAGATTCCCTCGAAGCATGCTCCAGGAGTTTCATATCTCTTGTTGCCTCTCATCTGGCTGTGTGATGTTGAAGGGCAGCATTACGTCTCTGCACTTCAGTCAGTGGAGGCCTGTCAACCCATGCGTCCATTTGAGATGTCTTTAAAGGAATATGCAAGTACTCTGTGTGCTCTCAGCGGAGATCGCATCCCAATTAACAGGTTCATCACCCTCTCGGGCTTGTGATAAACCACAGGCACATACTAAACTGACATCTGCCTTTGATTTAGGACCGTTACAAGAAATTCCCACCAAGGACAGAGCGATTTCTGAAAGTCTGAACTAACGGAGCTGGTTGGCGTTTTGTGATGCCATTTGCAGAACTCAACATGTGTATAGCTTTTGTACATTTTCAATACAGCATCTTAATTTTTCTGTTTTGTCTTTTCTTTGTCTGCTCCTTGTGGAGCAGGTATTGTTACAGAAGCCCTCTAGCGCACCCTTTTGAATTAAAAAAAAAATAAGTGGAAAAAGTGAAAAGTGAGCATTTTCATTAAGATGCACAAGGTATTAAATAATATCAGCATGAACATCACATTACATATATATATTTGTATAGGTTTAAGAATTTTGTAGATAAAAAAAACAGCTCCGGTATATTGAAATGAGTTTACTGCCATAATTCTGTGACAGCATTTATTTCAAAATTTGTATGTACGAGAACTTTGAATGCCATTCTTCAAATAGCATAAAACCTGGTTTGAAAATGAACAAAAACTAAATGCATACTGCACACTTCCTATAGTTTGAATTATTTATTGTAGTTGAATAGGAGTGAATCGGGGGACCAGATGATGCACATAGGGAGCAAATGATTTAAATTCCAGCTTTACAGGAAAAAAAAAAATTGTTGAAGATTTATTTGATCCACATCCAAATTATTTCTCTTGCCTTGTAATTCTTTATTCTCTCAGAGAAATGATGGAGGAAAAATAGCCCCTGGGTAAATCTCAGAAGCATGAAGAACAGGAGGATAGCATGAAAGTGGAGTTGACTAGAAACTGATAAGTTTGTCCAACAGTACCATGACATGGTATAGGTACGTTTCCAAAGTTTGGTTAGGTTTTTTGGAATGCTCACGTGTTTTGTTCACCAAGGCTGCATTTGTAGTATTTTAGTGGAAACCATGATATTCATGAGTGTGATGAACAGAAAATTCCAAAGAACAGCATTCATTTGCAATCAAAATCTTTTAGTCCCTTTTAATCAATTTAATGCATCCCTCCTAATATATATATATATATTTTTCATCTTACTGACCACACACTTTGTATGGTGAATGTGTAGACAGTAAAGTCTGGACATCTTTCAAAATCCCATGGACATTGTGCAGTGGTCCCATCTTTTGGAAGACATTGAACAAGGTCCCAAAAAAAGGGAAAGGACCTAAAAAAATGTTTCAGGGATGAACAAAATATGCCAACTATACATCTAAATAGGAATATCTTGGCACCTGTACAAGCTTTTATGATATTATATAATGTATCATCATATACCCCTGCATCATAGTACCCACCAAACGCTTCAAGAGCTGTTTCAGTGCATTAAAAAAAAAGTCTAAATTTTGACCTCAGGAAAAAGTCATCACATTAAATTCACTTTACTGCAGCCTGTCCTCTGTACTTTCATTGTGTCGGTTAAGACTTTCCATCAAAAGATGCTTGCAAAGAACACAGGCTTCGGGATCAAAGAGATCTGACCGGGTCAGGGTTTGGGGCGCAAGTGCACCCTCCTCTCCTTACCCAGCAATGCTTTGGGTTATGAGAGGCTTTTGGCTTAAAAGACATCCATGCATGAATGGTGACATTGTGTTTAGTGTGAGCTGAACAATGAGAGCTCCTCACTTTGATCTGTGAATTTGAGCATCGAGCACTGCTCTAGGAAAGCGAGATCTGTTGACTATTTTAGGCCTGTTAACAAAAGTGAACGTTAAAGTACTTTTTAATTTAGTAAACACCCATTCAGCTCCCATTCAGCTTTGTCATAATGTCAGCATCTCTGCAGTGAACAGGCAAGAGATGCCTTTAAGATTAAAAAAGGTAAAACTTTCTAAAAAGCAGAAGTTGTCCGCACACTGGGAAAAAATATATATATTTAGACCAAAAATTTGTTTATTCGAGGAATGGATTGGAAACTGAAGGCATAAATTGATTCATGCAGATACCTCCATCCCCACCTCTAGGACCCTCACCGTTTCCCAGGGGAATTGTCCATGTAAAGATTGCATTTCTTGCAATCTCTTCTTCTTTTGCACACTCACATACTGGCAAAAAAACAAAACAAAAAAAAAAATAACCTGTAAAACTGCTGGTTTTCCTTTTTGAGCACATACAAATTCCTTTGATACCAAATAGAGCCTGCAATATGAATAAATCTACAACATTAATCCTTAGGCCGAGAAACAAATCTGAGAATATACTCTGTAGGTAAGTAAATCACATTTACTTGCACCTGTAGAACAGAATTCGGTTGGTTTTGGTCAATATTTGTGTTTGTTTTCAAGACACAATGTCAGATCTGAGGGTTTGTGCTGTTGAAGTTGGAGCAAAACAGCTCTAATTTAGCCACAACAGGAACACTTGACGCAACTCAACTGGGAATTATACATGTTGGATCTATGCTGATTTACAAGACAAATGTATTGACCTCTATGCTTTCATGTAGAACCATTCACATTATAAAGAAATTGAGAATTGTTGATCAGAAAATTAAATATATATAGGCCTATATTTTAATATCGAATTTAAAAACACTTAACACCTCTTAGCTCATTATAAGGTATTACTTTGGATATTGCAGATAATTAAATCAAATAAAAAACTGAAGTAAATTTAGCCCTGAGTAGTCTCACAGGTATCATATATTCTATATTTTTATGGCCGTCACTACACAGTGTCTATTGTGCAGAGATGGGCCTACTTGAAGATTTGATTCATGTGTAAATATTTCACTGGATTTACGTTTTATTCTTATCCAAAGCAATGTAAGCCTATGAAATTTATTTCAGCCACAGAATAAAACAATTTAAAAGATAATTGCGTCTTTTTATCATAATCATAATTTTATCATAAGTTTACATCTTGCAATTCTGTCTTTTTTCCCTCAGAATTGCAAGATATACTGTAAACTCGCAGTTGAATTCTGAGCTATAAACTTGCAATTGCAGGTTTACGTGAGATAATGTGAATATTAATATATACTGAATTTGAATGTGTACTGTTCTCTTTATGGCTTGAAATAGTCTAGAAATATTTGTTTCAGAATGCTGAACACATTTACAATGTATTATTAATTCATTGTATATAAAGGGTCTATGTTTAGATTAATATTTTGGTGCGGGGCTGTGCTCCACCTGACCTTACAGACAAGCCACGGCTGCCAGCATAACAAAAAAAAATTCTGGAACAAATCGCTTACCCTACCTTTAATGCACAAGTATAACCCGCACACACCAATCATAAAACTGTCAATAGGAAAACACAGGAAATATTATTATAATTTTATAGAACTCAAGTTATTGGTTATTGGTCAGCAGTGTATTCTTAGACAGATTAAAGCAAGAGATAAAAAAAAAATTGACAAAAGTCAGAATTTTATTTATTACACTTGACATTTCTGTCCCCCTCACTTCTGAAATGATGGCAAAACAGCTCTAACAGCCCTAATCAGGTCATTGTACCTGAATCTGATGGCCAGGATATCTCGTAACAAAGGGTCACATTTCAATGTTAATATTCAATGTCAATTATCAAGATCATTTCATTTTCTGATCATCATATTTATAAAGGTCCAGATGGCTATTAACCTAGTCCATCTGATATCCATCATTCCACAGCCAACTCTTTCCTCACAGTTCACCCTGGACTTAATCCACAGCTTGACAAGGGAGGGTACTGTATATGTTCATTAGTGTGCTGAAATCTTGGAAACCATTTTTTTTTTTTTTAAACAGGATCTCTAGGGGGCAAAATATTCTCTTGTCCAGAGCCAGTAAAGAGGAGAAGATCTCTGAAAAAAGAAGAGAGGGGTCAGAAAAAATTAGGCTTTTTATTTAAAAGTGATCCAACAGAAGTTTAAAAATCTGAGGAATGCCTAGATCAGAGAAACAAGCTTCAGTCCCTAGTGGCATATATATTTTATGGCATTAAAATAAAAAAGGCCAATTTTGACAAAAGTTATTAGTGGTTTAAAGCCACTGTTAATATTTCCAGAATGATTATAAGTAAACCATATAGGAAATAGGCATTATGCTTTATTGCATTTTATTTACTTTTTCTATTTCTATTTAAAGGATTAGTACACCCTAAAATGATTCCCTTTACTCATCATTTACTCACCGTCAAGTTGTTCCCAATCTGTATGAATTTATTTCCTCTGTTGAACACAAAATAAGATATTTTGAAGAATGCCATGCAGTAACCAAACAGTTGTTTTTTCTAATGAGGGGAAAAAATACTATGGAAGTCAATGGGAACCATCAACTGTTTGGTTACCGATAATCTTCTTTTGCGTTCAACAGAAGAAAGAAACTCATACAGGTTTGGAACAAGTTGATGGTGAGTAAATGGTTGTAAATAAAACTACTCAAATACATTTGCCTATCGTGTGTATATATTTTTCAACGTTAATATATTTGCTCTTTTCCAGCTTAAAATTGCAAACAAAAATAAGGGTTTGTTTTTTTTTTTTTTTTGAGAAAAAAAAAAAAGACACTTTTATATATTTTATAGGCTATGTTTTATTAGACAATGGAACAACTGTTTGGATAATTTATTAATATGATTATTGCCCGTATGAATTGCGTTTACCTTTAAAGGTAATTTTGTGAAATCCAAAAATTTTTTACAGATCTTTCTTGGAAAGGGTTTAAGCTTTTTCAGTGAACTGTAAACAATTATTGCACATACACCTGTGGAAAAGTTCTTAAAAAACAAACAGTTTACAGGCAATAAACAGTTAAGATCATGGTTAATTGGGACATTAAAGAGACCGTTCCGCTTACTCTGAAAAACACCAGGAGAAGGATGCCCAGGGTCCCTGATCGCCTGTGTGAACCTGTGGCATATAGTCCTGCTGCAGCGAGGCATGTGCATTGTTCCAAACAGTTCACTGTTTACTTTCACAACGCTCTTTGTAACACTTTACTAAGTCTGATCACTTTCCTTGAAACAATAAGCATTTCACAAGAGGGTAGAAAGATAAAACCATCAGTAAATAACAATTTCAAACAGTTTTTGAATTATGTCTGTTGAATTTGGCAGCTTCTTCTGTTGTTAAATATAGTAATTTCACGGACAAATAAACAGCATGAGATGGGCTGAGGGCCAGTGTGGCCATTTTGAGGTCTTTAATGACCCAGGAGGTCACGGACTGAGAAGATGTAATAGCCGATCAGAGTGAGCATGAGGCAAGCAGCCAAAACAAGCTTTGCTCTGAGAACTCATCTTTTGTTTCAATATGACTTAAAACAAATCACAATACTTGCATTGTATACCACAGCCTTTCCATATATAAAGGTTTAATTCAAGAGGATGGAAGAAGGAAAAAGGAAAAAGGAAGAGGATGCAGAGAGCACTCGTTTATGTTTTATGACCAGGATACACAACATCCTTTATTCTCCCTCTTAACACACCAATAGAGGCAGTATGCCTATTATTTCTGCTTCTGTGGCTAGTGTGTGAGTCTGTAGTGCACCACATTCTGTTATCTTTTCGTTATGTATGATTATTAGCTGACCCTGACACATTTCAACAACATATAGGTGTAGATACAATTCCACTTTACTCTTGGTGTGAAATGGTGGTTAAACAAGGGAAACACACACACACGCACACGCACACGCACGCACACACACACACACACACACACACACACACACACACACACACACACACACAGTTAGGTTTTGGTGAATTGTGGGGACTTTCCATAGGCGTAATGATTTTTATACTGTACAAACAGTACATGCTATCCCCCTACACTGCCCCTGCCCCTAAACCTACCCATCACAGGGGACATGCTGCATTGTTACATAAAAAATAAAAAATAAACATTATTTAATATGTTTATTACTCCATCTACATTGTGGGGACCGCTGGATGTAGGTGATTTCAGGTTTATATTACATCATCCCCACAATGTAGCTAATATAAACAAGTACACACACACACACACACACACACACACACACACACACACACACACACACACACACACACACACACACACACACACACACACACACACAATAAGTAAATAAATAAACTGGACTTTTTTGTACTGCTGTCAAATTAAACTGAATGGTAACCTACGTTTGCGCTTTGTAAGAAAACACAGCCAAATACAAATCCCAGGATGCCCTCTAGTGTTGGATTGGACGAAATAGTCTACCGCTTGAAGACCATTTTTCATACATTTATTTATCGTGTGTATATATATATTTTCAACGTTAATATATTTGCTCCTTTTTCCAGCTTAAATTTACAGGGGGAAAAAAGAAGGGTTTCGTTTTTTTTTTTTTTTTTTTGTCTCTTTCATTCATTTGTGATATCTGGATAAAGACTAGGCCTATTTTTTTAATCATTTTCTAAACAATGTCTTCACAAAAAGCTATGTCTAATCTATTGGTTATAATAGGAAATGTTGACTTTTTCCCATTTCCGTGAACTTTTAAGATTGTGTAATTTCCCAATTTCCCGGCATTATTTTTATATCAGGCCTATGTTGGCTACATATGCATATATTTTGGTAATCCTACTGTAGTCTATCTCAGGCCCGCGGGACAAGAGGCAATGCCACGCACCCACGGAAAAACATGAGAAAGTTGACATTATTTTAACCAGTCAAAAAGTTGATCAAAATTCGTGCACCTCTCTGATTGATCCCTTACACAGTTCTAATACAAACGATTCTGCCATTATAGCGTTATAACTTAACAACCTGACACAATAATAGTGCTTTATGATTTTGGGGTTGTTTATTGCACGGCTATCATTTGTATTTTAAGTCTTTTACACCAAAATCATCAGGTATAATATCAGCGACATTCTCCTATCATTATGATCGAGTGTTATCATTCAAACTGACCAGATCAAGCTTATGACGTGACGTCACAGAATAGAATGCGATGTTTCGCCTGAGGGTATTAAAGACTTGCAACTCACTTGCACATTTTGTAGGTTGAAGTTTAGGAGTATTCTGATTTCAGAGTGAAAAACTGTTTTATCATCATGGGACAACTCAGTTCACGACGAAAGGAATCGACTTATGAGGAGCATGTACATGAACACCAACCCTGTGTACTGCCCAAATACAGCACCATCACGGCAGAGAACCATCCGCATCTGCTCGATGAGACGCCTGGTGGTGCTATTGAGATTGATGAAGAGAGAGAGGAGAAAGGGACGTTTTTACTAACCTGCAAAGACATATACTTGAGGTTTAGGAGATCTGGAAAATACGACCTGGCTCAGGCTGAGAAGGTGTATCAGACTGAAGCGGGATCATACCGGAAAGTTGTTGGTAAATGCACATATGATGATAGTATATTGTTTTCTTATAATAAGCACTGGCCAAATGCACTTAAAATTCAGCTATTTAAGATTACTAGAACTTATTACAAATGATATCTCAATGGCACTAAAATAGCATTGGGTCTTAGGATAGCTTTATTAGGTGTCATTACCAAAAAAAAAGAAAAAGTGAATCAATATTTCAGATTTTTAATGTCATATTGTTTAAAGAATTCTTTAATTGTTATTTGTTTCAGAATTTGTATTCATCATTTTATATGTGATTCATGTTATTAATATTCCCCTCTTTAGATCACACTCTACAGCACATCACTATTGTAGAGATCCGTGATCACAAAAAAGCTCCTGCCTATGAAGTCCTCTCTGCTGCTGAGGAACAACTGGAGCAGGACGTCCTCCAACCTCAGGACGCTGACACTCCAGTTAGTTCGACTGAAGATGGCAGCATGGAAGAGCTGGACAAGGGTACATTCATTACAATCAGAACACACACATCTTACATTCCTAGTTGTTGAGGAAAGCTTAATTCAGAAACTGATCCATTTACATTGTTTGGAGATGGTTTATCTTTTCAAAAGAGCCCCCAAATAAAAAGCTGCAATATTTTATTTATATTATTAGTATTCCCCCCTTTAGGTCAGGTGTCTCTACAGCGCATTGTGGAGATCTGTGATCTTCAAGAAGCTCCAGCCTCTGAAGTCCTCTCTTTTGCTGAAGAACAGCTGGAGCAGGACGTCCTCAAACCTCAGGACGTTGACTCTCCAGTTAGTTCAGCTGAAGATGACAGCATGGAAGATCATGACATGGGTAGGTTTACTGCCATAATTCAGAACGTAAAATACACATTCTCACATGCCCAGCAGTTGAGAGTACAAAGCTTTATTATGTTTCATTTGAATTCATAAACAATGCCATTTAATTATTTAGAGATGTTTATTTTTTATCAAAAATCACTCTAAATGAAGAACCAACATTTTATTCATATTCAAATTATTGGGATTCCCTACTTTAGATCAGACTTCTCTGCAACACAGTGTAGAGATCCATGATCTTGGAGAAGCTCCAGCTTCTGAAGTCCTCAATGCTGCTGAGGAACAGCTGGAGCAAGACGTCCTTCAACCTCAGGACGTCGACGCTCCAGTTGGTGCGGCTGAAGATGACAGCATGGAGGTGCTGGGCAATGGTAAGAATAATAAATACATGAGAATTAGGAAATGTTATTATAAATTATAAAATACATTAAAAAAAGTGTATTCCATGCTAACTACAATTTCTTATCATTTAATAGACCACATTTGCTGGCGATATGAATTTGGACACAAGCTGGGTGAAGGAGGATTTGGCTCTGTGCATGCAGGGACTCGATGCAAGGATGGCCTTAAGGTTTCTTTCTTTTCTTTTTTCTTTTGCTGAACCTTTTTTTAACTTACAATACTCCATATTCACGATTCATGACTGCAATAATATAAACCCTGTGCACATGATAATGTTCATTCTTTGTTTTGTTAATTAGGTGGCTGTGAAAATTGCAGATAAGACACCACGTATGCCATATATCACAGTTGTGAGTAGACTGTGGTCTTTATTATTGCTTCTCACTCACAGTTTTTTTATTTATTACTCATCTTATATTCACGTTAATCTAGGAAAGCACCTCCATCTAACCATCATATGTTCTTTATTTTAGCCTGGTCATCCCAAACGCCTCCCAATGGAGATCGGCCTGACATTCATGGCAAATAAGGGCCCCAGCGTTCCGCAGATAATTAAACTTCTGGAATGGCAGGACGACCCGGATCATTACATAATGGTATTGGAGCGCCCCATGCCTTGCATGGACATGTTTGGGTTCATGAAGCTCCAAGGAGGAATTCTAGATGAGGGGACAGCACGGCAGGTCTTGTGGCAGGTAATTTACGCTGCTAACATTGTCTGTGAGCGTGGTGTATTCCATGGAGATCTAAAACTAGAGAACCTGCTAATAAACAAGGACACCATGGAAGTCAAAATTATTGACTTCGGGTGCGGTGCACTCATGACAGAGTCCGGCTATGTGACCTTCAAAGGTATGTATTATGAACCGTTTTGCAAGTGAGTTAATTAACTCACTGAAACACATCCTATATATTCTCAACATGCTGTGATAATGTATTAAACATCATACAAAACCTCTTTCCAGGCACAAACATCTACTGTCCGCCAGAGCTCAATGTCAACGGCAGGTACCATGCAAAGCCGGCGACAGTGTGGTCAATAGGAATCCTTCTGTTTCTGATGGTGCGTGGGTATTATCCCTCATACCACGACTTGCACATGATCAGTAAGAACGACTGGTCCGAACCTGCCTTGTCACAAGGTGAGATCTTTTCTTTTTAACAAAGAGGACATAATAAATTCTAAATCATTTAAAAAAAGGTGTACAGTATGAGCTAATAGTCAGACGTCTATCTCATCGTTTTGCACAGAATGCTGCCAGATGATCCATGCTTCACTGCGGCCTGATCCACAGCAGAGACTTATTCTGGAGGAGATGCGGCTTCATGACTGGTTTAAGGTACTAAAAGTAGAGACTGTTTAGTCAAATGTTTTAACATATCATCCTAAACTTGCTCTAAATGTAATGTATTTAGAAAAATAATGCTTATTTATTTTTATTTCAGGTCATGGAGTAAGAAACAACTCCCTGGCACAGCCACCATTTTTGACACAAGTGACCTGTCTGTGGATACAGGACTTCCTAACACACCGGCCACAGTCATTCAGGATGGGGACACTTCCCCGCTCTTTCACTCATAGGATGTTCAGCCTGTTGTTCTACTCTCTGTACTCATATGACTGCTTACCAGCACACACCTCCTGATGCCTGCAGAAAGCAACTAGAATCAAAAAGGACTCATATCACTCAGCACATAAACTACTCCCCTCAAGGAAGGGATACAAGACAAGTCCATCAGAGAACAGACCACAAGAGTGATGAACAGTTTTTACCTCAAAGCCATTACAACACTGAACTCTGCACTGAAATCAAACGCTTTATAGACACAACGGGCAGCACGGTGGCTCAGTGGTTAGCACTGTTGCCTCACAGCAAGAAGGTCCAGGTCTGAGTCTGGAGTCCTTTCTGTGTGGAGTTTGCATGCTCTCCCCATGTTAGCGTGGGTTTCCTCCGGGTGCTCCGGTTTCCCTCACAATCTAAAGACATGCTAGATGAATTGGAGAGTCGACTACTATGTACTAATGAATCATTTGATACAATCCACTTATTGTGTACATACTTGTTTTTTTTTTAATAGCACTTATATTTTAAAAATACCTTTATAAGAAAATCTATCATTTGTTTGTAAGAAATTTTGATACAAAATTTATAAGAAAGTGTATAATTTATATATAAGAAAATGTATAAGAATCTTTTTTTCCTTGTGGAGTTTCATGGTACATTCTTCTGACGTAGCCATCCTAGAAGCTCCTGCAAATGTAATTTATGCCACTTCAGGTTTTAAAACAGTATGAGGTAACTTGGTCTTATTTAGTTAAAGGGGTACTTCAGCACTGGGAAGATGAATCTGTATTCAAACTGGGTCATTTATTAAGTAAAAATGTGAAATTATTGAATTTGGTGCCTTCTAGACTGGGAAACTAGACTTTCTCATGCTATTTCATGTATTCTGACTTATTTGCACTGTTAAAGAGTTGGATTCTCTTGCTAAACATGGTCAAAATAAAAAAAAAAACGAGTTGGACGTAATAGTATTTTAAAAGTTCATTTCCGTGAACTTTTTAGATTGTGTTAATTTCCCAATTTCCCGGCGTTATTTTTATATCAGGCCTATTTTGGCTACATGCATATGCATATATTTTGGTAATCCTGCTGTAGCCTATCTCAGGCCTGAGGGACACGAGCACTCACGGAATGGCCACGCACACACGGAAAAACATGAGAAAGTTGAACACTTTTTTTTTATTGAGATGTAACACATCATGCTAGTATATAACAAATGAATATTACAAATAGAAATAGTTAGGCCTCTTTTACACAATATAAAAATAGATGAATAATACAAATTATAATAATAATACAAATAAATAACAAAATAAATTAAATTTAAAAATTTTTTTTTTTTAAAAAGGCACAGGTCATTTCAGGTAGTTACACATTAAGAAGAGTTGGAAATAGCCATCCATATAAAAGCTGGAAATCATAATATTTAAAAAAAAAGTAATTAGAAAAACTGTAAATTATTAAATTATTAATGGTTTAGTAATGAATTTTGGGTGAAGATCGCTTGACAATCAAGCTATTTAATCTCTTTATACCTCATTCATTATATTACTAAAATCAGAGTTTGAAATAAAGGACAAAAATAAAGACAGTTTACCTTTCAAAATGTATGTAATCTTTTCCATCGACAGACAAAAGGACATATTGTTGATCCACTGTAAGATAGATGGTCTTTCAACTTTCTTCCAATACTATTAGGCGCTTTGCTTGAAGTATACACAAGTCAATAAGTTTACGGGTTTTGCTACAATTTACAATTTTCTCAGGAAAAATCCCCAAAATAAAAATTTCTGGTTTCATTGGGAGATTAACAGGTACCATCTGAAAAATAAGTAATACTAGCTCTTTCCAAAACTCCTGCGCCTTAGGACAGTTCCACATACAGTGTAAAAGTGTTCCTTTATCACCTGCGCATGTAATGCATGTATAAGGAATGTTCTGGTTAATTTTGTTTAACCTTACTGGAGTAAAGTATGTTCTCATAATCCAGTTGTATTGTATCAATTTGAGATTACTGTTAATAGTTTGCGATTAAGCTTTCTTATATTCTCCCATACATCTATAGAAATGTTCATTTTTAATTCTTCTTTCCAGGAGTTCCATTTGGATTCTGAAGATTCTCAAGAGTAGGACTAACAATTTGTAGAACATTGATATTAAACCTTTAGATTGGTAATATTTTGATAGTAGAATTTCTAAAGGAGTCTTAATGGGTTTTGTGAGCTTTGTACCTTGGTAAGAAGAAACATAGCTCCTAAATTGAAGGAATTTAAAAAAGTGTTTCTAAGGAATATCAAACTGTGCTACAATCTCAGTAAAGGACAATAAGTCATTTCCTTTATAAAAGTCCTCAATTTTTTGCAGTCCTTTATCATACCATAGCTTAAATCCTGCATCTGATCTAGCTGGTTTGAAACTCATTTCCCCATATTGGGGTAAAACATGATAAAGTGTTTGACTGACCCAAATAACTATGCACATCGCACAGACTTTAATTGTATTAATGAGAATAGTGTTAAGAGATACAATATCTTTGTCTTTTTTGAGGATTTTGATATCTCTCGAATAAAGATAAAGATTAAGGGGTAGTTTTGACTTCATAAAAAAAGATTCAATGTCCAACCAAGATGGGCGGGTTTCAGAAGAGAAATAGTATAGAGTAGATCGTAATTGTGCTGCCCAATAATACCACTGTAAGTTAGGAAATTGGAGATCACCCCTATTGTATGGTAAGTATAGTAATGACAGGCGAACACAAGCTTGTTTATTGTTCCAGATAAAATCTGTGAATAATTTCCAAAGTGATGTGGAAAAGGGGGTTGGAGGGCACAGAGGAATATTTTGAAAGAGGTAAAGTATTTTAGGTAGTATACTCATTTTTATTGCGTTTATACATCCAATTAGTGATATTGGAAAACTTCTCCATCTGTCAATGAATTTGGAGACGTTGTTTAAAAGGGGTTGATAATTTACAGAAGATATATTATCTACATTAGCTGTCATTTTAATTCCTAAATAATTGAAGGAGTACACTACATTAAAGTGGTTAATAGCTGATGGTTGACTATCATCCTTATTCAATAAAAGAATACATGATTCAGATTGGTTGACTTTATAACCAGAGAAGGTACCAAAAGTTGTAAGAAGTTGTATTAGGAAGGAATGGTGTGGGTCAAACCTGTTAGGTATAAAATGACATCATCTGCATATAAGGAAATATATATATATATATATATATATATATATATATATATATATATATATATATATATATATATATATATATATATATATATATATATATATATATATATATATATGCATGATGATGTCATGATGTTTAAACGCCGTGCTGTGTATTAGTACATCTATTTCTGAGCATTTGTTAACAATCACTACATCCATAAAAACATATTAAACATATCACAGTATATTAAACACCAATTAGACCCCAATAAACCACAGCACTTATATAGCCTATTAATAAATTCATAATATATTTATTTGTAATATATAAGTGCACTGTTAAATATATTGAAATGCATTTTAAAAAATTACATAGAATATATAAGCTTAAAAATTGTTCTTCATGTTACATCTGTAAATGTACACAGTATGAGAAAATATTCATGCCTTTTTATGTAAACTGACTTCAAGATTGTTTTACATGCTATCTCATTCCACATTTACAGTTTGATGTTGGCTAGGCTAACAGGGCTGCTATCCACTAATAATTTATCAAGTCTCAGGACATCTGATTATCAAATAATTCACTCTATCAATTCGACATTTATGTAAATGCTACGTGACTTCTACGTGTTTTAATGGGCGCGCGAGCACATTTTGAACTGGTGCAGAGGGCGTTACCATGGAAACGGAGCGTTAACTCAACTCAACTGACAAGCAACTCCGTCTGTCGTTGATGTTTTCATAATTTCAGATAAGTTTAGTGCCTAAAATTACACAAATAGTACCTACAAATGTTCCTGACACTTTCTTTCATGTAAATGACAAAGCTTCCGTTGAATATTACTTTATAGAAATTGTTTACTGTCTTTGGAAAAAGTCTGTTAGCATCTCAACGTTAGCGTTAACTAACGTTATAGACTCGAGCTCTTGTTTATGGAAGTTGGAGCTTTTAAAATCACATCTTATGTGTAGATGAGATATTTTGATAGTTTTGTTTGGAAGTAAGCTAATTTAACCTACAAATATGCACTGTAAGGTTAATCGGTGACTTCACTTACACAGAGCATGAAAATTATCTGATGTCAAACACGTTTTGAACTTTCGTTGTACACAAATAGTGATACCATTTCTGTGATTTCAGAAGATGAAAAAACCCTCTACCACACAGATTTTAACATTTCCAAAGAGATCTGCTGACAGAAGGAAACAAATTGTTTCACAATATATTTTATCTGTATCACGTGCATTTGTAATTTTGTTTTGCAGAATTATATATATATATATATATATATATATATATATATATATATATATATATATATATATATATATATATACACATATACACATAAGTGACACTGTATTAGTATTACTATATAAGTAAACCTAAAAATGTAAATTCTGTTATTTAGGATTCTTTTTTGTATAGTATATCTGTATAATTACTCTTTTTCTATTCTGCATTTCACCTGCTATAGTTTATTTCTAATAGACCTGGCATTGTATAGGCTACTAGATATTTTTGACTCTGAAGATGTTCGTAGATTCTTACTTGCTGATGGCCGTGCACTAGAGTTGGAGCATACTCCTGTCGAAGAACATCTCTATACATTATGAACCATATGACTGGTAAGTAATACCAAAGTCCCTTTCAGACAAGTCATTTCACTCAGCGGCCATCTTTGAAATGCTTCTCGGGCATGCAAGAGCAGCTCCTCTTTGAGTAGGAAAACATCAAATTCTCCAAAACTTTTCACCAAGCTTACAAATCTTGCACGTATATGTAACGGTATTTATCATAATGTACTGTAAATAGCATTAGAAATATATCAGTTTCACTGTGGTTCATTAATATCATTAGTGATGTTGTAAAATGAGGAAGGAAATAGTCACCATTCTGTAGTGAGCCACTGTTCATCTTTGGAACCCAAATGAAGATATTTCTGATGAAATCCGCATTCTGACCTTTCATAGACTGCCTTTGCAACTTCTATGATGAATCTTTGATGCTTCAGAAAGTTCATAAAGAGATACTACATTTTCTGAAGAGACTTGATCGCTTTTTACGTTGAGCAGATTTAACTTAGGCTTTTACTCACATATAAACCTTGATCATCGAATATAAACAGAAGCTCAACTGAACCTGAATGACGCACAAGAACAAACTTCTTGCAGAAACTCAAATGTGCTGCGTAACCAATGCAGTTCATTCTCATGTTGCGCAGCATGTTTGAGAATCCGCCCGAGTTTTGTTCATCAAAAAGATCTTCATTTGACAGATAGGGCTATCCCTATCCCTCAACACAGATAGCAATGTGTGCTTTTCATGATGATGGCGTAAATTACTGCTCATATTCGAGCATACGGCACTTGCATTAAAGTTTTCGGGAAGCCAGAATGCGTATCTATTGACTGAAAACATACATTAGCCTATTGTGTATATTACTTTCTTTTGGGGAATACAGACAAAGCCATTTGAATTTTAAAGAACGGTTTTGCCCATACAATGACATCAATGTTGTGTCCCATTGATTTTCGTTGTATTGACATTTGACAGAAAACACATACATGTTTAAATCATACAATTTTTGATGATGAGATGAGGGTGAGTACAAAATGACCATATTTCCAGTGTACTAGCCTTTCAACATTTCAGCAGTTTCCTTATTTGTAGTACTTGCATAGTCATTTTAATTGTGCAACATTTGCAATGTATAGGAAGTAACAAAACTGTGTTGAACATTTTAGTAAATTGTTCTCATGCTATTAGTCAGTTTCCAATATTTTGTGCCCTGAGGTGGAAATGCCAGTGGTGGTGTATACTTAACATTTTGGACAACCACTGTTTTTGTTGTTGTTGTTTTTTACATTTACATTTCGGTTATGGTTTTCTTTCTCACTTTAGATGCTGGAGAAAAACAGCCAGGCTAAAGCATTCAAAGTGGAAGCTTCTGTCGTTCCTCAATAATCCGGGATTGGGATGGTGGAAGGAGCAGAAGAACAAGAAGTTGATTGATTTTGACTGATTTACCTAATGTATAAAATGTATCCAAAAAATGTCATCACTCACCTTCATGTTGTTCCAAACCTGTAAGACTTTTTTTCATCATCGAAACACAAACGAATCTGAGAGATTTCTGTGCCCCCATTTCGCAGTTTACCACAGAAAGGTAGTACAGACATCATTAAAGTAATCCATATGACTCCAGTGGTTTAACCTCGATTTTATGAAGTGACATGAATGCTTTGTGTGTGCAAAAAAACAGCATCTTTATTCACAAAATATATATCTGACGCATGTTCACGAGAGCACCACAATGCATCCGTGTTGTGTTGCCGTGAGAGCTGGTCCGCTTGTGAACAAATGTAATTTGTGAATAAAGATTTGTTTAGTTTTTTTTTGTTTTGTTTTTTGCACACAAGGCATCTGCTAAAAATATCTCCATTTGTGTTCTGCACAAAAGTTGTATGGGTTTGGAGCTACACAAGGGTAAGTAATTAATGACAATTTATTTATGTTTAATTTTGGTCATTGCTCTGTTTTATAGTTTTAATATTTATTTTGAAAAAAAAAATCTTATACTGAAAAAAAATATTAATTTGAACAAAAGTTACAGTAAAGACTTTGTTCGACTTCGTTTATGTAGTAATATTTCACAATATTACTGTTTTTACAGTATGCTTGATCAAATGCAGGCTTAAAATGTGATCAGGAAAGTGTTTTGATGTGTCAATAAATGGTACTCTTGTGAATTGTCTTATTTTGACAGTAATTACGAATATTAAATGTAATAATGCATTCACGGTTGAAATTAGGCCTGAAAAAGACGTCTTTTCAACTTTAACTTTACAACCAAATTTTAACGTTGTTTAAACGTCTGGCAATGTCGTCTTTTCAACGAGTTTTTGCTGGGTAGGATCCTATCATTATGATCGAGTGTTATCATTCAAACTGACCAGATCAAGCAGTGACGTCACAGAATAGAATGCGATGTTTCGCCTGAGGGTATTAAAGGCTTGCAACTCACTTGCACATTTTGTAGGTTGAAGTTTAGGAGTATTCTGATTTCAGAGTGAAAAACTGTTTTATCATCATGGGACAACTCAGTTCACGACGAAAGGAATCGACTTATGAGGAGCATGTACATGAACACCAACCCTGTGTACTGCCCAAATACAGCACCATCACGGCAGAGAACCCTCCGCATCTGCTCGATGAGACGCCTGGTGGTGCTAGATTGATGAAGAGAGAGAGGAGAAAGGGACGTTTTTACTAACCTGCAAAGACATATACTTGAGGTTTAGGAGATCTGGAAAATACGACCTGGCTCAGGCTGAGAAGGTCTATCAGACTGAAGCGGGATCATACCGGAAGTTGTTGGTAAATGCACATATGATGATAGAATATTGTTTTCTTATAATAATCACTGGCCCAATTCACTTAAAATTCAGCTATTTAAGATTACTAGAACTTACTACAAATGATATCTCAATGGCACTAAAATAGCATTGGGTCTTAGGATAGCTTTATTAGGTGTCATTACCAAAAAAAAAAAAAGTGAATCAATATTTCAGATTTTTAATGTCATATTGTTTAAAGAATTCTTTAATTGTTATTTGTTTCAGAATTTGTATTCATCATTTTATATGTGATTCATGTTATTAATATTCCCCTCTTTAGATCACACTCTACAGCACATCACTATTGTAGAGATCCGTGATCACAAAAAAGCTCCTGCCTATGAAGTCCTCTCTGCTGCTGAGGAACAACTGGAGCAGGACGTCCTCCAACCTCAGGACGCTGACACTCCAGTTAGTTCGACTGAAGATGGCAGCATGGAAGAGCTGGACAAGGGTACGTTCATTACCATCAGAACACACACATCTTACATTCCTAGTTGTTGAGGATAGCTTAATTCAGAAACTAATCCATTTACATTGTTTGGAGATGGTTTATCTTTTCAAAAGTGCCCCCAAATGAAAAGCTGCAATGTTTTATTTATATTATTGGTATCCCCCCCTTTAGGTCAGGTGTCTCTACAGCGCATTGTGGAGATCTGTGATCTTCAAGAAGCTCCAGCCTCTGAAGTCCTCTCTTCTGCTGAAGAACAGCTGGAGCAGGACGTCCTCCAACCTCAGGACGTTGACTCTCCAGTTAGTTCAGCTGAAGATGACAGCATGGAAGATCATTACATGGGTAGGTTTACTGCCATAATTCAGAACGTAAAATACACATTCTCACATGCCCAGCAGTTGAGAATAAAAAGCTTTATTATGTTTCATTTGAATTCAGAAACAATGCCATTTACATTATTTAGAGATGTTTATTTTTGTCAAAAATCACTCTAAATGAGGAACCAACATTTTATTCATATTAAAATTTTTGGGATTCCCTACTTTAGATCAGACTTCTCTGCAACACAGTGTAGAGATCCATGATCTTGGAGAAGCTCCAGCTTCTGAAGTCCTCTCTTCTGCTGAGGAACAGCTGGAGCAAGACGTCCTTCAACCTCAGGACGTCGACGCTCCAGTTGGTGCGGCTGAAGATGACAGCATGGAGGAGCTGGGCAATGGTGAGAATAATAAATACATTAGAATTAGGAAATGTTATTATAAATTATAAAATACATAAACAAAAAAGTGTATTCCATGCTAACTACAATTTCTTATCATTTAATAGACCACATTTGCTGGCGATATGAATTTGGACACAAGCTGGGTGAAGGAGGATTTGGCTCTGTGCATGCAGGGACTCGATGCAAGGATGGCCTTAAGGTTTCTTTCTTTTCTTTTTTCTTTTTTTAACTTTCAATGCTCTATATTCACGATTCATGACTGCAATAATATAAACCCTGTGCACATGATAATGTTCATTCTTTGTTTTGTTAATTAGGTGGCTGTGAAAATTGCAGATAAGACACCACGTATGCCATATATCACAGTTGTGAGTAGACTGTGGTCTTTATTATTGCTTCTCACTCACTGTTTTTTTATTTATTACTCATCTTATATTCATGTTAATTGAGGAAAGTACCTCCATCTAACCATCATATGTTCTTTATTTTAGCCTGGTCATCCCAAACGCCTCCCAATGGAGATCGGCCTGACATTCATGGCAAATAAGGGCCCCAGCGTTCCAGATAATTAAACTTTTGGAATGGCAGGATGACCGGATCATTACATAATGGTATTGGAGCGCCCCATGCCTTGCATGGACATGTTTGGGTTCATGAAGCTCCAAGGAGGAATTCTAGATGAGGGGACAGCACGGCAGGTCTTGTGGCAGGTAATTTACGCTGCTAACATTGTCTGTGAGCGTGGTGTATTCCATGGAGATCTAAAACTAGAGAACCTGCTAATAAACAAGGACACCATGGAAGTCAAAATTATTGACTTCGGGTGCGGTGCACTCATGACAGAGTCCGGCTATGTGACCTTCAAAGGTATGTATTATGAACCGTTTTGCAAGTGAGTTAATTAACTCACTGAAACACATCCTATATATTCTCAACATGCTGTGATAATGTATTAAACATCATACAAAACCTCTTTCCAGGCACAAACATCTACTGTCCGCCAGAGCTCAATGTCAACGGCAGGTACCATGCAAAGCCGGCGACAGTGTGGTCAATAGGAATCCTTCTGTTTCTGATGGTGCGTGGGTATTATCCCTCATACGACTTGCACATGATCAGTAAGAACGACTGGTCCGAACCTGCCTTGTCACAAGGTGAGATCTTTTCTTTTTTTTGAACAAAGAGGGACATAATAAATTCTAAATCATTTAAAAAAAGGTGTACAGTATGAGCTAATAGTCAGACGTCTATCTCATCGTTTTGCACAGAATGCTGCCAGATGATCCATGCTTCACTGCGGCCTGATCCACAGCAGAGACTTATTCTGGAGGAGATGCGGCTTCATGACTGGTTTAAGGTACTAAAAGTAGAGACCGTTTAGTCAAATGTTTTAACATATCCTAAACTTGCTCTAAATGTAATGTATTTAGAAAAATAATGCTTATTTATTTTTATTTCAGGTCATGGAGTAAGAAACAACTCCCTGGCACAGCCACCATTTTTGACACAAGTGACCTGTCTGTGGATACAGGACTTCCTAACACACCGGCCACAGTCATTCAGGATGGGGACACTTCCCCGCTCTTTCACTCATAGGATGTTCAGCCTGTTGTTCTACTCTCTGTACTCATATGACTGCTTACCAGCACACACCTCCTGATGCCTGCAGAAAGCAACTAGAATCAAAAAGGACTCATATCACTCAGCACATAAACTACTCCCCTCAATGAAGGGATACAAGACAAGTCCATCAGAGAACAGACCACAAGAGTGATGAACAGTTTTTACCTCAAAGCCATTACAACACTGAACTCTGCACTGAAATCAAACGCTTTATAGACACAACGGGCAGCACGGTGGCTCAGTGGTTAGCACTGTTGCCTCACAGCAAGAGAGTCCTTTCTGTGTGGAGTTTGCATGATCTCCCCGTGTTAGCGTGGGTTTCCTCCGGGTGCTCCGGTTTCCCCCACAATCTAAAGACATGCTAGATGAATTGGAGAGTCGACTACTATGTACTAATGAATCATTTGATACAATCCACTTATTGTGTACATACTTGTTTTTTTTTTAATAGCACTTATATTTTAAAAATACCTTTATAAGAAAATCTATCATTTGTTTGTAAGAAATTTTGATACAAAATTTATAAGAAAGTGTATAATTTATATATAAGAAAATGTATAAGAATCTTTTTTTTCCTTGTGGAGTTTCATGGTACATTCTTCTGACGTAGCCATCCTAGAAGCTCCTGCAAATGTAATTTATGCCACTTCAGGTTTTAAAACAGTATGAGGTAACTTGGTCTTATTTAGTTAAAGGGGTACTTCAGCACTGGGAAGATGAATCTGTATTCAAACTGGGTCATTTATGTAGTAAAAATGTGAAATTATTGAATTTGGTGCCTTCTAGACTGGGAAACTAGACTTTCTCATGCTATTTCATGTATTCTGACTTATTTACACTGTTAAAGAGTTGGATTCTCTTGCTAAACATGGTCAAAATAAAAAAAAAAAACGAGTTGGACGTAATAGTATTTTAAAAGTTCATTTCCGTGAACTTTTTAGATTGTGTTAATTTCCCAATTTCCCGGCGTTATTTTTATATCAGGCCTATTTTGGCTACATGCATATGCATATATTTTGGTAATCCTGCTGTAGCCTATCTCAGGCCTGAGGGACACGAGCACTCACGGAATGGCCACGCACACACGGAAAAACATGAGAAAGTTGAACACTTTTTTTTTATTGAGATGTAACACATCATGCTAGTATATTACATGAATATTACAAATAGAAATAGTTAGACCTCTTTTACACAATATAAAAATAAATGAATAATACAAATTATAATAATAATACAAATAAATAACAAAATAAATTAAATTAAAAAAAAAATTTTTTAAAAAAGGCACAGGTCATTTCAGGTAGTTACACATTAAGAAGAGTTGGAAATAGCCATCCATATAAAAGCTGCAAATCATAATATTAAAAAAAGTAATTAGAAAAAACCTGTAAATTATTAAATGATTAATGGTTTAGTAATGAATTTTGGGTGAAGATCGCTTGACAATCAAGCTATTTAATCTCTTTATACCTCATTCATTATATTACTAAAATCAGAGTTTGAAATAAAGGACAAAAATAAAGACAGTTTACCTTTCAAAATGTATGTAATCTTTTCCATCGACAGACAAAAGGACATATTGTTGATCCACTGTAAGATAGATGGTCTTTCAACTTTCTTCCAATACTATTAGGCGCTTTGCTTGAAGTATACACAAGTCAATAAGTTTACGGGTTTTGCTACAATTTACAATTTTCTCAGGAAAAATCCCCAAAATAAAAATTTCTGGTTTCATTGGGAGATTAACAGGTACTATCTGAAAAATAAGTAATACTAGCTCTTTCCAAAACTCCTGCGCCTTAGGACAGTTCCACATACAGTGTAAAAGTGTTCCTTTATCACCTGCGCATGTAATGCATGTGTCAGGAATGTTCTGGTTAATTTTGTTTAACCTTACTGGAGTAAATTATGTTCTCATAATCCAGTTGTATTGTATCAATTTGAGATTACTGTTAATAGTTTGCGATTAAGCTTTCTTATATTCTCCCATACATCTATAGAAATGTTCATTTTTAATTCTTCTTTCCAGGAGTTCCATTTGGATTCTGAAGATTCTCAAGAGTAGGACTAACAATTTGTAGAACATTGATATTAAACCTTTAGATTGGTAAGATTTTGATAGTAGAATTTCTAAAGGAGTCTTAATGGGTTTTGTGAGCTTTGTACCTTGGTAAGAAGAAACATAGCTCCTAAATTGAAGGAATTTAAAAAAGTGTTTCTAAGGAATATCAAACTGTGCTACAATCTCAGTAAAGGACAATAAGTCATTTCCTTTATAAAAGTCCTCAATTTTTTGCAGTCCTTTATCATACCATAGCTTAAATCCTGCATCTGATCTAGCTGGTTTGAAACTCATTTCCCCATATTGGGGTAAAACATGATAAAGTGTTTGACTGACCCAAATAACTATGCACATCGCACCAGACTTTAATTGTATTAATGAGAATAGGGTTAAGAGATACAATATCTTTGTCTTTTTTGAGGGTTTTGATATCTCTCGAATAAAGATAAAGATTAAGGGGTAGTTTTGACTTCATAAAAAAAGATTCAATGTCCAACCAAGATGGGCAGGTTTCAGAAGAGAAATAGTATAGAGTAGATCGTAATTGTGCTGCCCAATAATACCACTGTAAGTTAGGAAATTGGAGATCACCCCTATTGTATGGTAAGTATAGTAATGACAGGCGAACAAAAGCTCATTTATTGTTCCAGATAAAATCTGTGAATATTTTCCGAAGTGATGTGGAAAAGGGGGTTGGAGGGCACAGAAGAATATTTTGAAAGAGGTAAAGTATTTTAGGTAGTATACTCATTTTTATTGCGTTTATACATCCAATTAGTGATATTGGAAAACTTTTCCATCTGTCAATGAATTTGGAGACGTTGTTTAAAAGGGGTTGATAATTTACAGAAGATATATTATCTACATTAGCTGTCATTTTAATTCCTAAATCATTGAAGGAGTACACTACATTAAAGTGGGTAATAGCTGGTGGTTGAATATCATCCTTATTCAATAAAAGAATACATGATTTAGATTGGTTGACTTTATAACCAGAGAGGGTACCAAAAGTTGTAAGAAGTTGTATTAGGGAAGGAATGGTGTGGGTCAAACCTGTTAGATATAAAATGACATCATCTGGATATAAGGAAATATATATATATATATCTGTGGTGTTTATTCTGATGCCTGATATGTTACAATGAGACCTTACTGCTATGGCAAATGGCTCGATAGCTAAAACAAAGAGAAGAGGTGATAGGGGCCACCCTTGACGGGTGCCCCTTTGAATATTAAAAGCCTTGGAAACTATACTATTAGTAGGTATTTCAGCCATAGGATATGTGTAAAGAATCTTAATCCATTTACAAAAAATGTCTCCGAACCCAAATCTTTTCAGAACCTCAAATAGATAAGGCCATTCCACCCTGTCAAAGGCCTTTTCAGCATCCAGGGACAGAATGGCCGTATCGGAAGCTCCCTTTTTAAGATACAAAATATTAAGCAAAGTTCTAACATTATGAAGACCCTGCCTGCCCTTGATAAATCCATTTTGGTCTCGAGATATTATATTAGGCAAAAATGCCTCCAACCTCCTTGCCAGAATTGTACTCAATATCTTAACATCTATGTTAAGTAGTGAAATTGGCCGATATGATTCGCATTTGTTTTTTTTTTTATTAGGCTTTGGAAAGAATATAATAAGAGCTCTCCTTAAAGAGTCTAATGCTAAGCCCTGGTGTTCGACCTGCTGTTAAGCTATCAATAGTCTCTCTAATTTCTTTTTCCGTAATATCTATATCCAGGAACGTTTTTGCCTCTTCAGAAAGAATAGGTATGGATAAACTATTCAGAAATGTTGTTTGTGCATCATTGTTTAAATATTCAGAGGTGTATAGTGCCTCGAAAAAGCATATAAAAGTATTGTTTATTTTAACTGGGTCACTTGTGGTATTACTATTAGTATCTTCAATAGAATTTATTGCTCTTTCGGATTGATTTTGTTTAATTCTCTAAGCTAACAATTTCCCTGCTTTTTCACCTTGGTCATAATAATTTTGTCTTAACACCATGAGACTAGCGGCTGCTTTTTTAGCAGATAAATCGTTATATTTAGTTCTGAGAGTCAACAATTCTTGATGAAATGTTAAGTCCACTCGTCATTATATAACAGTTTTTTTTTTCAAAAAGTTTAATGTTTGTATCAAGTGCAGTCAGTTCTTTTTTGTAGCTTTTTGATTTACTGCTTGTAGCACTTATTAGAATACCTGTAATGAAAACTTCCCATCTAGTACAAGCTGAAGTTTGTCTTGTGTTAATATCAAAATACATATCTGTCTGTTGTGTAATATATTCACAAAGCTTTTCATCTAGGAGCCACTTAGGGTGAAATCTCCATTTTGGAGGATTACATAATAGCCTAGGGTCGGTGTAAGTGAATATTACAGGGGCCTGATCTGAAATTACAATTGTTTCATAAAAGCAGTCAGTAATATATGACACAAGTGTTGCTGAAATAAGAAAATAATCAATTCTGGAATAAGACTGGTGTGTTTTAGAAAAGCATGAGTACTGAATTTCCTTAGGATGTAATTGTCTCCAAATTTCCGATAAGTTTAAGTCCTTTATAAAATAATGAAGGGTCTTTCTGGTCTGTCCATGTGACTGATCAAGTCCAGAGGAGTGATCTCTAGCTGGATCCAGCGTACAATTGAAATCCCCGCCAATTACATAAAAACCAGAAAGGCTTGATAAAGTCAGAAATTTTGGGATGTCCTCATTTGGGCCATAAATATTGAAAAGAATCAGTGGTTTAGATAAAGTCCCTTGAACTATTATATATCTGCCTGATGGATCTTGTATTGATTTAGCTATTTGAAATGGAATTGATTTAGCTCTCAAGCAAGAGGGGTTATGGTAATAACCCCTCTTGCTTGAGAGCTGAATGAAGCTGAAAACACCAGGCCATCTATTACGTATTCTACTGATATCATTAGACATTAAATATGTTTCCTGGAGAAATTTTTTTTTAGACTGTATAGCTGCTTTAACCTAGTCATCACTTGTTTAATTTTACTAAGAGTATGTGTAGCGGAGTGTTATCTGCGTTGTGTGATATTTCGTTGAAACCACTCACAAACATGTTAATTCGTCCCATCAAGTCCTCGTTTATTTATCTGGTGTAACAGAAACATTATATGAAGACTCATATAAGTTTGAACAGCAGTTTGAACAGCGTGCGGCAGCAATGCACGACGCGCTGTGATATCTCATGCAGACTGGCCTATACTTTTACAAATGCACATTTTAACAAACTTTAACAATAATTAATGTACCTGGTGTAACAGAAACATTATATGAAGACTCGTGCAGCAGTTTGAACAGCGTGCGGCAGCAATGCACGACGCTGAGAAAGATAAAGATCAATTTAAAGTTAGGAAAACCACTTAAAGAAAGAAAATGAAGCAATGGAGCATATGATTACATATCACAGAGAGACAGGTATACTTCATACATGTATTATGTTTAAGATAATCCATTACACGATATGTGGCCCTTAATAAATCTCCACTTAAATCTATATGACCTACCGCTGTGATATCTCATGCAGACTGGGAAGCAGCAAACCGCGCCCACCCCCAAATCAGCATGGAGGCCGGAAAGATAAAGGAAAGACCAAAATTGGTCATGTCAAGTGGAATCACAATATTCTTATTGCACACCTGCCACATATGCAGCCCCCTACAGTTCCAAGAGATAAACTTAACTCCAATAATCTCTGCCATATTTTCAGATAGTTCAAAACTCTCCCAATTTTGAAAAAATAAATAAATAAAAAGTAAAAATACACACACACAAAAAAAAAACAATCGCTGACGCCTGTACCTTGAGACAAAAACAACACAATAAGAAACATCAACCAATAGAAACATTTTAACACCATAAATGTGAATTGCCGAGAACCGCCAGCAAATCCATACATTACTTTACTTCTAACTTCCCCCATCTGTGCGATGAATCACGTCCCACCTGGGCTCCGCTGGATTTACACTGTCCCCATCAAAGGAATGCGTCCTGTAGATTAATCGACCGTTTATCACATATTCCGAAGTGTGAACAAATCGCTGAAACGATGTCATCAGCTTACATATTCTTTAGAAAGTCGGTCAAAATCGGAAAGTCGGAAAGTCGTCATATCGGTCGTTTACAATCACCCGAAGGCGCGCTGGAAAGAGGAATCCATAGAGCAGGCCCTAAGCTCGTAATTTTTTCTTGATTTTGTCGAATTGTCTCCGTTGCTTGTTTACTTCAGCAGAAAGGCCTGGATAACCAGCACCAGACGTCTTTTGGACGTTGTTTTTTGGGCTAAATCAAGTCGGCCCGTCATGGCCTTTTTAGCCCAAAAAAATACGTTGAAAATTGGGCCCTGTTAGGTCAGTCCGATTTGGTCCAAATTTAGCCCAAAAAAAGACGTTGAAAATTGGCCTTGTTTGGTCCATCTGATTTGGTCCAAATTTCTTGAATCGGACCACATCATATAGTCCTTATCCAGCAGGAATCGCCTAGTCTGCCACATCTCGTTGAAAACGCCCGTGCTGTGTATTAGTACATCTATTTCTGAGCATTTGTTAACAATCACTACATCCATAAAAACATATTAAACATATCACAGTATATTAAACACCAATTAGACCCCAATAAACCACAGCACTTATATAGCCTATTAATAAATTCACATATGTAATATATTTATTTGTAATATATAAGTGCACTGTTAAATATATTGAAATGCATTTTTAAAAATTACATAGAATATATAAGCTTAAAAATTGTTCTTAATGTTACATCTGTAAATGTACACCCAGCAAGCAATAGCCGTCATTTCACCGTCTAGGTTAACTATAGACCGATATAGCCCGGCTATGAGTAACCCACTTTAGCCAAAATAACCTTGAATTTGGTTACAAGTCATTTTTGCCCAAATAATTCGTGAGACGTATGATATTCCATCATGTAAGTAAAGTGAAGAGTGATTACAAGGTGTTTGGTTTCATTTCTTTCATGTTTTATGCGTATGGCTGTACATAGCCACAATTTAGCTCCTATATAGACCGGCTATTTGCAGCCCACTTGTAGCCAAAAGACAAAACTGATTCATTGTAGTTTTTGGCAATGTAGCACAATGATATGGTTGATATCCCATAATGTTCGCTATGTCAATAATATCTGCAAGATGTGTCATAGTCATGGTCTATCTGGGCTACGTGTAGTCTGCTTTTAGCCCACCCGCAGTTTTAAACATATTAATTAGTATTATAATTAACATTCACTTAAAATGTAAGACAGTCAAATAATATCGTAGATCGTATATTATTTGTCTCTCTTCCATTTTAAGTTAAATATAAAAATGCGATTACAACTCTCAACCGCTAGATGGCTACTGTAGCCTGGACTACTGGCAACGCCAGATCTCGCGATAAACATTTCTGTTTTGAGTTAATTTTTTTACACACGAGGAGGAGAACAACGGGCAACAGCAAACGTTAAAGGACATTCTTTGGCCTTGTAAGTATCTGTGTTTCGTTTACACATGTGTTCATTATATTATTTGTTATTGTGTAGGAACCTGATATTTTAGCTAGTAACATTGTAGAATAAGCCATGTTGTGGTTAGCTTAACATGCTACATGTATCTGTAGCCTACCTTCAAGTCGATAAACAAGAAGCAAGTGCATATTATAATTTGTTATGAAAGCCACAAATATCCTTTTACTCTTTAGATCATTATATGAAACTATGAGTCTTTGACTTGGCAAGGTAAAGTTGTATAGCACATTTCAACAAGCCATAAGTGCTTTACATAAAACAACATTGGGTAATGTAAAAAGACAATATAAGACATTTAAAAAACACTTTAAAATAAAAACATGATAAAACAGGAGAGTAAAAGTATAAATCAGTATTCCTTCCCAGTTAATAAAAGGCAGCGGCAAACAGTAATGTCTTTAAACTTGATTTAAAAGAATTAAGAGTTGCAGCAGAACTGCAGTTTTTCTGTGAGTTTGTTCCAGATATATTGTACATAAAAACAGAATTCTGCTTCTCCATGTTTAGTTTTGACTCTGGGGACAGAAAGCAGACCTGTCCTAAATGACCTGAGAGGATGGTTCATAATGCAGCAGAAGAGCAGAAATTTACTTTGGCCCTTAACCATCCCATGCTTTAAAAGCCAGCAGTGGTATTTTGAAATCAATTTTTTGACAGACAGGAAGCCAGTGTAAAAAACTCAGAACTGGAGTGCCGTAATCCACTTTCTGGGATTTTAAGACATTAGAAATCATCCAGCAATCAGTCAACAAAGCACAATAATGAATATACAGAACAGAACAGAACACACACATGCACAGCACATTGCACAGTGCACACACACACACACACACACACACACACACACACACATGTTGTGTTTCCATGTTTTATGGGGACATTCCATAGGCGTAATGCATTTTATACTGTACAAACCGTATTTTCTATCCCCCTACACTGCCCCTGCCCCTAAACCTACCCATCACACACACACACACACACACACACACACACACACACACACACACACACACACACACACACACACACACACACACACACACACTACCCATCACAGGAGACATTCTGCATTTTTACTTTTCAAAAACATCAGTTAGTGTGATTTATAAGATGTTTTCCTCATGGGGACCAAAAAAATGTCCCCACAAGGACAAAAATTTGGATATTGCCATCTTTGTGGGGACATTTTGTCCCCATACCGTAGGGATTACCAGTCCACACACACACACAAACACACACACACACACACACACACACACACACACACACACACACACACGCAGGAATAAAATCAGCTTTCCTAATTTTCTATCTCGTTCTAATGCAAAATGGTCGCTAAAATATATTTTAAACCCAAAAAATGAAAATCTGTCATCATTTACTCACCCTCAAGTTGTTTCTTTCGTCTGTTGAACACAAAATAAGATATTTTGAAGAATCTGTGTAATCAAACGGTTTATGGACCCCACTGACTTCCATCGTATTTATTTTCCTACAATGAAAGTCAATGGCTATCAAATGTCTGTTATCAACATTCTTCAAAATATATATTTTTGTATGTTCAACAGAAGAAAGAAACCCATACAGGTTTGGAACAACTTGAGGGTGAGTAAATGATGACCATCTCTTTAAACATGTCACATATACGTATCTTAACCTTTTATTGCCCAGCTCTAGTGTGCATACAAGCAAAAGAGAATGACTTTGTCACAATTACTGTAAATAAAGTAAAAATGATGTCAACAATGCTTTTATTGTGCAGTTGTTATGTTTCTTATTTGGCAGATGCTGTGATGGCGACTTCCCAGCGGCAACAGAGTTTGAGTTAAGGAATGCAATAAAGCCAACAATGTTTTATAAACCAACAAAAGGGTTACGTTTTTATTTTGTCATTCTTTATATATATTTCCTTTATTATTTTACGTTGTTAATATTCCATATTTCTTATCCTAATTTTATATTTTATTGTATTTTTAACATTTTGTTTGTTCATTTTTATGTTTTGATCTTTTTGTATTATCTTAAGTTGTCTATGTTGTTAATGTTCTTTTTCTAAATAAAACCTTTATATTTCATTTGTTTGGATGGATTGTTATTATTGAGAACCTGTTATATTTGAGTGAAAAGAATTCTTTAGCTATTTTGTTATCTGTTAGATATATATTTACTAGTGGTCATTCATTAGCTGTCTATTTGATGACTAGTCTATTCTTGGGCTATGATTAGACGTCTATTAGATTTTCACTGACAGCCCAAATTCAGCCTTGTTTTAGCCTAGACCCATATATGCTGTCTATTAGACGTATATATGTAGTCGTTCAATAGCCGTCTAATCTTGGGCTATGATTGGACGTCTATTCTTGGGCTATGATTAGACGTCTATTAGATTTTCACTGACAGCCCAAATTTAGCCTTGTTTTAGCCTAGACCCATATTTGCTGTCTATTAGACGTATATATGTAGTCGTTCAATAGCCGTCTAATCTTGGGCTATGATTGGACGTCTATTCTTGGCTATGATTAGACGTCTATTAGATTTTCACTGACAGCCCAAATTTAGCCTTGTTTTAGCCTAGACGTCTGGGCTATGTTTTGACGGCTATTAGACGTCTTTTAGACGCAAAATTGCTTGCTGGGCAGTATGAGAAAATATTCATGCCTTATCATGTATAGCCTATTTTATGTAAACTGACTTCAAGATTGTTTTGAATGCTATCTCATTCCACATTTACAGTTTGATGTTGGCTAGGCTAACAGGGCTGCTATCCACTAATAATTTATCAAGTCTCAGGACATCTGATTATCAAATAATTCACTCTATCAATTCGACATTTATGTAAATGCTACGTGACTTCTACGTGTTTTAATGGCCGCGCGAGCACATTTTGAACTGGTGCAGAGGGCGTTACCATGGAAACGGAGCGTTAACTCAACTCAACTGACAAGCAACTCCGTCTGTCGTTGATGTTTTCATAATTTCAGATAAGTTTAGTGCCTAAAATTACACAAATAGTACCTACAAATGTTCCTGACACTTTCTTTCATGTAAATGACAAAGCTTCCGTTGAATATTACTTTATAGAAATTGTTTACTGTCTTTGGAAAAAGTCTGTTAGCATCTCAACGTTAGCGTTAACTAACGTTATAGACTCGAGCTCTTGTTTATGGAAGTTGGAGCTTTTAAAATCACATCTTATGTGTAGATGAGATATTTTGATAGTTTTGTTTGGAAGTAAGCTGATTTAACCTACAAATATGCACTGTAAGGTTAATCGGTGACTTCACTTACACAGAGCATGAAAATTATCTGATGTCAAACACGTTTTGAACTTTCTTTGTACACAAATATTGATACCATTTCTGTGATTTCAGAAGATGAAAAAACCCTCTACCACACAGATTTTAACATTTCCAAAGAGATCTGCTGACAGAAGGAAACAAATTGTTTCACGATATATTTTATCTGTATCACCGTGCATTTGTAATTTTCGTTTGCAGAATTTTATATATATATATATATATATATATATATATATATATATATATACACATAAGTGACACTGTATTAGTATTACTATACAAGTAAACCTAAAAAATGTAAATTCTTAAAAATTTAGGATTCTTTTTTTGTATAGTATATCTGTATAATTACTCTTTTTCTATTCTGCATTTCACCTGCTATAGTTTATTTCTAATAGACCTGGCATTGTATAGGCTACTAGATATTTTTGACTCTGAAGATGTTCGTAGATTCTTACTTGCTGATGGCCGTGCACTAGAGTTGGAGCATACTCCTGTCGAAGAACATCTCTATACATTATGAACCATATGACTGGTAAGTAATACCAAAGTCCCTTTCAGACAAGTCATTTCACTCAGCGGCCATCTTTGAAATGCTTCTCGGGCATGCAAGAGCAGCTCCTATCTCTTTGAGTAGGGAAAACATCAAATTCTCCAAAACTTTTCACCAAGCTTACAAATCTTGCACGTATATGTAACGGTATTTATCATAATGTACTGTAAATAGCATTAGAAATATATCAGTTTCACTGTGGTTCATTAATATCATTAGTGATGTTGTAAAATGAGGAAGGAAATAGTCACCATTCTGTAGTGAGCCACTGTTCATCTTTGGAACCCAAATGAAGATATTTCTGATGAAATCCGCATTCTGACCTTTCATAGACTGCCTTTGCAACTTCTATGATGAATCTTTGATGCTTCAGAAAGTTCATAAAGAGATACTACATTTTCTGAAGAGACTTGATCGCTTTTTACGTTGAGCAGATTTAACTTAGGCTTTTACTCACATATAAACCTTGATCATCGAATATAAACAGAAGCTCAACTGAACCTGAATGACGCACAAGAACAAACTTCTTGCAGAATCTCAAATGTGCTGCGTAACCAATGCAGTTCATTCTCATGTTGCGCAGCATGTTTGAGAATCCGCCCGAGTTTTGTTCATCAAAAAGATCTTCATTTGTGTTCTGAATATGAACTAAAGTCTTGCCGGTTTGGAACGACACGAGGGTGAGGAATTAATGACAGATAGGGCTATCCCTATCCCTCAACACAGATAGCAATGTGTGCTTTTCATGATGATGCCGTAAATTACTGCTCATATTCGAGCATACGGCACTTGCATTAAAGTTTTCGGGAAGCCAGAATGCGTATCTATTGACTGAAAACATACATTAGCCTATTGTGTATATTACTTTCTTTTGGGGAATACAGACAAAGCCATTTGAATTTTAAAGAACGGTTTTGCCCATACAATGAAATCAATGTTGTGTCCCATTGATTTTCGTTGTATTGACATTTGACAGAAAACACATACATGTTTAATACAATTTTTGATGATGAGATGAGGGTGAGTACAAAATGACCATATTTCCAGTGTACTAGCCTTTCAACATTTCAGCAGTTTACGTTTTTGAAGTACTTGCATAGTCATTTTAATTGTGCAACATTTGCAATGTATAGGAAGTAACAAAACTGTGTTGAACATTTTAGTAAATTGTTCTCATGCTATTAGTCAGTTTCCAATCTTTTGTGCCCTGAGGTGGAAATGCCAGTGGTGGTGTATACTTAACATTTTGGACAACCACTGTTTTTGTTGTTGTTGTTTTTTACATTTACATTTCGGTTATGGTTTTCTTTCTCACTTTAGATGCTGGAGAAAAACAGCCAGGCTAAAGCATTCAAAGTGGAAGCTTCTGTCGTTCCTCAATAATCCGGGATTGGGATGGTGGAAGGAGCAGAAGAACAAGAAGTTGATTGATTTTGACTGATTTACCTAATGTATAAAATGTATCCAAAAAATGTCATCACTCACCTTCATGTTGTTCCAAACCTGTAAGACTTTTTTTCATCATCGAAACACAAACGAATCTGAGAGATTTCTGTGCCCCCATTTCGCAGTTTACCACAGAAAGGTAGTACAGACATCATTAAAGTAATCCATATGACTCCAGTGGTTTAACCTCGATTTTATGAAGTGACATGAATGCTTTGTGTGTGCAAAAAAACAGCATCTTTATTCACAAAATATATATCTGACGCATGTTCACGAGAGCACCACAATGCATCCGTGTTGTGTTGCCGTGAGAGCTGGTCCGCTTGTGAACAAATGTAATTTGTGAATAAAGATTTGTTTAGTTTTTTTTTGTTTTGTTTTTTGTGCACACAAGGCATCTGCTAAAAATATCTCCATTTGTGTTCTGCACAAAAGTTGTATGGGTTTGGAGCTACACAAGGGTAAGTAATTAATGACAATTTATTTATGTTTAATTTTGGTCATTGCTCTGTTTTATAGTTTTAATATTTATTTTGAAAAAAAAAATCTTATACTGAAAAAAAATATTAATTTGAACAAAAGTTACAGTAAAGACTTAAATTGTTTTTTAAAATCTGTTTAAAATAAATGCTGCTCTTTTGAAAGTTATATTTAAAGAATACTGAAAAACTGTATTGTGGTTTCAACAAAAATATGAAGCAGGACAATGTTTTCAACATTTATAATAATCATAAATGAATCTTGAGCATCAACTCAAGAATGATTTCTGAAGGATCATGTGACACTGAAGAGTTAAGTTTTGATCACAGGAATAAATTACATTTTTACAATGTATTCATATAGAAAAGTTTATGTAGTAATATTTCACAATATTACTGTTTTTACAGTATGCTTGCTCAAATGCAGGCTTAATATGTGATCAGGAAAGTGTTTTTGATGTGTCAATAAATGGTACTCTTGTGAATTGTCTTATTTTGACAGTAATTATGAATATTAAATATAATAATGCATTCACGGTTGAAATTAGGCCTGAAAAAGACGTCTTTTCAACTTTAACTTTACAACCAAATTTTAACGTTGTTTAAACGTCTGGCAATGTCGTCTTTTCAACGAGTTTTTGCTGGGTAGGATCCTATCATTATGATCGAGTGTTATCATTCAAACTGACCAGATCAAGCTTATGACGTGACGTCACAGAATAGAATGCGATGTTTCGCCTGAGGGTATTAAAGGCTTGCAACTCACTTGCACATTTTGTAGGTTGAAGTTTAGGAGTATTCTGATTTCAGAGTGAAAAACTGTTTTATCATCATGGGACAACTCAGTTCACGACGAAAGGAATCGACTTATGAGGAGCATGTACATGAACACCAACCCTGTGTACTGCCCAAATACAGCACCATCACGGCAGAGAACCATCCGCATCTGCTCGATGAGACGCCTGGTGGTGCTATTGAGATTGATGAAGAGAGAGAGGAGAAAGGGACGTTTTTACTAACCTGCAAAGACATATACTTGAGGTTTAGGAGATCTGGAAAATACGACCTGGCTCAGGCTGAGAAGGTCTATCAGACTGAAGCGGGATCATACCGGAAAGTTGTTGGTAAATGCACATATGATGATAGAATATTGTTTTCTTATAATAATCACTGGCCCAATTCACTTAAAATTCAGCTATTTAAGATTACTAGAACTTACTACAAATGATATCTCAATGGCACTAAAATAGCATTGGGTCTTAGGATAGCTTTATTATGTGTCATTACCAAAAAACAAAACAAAAAAAAAAAGTGAATCAATATTTCAGATTTTTAATGTCATATTGTTTAAAGAATTCTTTAATTGTTATTTGTTTCAGAATTTGTATTCATCATTTTATATGTGATTCATGTTATTAATATTCCCCTCTTTAGATCACACTCTACAGCACATCACTATTGTAGAGATCCGTGATCACAAAAAAGCTCCTGCCTATGAAGTCCTCTCTGCTGCTGAGGAACAACTGGAGCAGGACGTCCTCCAACCTCAGGACGCTGACACTCCAGTTAGTTCGACTGAAGATGGCAGCATGGAAGAGCTGGACAAGGGTACGTTCATTACCATCAGAACACACACATCTTACATTCCTAGTTGTTGAGGATAGCTTAATTCAGAAACTAATCCATTTACATTGTTTGGAGATGGTTTATCTTTTCAAAAGTGCCCCCAAATGAAAAGCTGCAATGTTTTATTTATATTATTGGTATTCCCCCCTTTAGGTCAGGTGTCTCTACAGCGCATTGTGGAGATCTGTGATCTTCAAGAAGCTCCAGCCTCTGAAGTCCTCTCTTCTGCTGAAGAACAGCTGGAGCAGGACGTCCTCAAACCTCAGGACGTTGACTCTCCAGTTAGTTCAGCTGAAGATGACAGCATGGAAGATCATGACATGGGTAGGTTTACTGCCATAATTCAGAACGTAAAATACACATTCTCACATGCCCAGCAGTTGAGAATACAAAGCTTTATTATGTTTCATTTGAATTCAGAAACAATCCCATTTACATTATTTAGAGATGTTTATTTTTGTCAAAAATCACCCTAAATGAAGAACCAACATTTTATTCATATTAAAAATTTTGGGATTCCCTACTTTAGATCAGACTTCTCTGCAACACAGTGTAGAGATCCATGATCTTGGAGAAGCTCCAGCTTCTGAAGTCCTCTCTTCTGCTGAGGAACAGCTGGAGCAAGACGTCCTTCAACCTCAGGACGTCGACGCTCCAGTTGGTGCGGCTGAAGATGACAGCATGGAGGAGCTGGGCAATGGTAAGAATAATAAAAACATGAGAATTAGGAAATGTTATTATAAATTATAAAATACATAAACAAAAAAGTGAATTCCATGCTAACTACAATTTCTTATCATTTAATAGACCACATTTGCTGGCGATATGAATTTGGACACAAGCTGGGTGAAGGAGGATTTGGCTCTGTGCATGCAGGGACTCGATGCAAGGATGGCCTTAAGGTTTCTTTCTTTTCTTTTTTCTTTTGCTTAACCTTTTTTAACTTACAATACTCCATATTCACGATTCATGACTGCAATAATATAAACCCTGTGCACATGATAATGTTCATTCTTTGTTTTGTTAATTAGGTGGCTGTGAAAATTGCAGATAAGACACCACGTATGCCATATATCACAGTTGTGAGTAGACTGTGGTCTTTATTGCTTCTCACTCACTGTTTTTTTATTTATTACTCATCTTATATTCATGTTAATTTAGGAAAGTACCTCCATCTAACCATCATATGTTCTTTATTTTAGCCTGGTCATCCCAAACGCCTCCCAATGGAGATCGGCCTGACATTCATGGCAAATAAGGGCCCCAGCGTTCCGCAGATAATTAAACTTCTGGAATGGCAGGACGACCCGGATCATTACATAATGGTATTGGAGCGCCCCATGCCTTGCATGGACATGTTTGGGTTCATGAAGCTCCAAGGAGGAATTCTAGATGAGGGGACAGCACGGCAGGTCTTGTGGCAGGTAATTTACGCTGCTAACATTGTCTGTGAGCGTGGTGTATTCCATGGAGATCTAAAACTAGAGAACCTGCTAATAAACAAGGACACCATGGAAGTCAAAATTATTGACTTCGGGTGCGGTGCACTCATGACAGAGTCTGGCTATGTGACCTTCAAAGGTATGTATTATGAACCGTTTTGCAAGTGAGTTAATTAACTCACTGAAACACATCCTATATATTCTCAACATGCTGTGATAATGTATTAAACATCATACAAAACCTCTTTCCAGGCACAAACATCTACTGTCCGCCAGAGCTCAATGTCAACGGCAGGTACCATGCAAAGCCGGCGACAGTGTGGTCAATAGGAATCCTTCTGTTTCTGATGGTGCGTGGGTATTATCCCTCATACCACGACTTGCACATGATCAGTAAGAACGACTGGTCCGAACCTGCCTTGTCACAAGGTGAGATCTTTTCTTTTTTTTGAACAAAGAGGGACATAATAAATTCTAAATCATTTAAAAAAAGGTGTACAGTATGAGCTAATAGTCAGACGTCTATCTCATCGTTTTGCACAGAATGCTGCCAGATGATCCATGCTTCACTGCGGCCTGATCCACAGCAGAGACTTATTCTGGAGGAGATGCGGCTTCATGACTGGTTTAAGGTACTAAAAGTAGAGACTGTTTAGTCAAATGTTTTAACATATCATCCTAAACTTGCTCTAAATGTAATGTATTTAGAAAAATAATGCTTATTTATTTTTATTTCAGGTCATGGAGTAAGAAAACAACTCCCTGTCACAGCCACCATTTTTGACACAAGTGGCCTGTCTGTGGATACAGGACTTCCTAACACACCGGCCACAGTCAGTCAGGATGAGGACACTTCCCTGCTCTTTCACTCATAGGATGTTCAGCCTGTTGTTCTACTCTCTGTACTCATATGACTGCTTACCAGCACACACCTCCTGATGCCTGCAGAAAGCAACTAGAATCAAAAAGGACTCATATCACTCAGCACATAAACTACTCCCCTCAAGGAAGGGATACAAGACAAGTCCATCAGAGAACAGACCACAAGAGTGATGAACAGTTTTTACCTCAAAGCCATTACAACACTGAACTCTGCACTGAAATCAAACGCTTTATAGACACAACGGGCAGCACGGTGGCTCAGTGGTTAGCACTGTTGCCTCACAGCAAGAAGGTCCAGGTCTGAGTCTGGAGTCCTTTCTGTGTGGAGTTTGCATGCTCTCCCCATGTTAGCGTGGGTTTCCTCCGGGTGCTCCCGGTTTCCCTCACAATCTAAAGACATGCTAGATGAATTGGAGAGTCGACTACTATGTACTAATGAATCATTTGATACAATCCACTTATTGTGTACATACTTGTTTTTTTTTTTAATAGCACTTATATTTTAAAAATACCTTTATAAGAAAATCTATAATTTGTTTGTAAGAAATTGATACAAAATTTATAAGAAAGTGTATAATTTATATATAAGAAAATGTATAAGAACCTTTTTTAAGATAAATTAAAAATTATTTAAAGAAATGTTGTGAGAATTTATACTTTTATAACATTAATCATAATAAAATAAAACATTTTAGTACATTTATATTGCATATTGTTTCCTTTTGGAGTTTCATAGTACATTCTTCTGACGTAGCCAGAAGATGAGGTAACTTGGTCTTATTTGGTTAAAGGGTAATTCATGTTTATGCAGCTGTATAGGCATAAATAAAAGGTTGACACGAGAGTAGATCAGTGACTGTATTCACAACAGCGCTGGCTGCAAAACAACATCGATCACATGAACCATTACATCCTGTAAAGGATCCCCTTTTACAAAATAAGAACTAAATAAATGCAAAATACTGTATGAGTTTTAGACAACATAACATTCAAAACAACTGCAATTAACTTTAAATTATGCACTTATGACCATGAAGTATCATTGATTATAGAGTCCTTGTTACATTAACAGTTCTTTTCCTTTCCAAAAACTGCCATAGCAGCATTTCTAACTTATTACAAATCAAGCCTCTTGGGTGGCTTGGATAATCGGCCAGCCCTAGTGTAAGTGTGTCCAGCTGATGACGAGGGTTTGACAGGGTCAGGTGAAACCTGTGGCTTCACAGGAGGTGAGTCAGCAGATAAATGGGCCTCTGCCACACTCCCTTCCAGCATAAGAGGCAACTCGGGTTCAGTTATGTCCAGTGTTTGTGTGGTGGTTGACTCTGCTGCTTTTAAGTGCACTCTGTTTCGTCTATATAGGGATCCACCTACATTCACAAGATAAGAGCGCGGTGCCACTTTCTGAAGGCAGGTGCCAACCCTCCAAAAAGCATGGTTTTCTCCTGGAAGGGGCTTCATGCGGATCCTCTCTCCTATGTTCAGCTCTGGCAGATCACGTGCGGACCTTTCATAATAGGATTTTGCCAACTGCTTTCGGTGATGAAGCCGCTCCACAACCCCAGTTACAACGCATGACTCTAAAAGCTTATTTGTTACTGGAAGAGACGTTTCCAGTCTCCGCAACATTAACCTTTGTGCAGGGCTACTGTACATGTATTCAGTAGGGGTGTATCTCCAGTGAAGGATTGCTTTCCAGGGGTCAGTTCTGTTGTGCATGGCTTTGCGCAAATGGTTCTTAGCCATCTTAGCGGCTGGCTTAGCCTTTCCATTTGATTTAGGATGTCTTGGTGAAGAAGTGGTGTGCTCAAATTCCCAGCTGGAGGCAAAGCGCTTAAACAGAGCACCAAACTGAGGACCATTATCTGTGATCACTATCCGGCTAACCATGTCGAGCAAACTGAGCCTTGCAGCGCTTGTTGACCATCTCTGCAGATAAATCAGGAAGTAGTTCAATCTCCCAAAAATCTGAGAAATGGTCCACAATTAGCAGATAATCCTTTTGCTGATGACTGAAGTCCATGCTGACGATCTGCCATGGTCTGCTGGGGATGTCATGAGACAGCATGGTTTCCTTCTGTTGGTTGTGTGCAAATTCATTGCAAGTCGAACAGTTACTCACAAAGTCTTTAATTTCTGCTTGCATACTAGGCCAATACAGAGTGTCACGGGCTTGACGATACCATGCGTCACCTCCTATATGGCTTGACTGTATGCGCTTGAGCATCTCTAGACGTAGTGACTTGGGGATAATGACTTTCTGTCCACGGAACAAAATACCATCTTGCGCACTTATTTCATCTCGATAAGGCCAGAATTCAAGGATGATGTGTGTTGTTTTTTCTTTCTCATCAGGCCAGCCTGCAAGGACAGTGGTTATAAGGGCCTGTAGTGCACCATCCATATCCGTATGCTCCCAGATTGGCTTCAGCCACTGGTCCGTCACGTTCAAGTATTCTGCTTGGTTGATGAGTTGTACATTGTCTTGTTCTTTCTGCAGATGACATATGGCATGCCGCTGGTAAACTGCTCCATTTCCTGTACAGTCAGCAGCTGCCCTGCTCAATTTGTCACTGATGAACATTTTAGGCCCCGGTTTGTAGACAACCTTGAGACTGTAGCTCTGAAGTGTCATGAGCATGCTTTGAAGAAGTGGTTTGTTGAATATAGTGATCAAGGGTTTATGATCAGTCTCTGCTGTGACCAACTCTCGTCCGTACAGATAATAGTGAAATCTTTGGCAAGCGAAGACGATACTGAGACACTCTCGATTTGAGCGTAATTTTTTTCCGTGGGAGTCAGGGCTGTTGATGCGAAAGCGACAGGCTGTCCTTCTTGCATAAGACAACACCCTAGACCACTTTGGTTTGAGTCGCTTTACTGTGATAGGCTTAGTAACATCATAACGCAGCACAGGCATCGATGTGGCCATGGATTTTAGCTTGCAAACGGCATCATGTTTGGGTAGCCAGTGCCAGGGTGTGTCTTTGTCGAGCAAGCGCTGGAGTGGCTAGCAAACAGTCGACAAGTGGGGCATGAACTTGGCTAAATAATTAGCAAAGCCAATGAGACACTGTACATTTTTGGCATCTGAGGGGTTGGGCATGTCCATGATAGCCCTGACCTTCTCTGGGTGAGGCTTCAAGCCAGCGTATGAAAGGAAATGACCATGGAACTTCACTTCGGTGACCTTAAATTGCAATTTTTTTAAGCTAAGCTGTAGCTTGACCTCTCTGCAACGCTCCAACAGGGCCTGAAGCTTGAGACAAAAGCCAACAACAAGAACATCATCAGCAATGGGCTCAATCCCCTTTAAACCTGTTAACAGTTCATGCTATTTCCGTTGATACACCTCAGGTGCCACCGAGACACCAAATGGGAGCTTTAGCCACTGTTTCCTGGCCCATGGGATCCAGAATGTGGTCATGATGCTGTTCTCTAGGTCCAGCTTGCACTGTAAGAATGCATGTTTGGCATCAACCAATGTGAATATCCTTGCTTTAGGCAGTTTGTACAGCACATCCTCCAGAGTTGGCATTGTCCAGGAAATATGGGTCCAAGCAAATCCTCAGCTTGTCTGGCTTTTTTACAATCACCATGTTGCTGATCCAATCAGTTGGCTCTGTAACATCTACAATATGACCCTCTTCCTGATATGTGTCCAGTAGGGCTTTGACAGCTGTTTTCATAGCGATTGGAACATTCCGGGGGGCACACTGTACCAGTCTGACGCTAGTATCCAGCTCGAAGTGGACCGCACCAGGCAGAGATTCCACAGTAGAGTTAAACACATCACTGTATTTGTCAATTAACTGTTCCTTAATGAGAGGCTCAGAGCGTTCATGTTCCATTTTGAGCACGTCATCTGGGATTTTAAACTGCATCAGGCCTAGCTGTTCACAAGTAGAGCCTGAGAGAAGTGGACTTTGATTTGTCTCTACTACCTCATATGACAGTTGATATCTCTCTCCTTTGACCAAACATTCTGTGTTAAAAACACCCATGGAGTCCAGCGACTCGCCTGAGTACAGCATTAGTTTGACGTTATTGGGGTGGAGTGGTGTGTGTGGTGCCACCCTTGACATTGCTCATGACATTGCATGTTGCCCCTGAATCTAACTGACAACGCAGTGACTTGCCATGTAATCGCAGGGAAACAAACCATTTCTTCCCTTTCATGTGCACTGTGCTAATGGACTCAACTATGTAAATATCATCATCACTGTCCCCAACCGGCTCCTCCTTGGAATATTCAATGGAGTAAAGCTTCCCCTCTGTAAATCTGCTTTTGCTTTTAAGGCACGCTTTAGCAAAGTGATTGTCAGTTCCACAGAGTCTGCATGTTTTGCCATATCCTGGACAATGCCATATGCTGCTTTCGCTGGTTAGGCCTGAATGGTTTCCTAGCAATAGCGTGAACCGTTTTGGCTGGAGGCATGCATGCCGCATCCATCGCTCTCATATGCATAGCGGTCTGTTCAGCTGTGCGACACATCTCAATGGCTGTGAGCAGTGTTATTTTTTTTTTTACTTAGCAACCTGCGTCTGGTCCCTTCATTTGTAATGCCCAGTACGATTTTGTCACGAATCATTTCATCCTTTAATCCAGCATAATCACAAGTTGCTGCTTTTTCTCTCAATCTGGTCACAAAATTGTCTATCGATTCACCTTCCTCCTTTTTACAACAGAAATTACATTTCTGGCAGGCTTGAAGTATGCTTCCAATACATCTAGGATGGTATTAATGTCTCTCTGTTGCGCCGCTGTGAGATTCAAATTGTGCCGGTAAACAAGTCTGCATTCAGATCCCATCCCACTTCTCAATGTGGCAGCTTGGACCTCCCTGGTCTTTTCAGCCAGGCCCGTGACCAGTGCGTAATCCTCAAACTCTGCCCTGAATAATTCCCAGTTAGCGCTCCAGTCTCCGTTCATGTTCATCGGTGATGGCGGCGGTATGTTAGCTCCAAAGTGGGCTGGTACACCGCTAGACTGTCTGGTGAGACACGGCCGCCTCATTATCATCGGCCATAATCAAAGAAATTGTCGGAATAAGCAGTTACAGCGCAAACTTAAGGATGAACGTGCTATGCATCTTCTGACACCATGTTTATGCAGCTGTATAGGCATAAATAAAAGGCTGACACGAGAGTAAGATCAGTGACTGTATTCACAACAGCGCGGGCTCCAAAACAACAAGCCCAAGCAATCGACTGTCGATCACATGAACCATTACATCCTGTAACACTTCAGTGCTGGGAAGATGAATCTGTTTTTTAAACTGGGTCATTTATAGGGTTGGGTACCCGGTATGTACCGGACCGAAACAGAACGCAGATTTCGGTGCCACTTATTCAGACGTGCTTTCGTGCTTTGGCTGGCGCCGAGCCAGAGACAGACACACTCAGCGCTCGTCACATATAACAACTATTCAGTGTTTTCAACCAGATCATGTTTATTTTAGGTTTCAGACATGTAAATGCTGTAAAAAGTACTAGCAAAAAATACACACTGATGTCTATGGAAGCGGCAAACAATCCTTTCTAGGGCTGTCATTTTTTAGAAAAATCTAATTCGAACAGATATCAAATATCAAGCAATGTATTCGAATATATACCATTCGCAAAGACCCAACCCCTTTAGTTACTGTTGCTATGTCTTACAAGCCTTGGCGCTATCACACCACACACGTTCTCATGTGGAGAAAATACATCGCGGAGCAAAGGACACTGGCAACACACCGACAGACAGGATAGCAAGTTACTTTTGATATGAAACAAAGTCTCAACTTTCAAATTGTCATTGTTCAAAGTAATGTGAACAAAAAATACCGTTTTGTGGCTCTTTAATGTGTCTTGATCACTGTATTCAGATTTTCTCAGCTAAAGCTGCTCGTGAACCGATCATCTCTTCCTCCTAGTTCATTGATATGCATCAAATAAACATGAATAAACACTAAAATAAATGTTGTTTCAACCGCGGAAAGACGTCAGTACACACCGTTTTTCCAAGTTCAACTCCACCAACGTTAATATCCTCACTACTTTGTCGGACAAAACAGCAAATTCGGCGATTTGACTGCTCAGATCTACTGTCAATCAAACTTGCTGCGGAGGGTGAATTGTCCGCTCAGGCTGGCCGTTCTGAGACTTATCTTCCATTTTAAAAACAGACTGGCTATTATTCGCTTGATTTGGTCATGGGCCTACGCTACAATACGTTTAGAGCGCCCTCTATTGGATGAGATGGAAAACAATAAAATAAAAAAACAAACGGTCTAATCATAGACTGTAAAAAATGCGCTACATGGCACTTTAAAAACCGGATAGTTTATTTATAGTTCGATTACGGATATTTCACATCATATTCGAATACATATTCGAATAAAAAGTGACAGCCCTAATCCTTTCAGAAGATAACTTGACTTCGTGTTTTATTCACATCAGATTCACATTATATAGTGACTATAGTTTCCTCTATTCTTCTCAGTTCAGCAGCAGCCACTTAATTTCATGTATTTCGTGAGACAAAGATAAATGTGATCGTTAACTTAATCCGAGATCTGATTCTCTGAGGCGCAAACTAATGTGGCGCCGCCCATCGCGCAGTATAGATCAACTAACACACATTTACTCACACATATTTGAAAATCTGAATATCAGATAGTTCATGACATAGTTAGCAAGTTTGTGAATATTTTGAATAAAAAAGAAAAGCTGAGCTGTCATACAGCGCTGTTGCGGCTGCTTTGTGTCATGTGAGAAGCATGATGCGTCTCCATGGAAACAATAAGGCCATGCATTCTAAAATATTCAGCCAGAGAATATGGTCATGTTTCTGCAAAATAAAGCTGAAGCTTGAAGCTGGTTTGTAGCAGACCAAGAATACAGACTACTGCTGAACTGTTATTTAGAGCTAAATTAGGCCCGTTTTTGTTGGGTTAGCTGGCTTTAGTTTTACTGTGAATTTGTTAAGTAAATTGTGTTTTGTATTTAATTATATATTTATATATTTAAGTATACTACTTTAAACTGTTCAATTTAAATAATTAAATAAAAAGCCATTCTTTAATCTCATCCACCTCATTTTGTGGCTCTTTTGGCTGCATTAGAAACAGGTAAGTTGTATTAGGAATATATTAAAGGAACACTTCACTTTTTTTTTTTTTGAAAATAGGCTCATTTTCCAAGTCCCTTAGAGTTAAACAGTTGAGTTTTACCATTTTTTGAATCCATTCAGCCGATCTTTGTATCTGGCGGTAGCACTTTTAGCATTAGCATACATTATTGAATCGGATTAGACCGTTAGCATTGCACTCAAAAATGATGACCAAAGACTTTAAATGTTTTTCTCATTTAAAGTCCCTGTAAAGGCAATTCTGAGATTTGTTTCTAAACACATTAGAAGTGTTAGAAATGTATTGTTGAAACACATTACAAAGACTGAACTATATAGTACTGAATTCACAAGTTAGACTGCTAAGAAGTTCCCTATCTGGGAACTCGAGCTGCGTCAGCGCTGTGAGAACGCCCCTGCGTGATCGCGTCATGAAGCGCGTGTAGAACCAATCCAATCAGGAGATAGAACGTCATCGGCTGGGTGACGTCATCGACCGGAAACTATAAAACACCCGTGAAAACAAACAGGAACTAGCTTCTGTGCCTTCAGTAAGCGATCTGTGTGAACCTGTCTGTCTATTTGGTGTTTTTGTCTGTCTATGAGAGAGAATTTTCCACCCTTTTGTTAAATATTACAAAAAAAGAGAAAAGAAAGGAGAAAATATGGCGAGTGAACAGTTCACCAAATGTGTGCATCCCTGCCCTCGTTTTATCACGGCTGGGGATACACACTCTCTTTGTGTGATCTGTTTGGGAGCGCAGCATGCCCAGGCAGCCCTTGATGGGGCTGCTTGCGAGCATTGTGAGCGGCTTCCGCTGAGAACGCTGCGCTCCGCCAGGCACTCTTTGAGGAGGGTGCCTCGGCGCGTGTTCCCCGCGGCTCGGGTCCCGCTTCTGCCGAGGCAGAGCGGCGGCTTCAGTCGTGGGGTTCACAAATGGACCTTGCAGAGGGGTGTGAGACGGGCCCAGCCTTATCTCAGCCCTCACCTGCATCGTCCAGCGCCTCATCTCGGGGTTTGGAAGCCCGCCCTGCGGTTTCTTCCCCCCCGGGTGAGGCGCCGATGCTCCAACTATCCAGCTCTGAGGAGTTGGGCGTTGAGAGCATCGCAACTGAAGACTCGCCACTTCAGTCACCAGCAGGCGAGGAGCTAATGGAGGTGCTCACGAGGCGGTGGCCAGGTTAAATATAGACTGGCCAGCCGAGAGATCAGAATCCCATCAAGTGAGAAGGAGTAAACTGGATGAGCGGTTCCTGCCCTCTCGTGCAGCAGAACCTCAACGTCGGGCCTGCCGTTCTTCCCTGACCTGCACACCGAGGTGTCTAGGTCCTGGAAGAAGCCGGCGTCATTTAGGTTTTCAGCCCTCAGACATCTACCTATAGTAACATCATAGGGCTGAAACAGCATGGTTATGGGGCGATGCCTAAGGTTGAAGAGGCGGCTTGCGAGCCATCTCTCGCCTTCTTCGGCATCGTCCCTAAAGGCCCCGACTTTACCCACCAAGCCGTTAAAAACAACGTCGGCGCTGGTGGGTAAAGCGTGCTCAGCGGCAGGTCAGGCGCGGCATGCCTGCATACGATGGCTATCATGCAGGCATACCAGGCCGACCTGCTTAGGGACTTGGATGGCAGAGATGAGGTGGGCTCAGATTTAATTACTGAGCTCAGGCAGTCTGCCGATCTCGCTCTCCGGGCCACCAAGGAGACGGCTAGATGTGTGGGCCGCTCTATGGCAGCCTTGGTGGCCACGAGAGGCATTTGTGGCTAAACCCCACTGAGATCAAGGAGAGGGAGAAGAGCTTTTTGCTCGATGCGCCGCTGTCCCCTGAGGGCCTCTTCGGTGACGCTGTACAATCAGTCACCGAGAGGTTCCAGGAGTCAATAAAACAGGCAGCGGCGCAAGCAGTTTCTCCCTCTCCGAATCCAAGTCCCGGGCAGCAGCCCAAGGAAAGGCGAGACGAGCTCCTCGCACAGGGCGCAACAGAAGCAGAGCGTCGCCACCCGTGCTCCTCCGCAAAGGAATGGGAGGCGGGCGGCGCTCTCAGACGCAGGCCTTCGAGGGTAGGGCTGATCTGAGGACAGTCCTTATCGCCAAGAAGGCCTCGTCAGCGGTCCTGGCGCCAGGAACGTCAGGACGCTGAGGGTTGTCCCCTCCGCAGGAAGACGGTGTTTACCTCAGCACACGGTACCCGTCTTCCTGCGGCGCCCTCTGGGGGCCACGCTGCCAACCCCGCCGCAACGCCGGGGCGCAGATGGTCCTCGCGGGCCACCCGAGGGTGGTCCGCTTCCTCCTCGGGAGGTTCCCGAGCAGTCAAGTCAGGCGTTCCCTGCCGGTCCGCCGTTTCAGGGCACTGCACTTGTTGCTCAAAGTACACCAGAGGCCAGCCTCGAGAGGCTGGTTCCCTTAGTAGAATTTCTAGACGAGTGGAAACGTCTATCGAACATATCTCGTTGGGTCCTGCAGATAATAGAGAGGGGGTCTGCGATTCAGTTCAAAGAGCGGCCACCTCCGTTCAGCGGTGTCCTACCCACAGAGGTAGGCCGGAGCAGGCTCTGGTAATGGCACAGGAAGTAGAGACACTCCTGCGAAGGGCTATAGAAAGGGTTCCTCCTCCCAGCAGGGAGTCGGGCTTTTACAGCCCGTTACTTTATCGTGCCAAAGAAGGATGGGGTTGCGCCCGATATTAGATCTCGTCTACTAAATCGCTCTGTGGCAAAGCTCAGATTCAAGATGCTTACACTCAGACAGATCGTGTCTCAGATCAGATCCGAGGATTGGTTTGTGACCATAGACCTCAAAGACGCATACTTTCACGTCTCCATCCTTCCACATCACAGGAAGTTTCTGAGGTTTGCCTTCGGGAGAGGCATACCAATATCGAGTACTTCCCTTCGGTCTAGCACTGTCACCCGCACCTTTACCAAGTGTGTGGATGCAGCTCTGGCGCCGTTGCGTCTGCAGGGCATCCGCATACTCAATTATATCGACGATTGGTTGATCCTAGCTCACTCCGAGCAGATGGCGGTTCAGCATCGAGATGCTGTTCTACACATGTCAAGGTTGGGGTTGAGACTGAGCAAAAGAAAAGTGTGCTTTCTCCGGCTCAGAGGACCACCTTTCTAGGCGTGAAGTGGGACTCGGTAATTATGCGGGCGCAATTATCGCCGACACGCATAACATCGATCCGCACAGCAGTAAAAGAACTGAAGCTAGACCGTGCTATCACTGTGAAGCAGTTTCAGAAACTGTTAGGCCTCATGGCAGCTGCGTCAGCGTGATACCTTTTGGCCTGCTGAACATGAGGCCGTTACAGTGGTGGCTCAGAACGAGAGGGTTTTCCCGAGGGGAAATCCGCTCCATACGATCAAAGTCACGCACGCGATGCCTTCGTGCTCTGGTCATGTGGAAGGATCCCGGGTTTCTGGCCCAGGGACCGGTGTTGGGGCTCAGGTTCGTCGCGTAACGCTAACGACAGATGCTTCCCTCACGGGGTGAGGCGGTCATGAGTGGTCGCTCATCCCAGGGTCTATGGCAGGAACATCAGCGGCTATGGCACATAAATCGGCTAGAGATGCTGGCTGTGTTTCTTGCATTGAAACAGTTCCTGCCCGACCTCAGGGGCCACCATGTGTTAGTCAGGACAGACAACACATCGGTGGTCGCCTATATAAATCACCAGGGGTCTGAGGTCTCGCCCCTTATACAAGCTGGCACGTCAGATCCTCCTGTGGGCCCAAGGAAACTGCGTTCCATCAGGGCAGTTTACATCCCAGGGTCTTGAATCAGGAAGCGGACATCCTGTCGAGGCAGGGGCCGAGGCCGGGAATGGAGACTCCACCCGAGGTGGTGGAGCTCCTATGGCAAAAATTCGAGAGAGCAGAGGTAGATCTGTTTGCTTGCAGAGAATTCCCACTGTCCTCAGTGGTTTTCTCTGTCACATCCAGCCCTCTGGGGCTGGGCGCCATGGTACAGGAGTGGCCGAGGCTGCCCCTGTCGCATTTCCTCCGATCGCTCTGCTTCCGGGAGTTCTGGAGAGGGTGCGCCGGGGAGTCCGGGTGCTACTAGTGGCTCCGTGCTGGCCGACCAGGATCTGGTTTTCGGACCTGATATCTCTCCTGGAAGGCTCTCCCATGGAGATTCCAACCAGGAGGACCTCCTTTCCCAAGCGGGCGGGAGATTCCTTCATCCCGCCCGGAGTTGTGGAAACTGTGGGCCTGGCCTCTGAGGGGCTAGGCTCCTAGAAGAGTCTCTCGACTGAGGTCGTGGAGACCATTCTTCACTCCAGAGCTCCGTCCACGAGGAAGCTGTACGCACTAAAATGGAGATTGTTCTCAGTGTGGTGTAGAGAACGCCAGTTGGACCCAGTTAACTGCCCGGTTGGTACAGTGCTGGAGTTCCTGCAGGCGAGATTCTCAGCAGGGTTGACCCCTCCACAATAAAGGTGCGTGGCGGCCTTAGCTGCCTTCCACACTCCTTTGGGTGGAGTGTCTTTGGGAAGACACCCTTTAGTTACACGTTTCCTCCGTGGCACTTTGAGGTTGAGGCCGGTGGTGCATTCGAGGTCCCGACATGGGATTTGGCTATTGTTCTGCGGGGCCTGTCTGAGGCTCCTTTGAACCATTGGAAGAAGTGCCAGATAAATTTCTGACACTTAAGACCATCTTTTATTGGCCATTTCGTCCCTCAAAGAGTAGGGGACATGCAGTCCCTGTCGGTAGGGCCCTCATGTCTAGAGTTTGCGCCTGGCATGGTGAAGGCTTTTCTTCACTCCAGACCAGGATATATCCCCAAGGTTCAGTCGAGCCCGAGGGGTCCTATTACTCTGCAAGCCTTCTGTCCTCCTCCTTTCGTGACGTCAGACCAGGAAAAATTAAATCTGCTTTGCCGGTTAGGGCTTGATGCCTATGTCCACAGAGCTGCCCTGTGGAGAAAGACGGATCAATTATTTGTCTGTTTGAGCCCCAAAAAGGGGGCGCCAGTGTCTAAGCAGAGAATGAGCAAGTGGTTGGTCGAGGCCATCTCTCTTGCTTATGAAGCGGTCGGACAGCCGTCTCCTCTGGCTGTCGGCGCATTCTACTAGGGTATGGCTGCTTCTAAAGCACTTCTGTCGGGGCTTCCCTCCAAGATATTTGTAACGCGCGGTTGGTCCTCGCCGCTGACCTTTGTTAGATTCTCTACGAACTTGGCGTAGCATCTACAGTTGGGGCACAGGTGTTATCGTAGTCGCAGGCGCCTACGGTTTCACACATACGGAAGCACTTGGTCCTATGGCGATGTGGGTATAAAGCGTTCTCACAGCGTTTCGACGCAGCTCGAGTTCCCAGATGAGGGAGCGTCTCGGTTACGTATGTAACCCTAGTTCCCTGAGGAGCGAGGCGCTGCGTCGCCATACTCGGCATGCCCGTGATCACTTACTTCAGGCTTTTGCAGAAGCTAGTTCCTGTTTGTTTTCACGGGTGTTTTATAGTTTCCGGTCGATGGCGTCACCCAGCCGATGACGCGTTCTATCTCCTGATTGGATTGGTTCTACACGCGCTTCATGGACGCGATCACGCAGGGGCGTTCTCACAGCGTTTGACGCAGCGTCTCGTTCCCCTCAGGGAACTAGGGTTACATACGTAACCAGACGCGTTTTCACCTTTGCTGTGTTCCGGATTTTTGGGCGGGTTAAAACGGTGGCTCAATGACGCACCGCTTGGCATGTGGCCTCCCCATAACTAGAGCACATTCACAATTGCGCACCAGTTCACCGTGACCCGCTAGATTGTGAGTTACTGTCAGTACCTAGCTACCTTGATGGAGTGCTGGCGATCACCACCAACACCTGCCTCTGCAGTGTCTTTACACCGGATAGTTTTACAAACTTTCATCGCAACAACTGGGATTCACTGATAATCCGCTGCAGAATGGGGCCGAACCGACTATCTCCCACCCCAACCTTCATCCTCCCGCCTCGCCGACATCTGGTGCCGTCGTGACTCGTGACCTGTACTTGAGTGTTGTTGTTGTCTTGTGTGTTTACGGCAGCTTTCCCGCGAGTGGGTGTGGTTTCGCGCCGATCAACGGACACGCCCCAGCGCTTGAGAGCAGAGAACGCTGCTTATTTTTTCAAGATTGCGATAAGATATTTTATGTACTTAGCGGATTTTTTATGATTCAAATTTGGCTAGTTGGTTAATAACACATTTATCTGTGGTGTGAGAAACTCAGAAAACATGTTTATATTCCTTCTATGCATCTTTTATGCACTACTGCACACTGATTGTTAAATACCATTTTCAGAACATGTATACAAGAAAATTTCTGTTGTTGAGGATTTAATCACTTCACTTACCAAGAACTAACTCTTCTGCATCAGAAATAGATAGCATATTACGTAGCTTAGCATTGTTTCTAAGGTGGTAAAATGCCGTTCTTGTAACATATGAAATATGATTTTTGAAAGACAAGTTGCGGTCTTATATAATATCCAGGTCTTTTACTGTAGTGGATAAAGTGGCATCGAGGAAAAAAAAAGATACCCAAGTCATTTATGTAGTAAAAATGTGAAATTATTGAATTTGGTGCCTTCTAGACTGGGAAAAGACAGAAAATGTATTTTTGTCTCATGGGGATGAAAGACAACAATTCCCAGAATGCACTTGCTTCGCTGCCCTGCTAGGCACACTCATGGCTACTGGATAACTTGCCTACTGCTTTTCATTTTCATAAAATCAGTTCAGTTAGAGACACTACAATTAAAAACTGAACATGTGTGTTCAATATATAATGTGAGTGTTTGAGTGTCATGGCACAAACACAGCAGGAGTCGGATTACATTCATCACATGAGGTGAGGTAATCGCGGGATTCGCGGCTGCAGCTGCATTCACAGCGCGTGATCAGTCAGGCGTGTGTTCAGTTCATGTTTTTGGAAGCTTAACTTTCATAGGAATTCGTTTGAAAAGTTGAAACACTCACTTTGCTCTCCACCGCTCCGTTTACATGAATCTCCGCAGAGCTGAGTGCTGTGAGTGCGATGTTGAAAACGATAATTTGAATACTCCCAGGTTTTCACTGATACAAAGCTTAATGCTAATCGCTGAAGTAACCCTTTAACAGCAGGACCTAATTAAGCCATGCTAAAGCTTGACTTATTAGTTTCAACACAAAATATATCAGATATCACTGAAATAGATAAAACAGCACAGAAAAAGTCACAGGAGTGGCCCACAAAAGGTTTTTATTTTTTACATAAAAATGAAGGTGTAGAATATATATATATTTATATATATGTATATATATATATATATATATATATATATATACACACATCATGAACACAATGAAAGGGTAGAATGGTCTGGATTCAGGGTACAATTTTTAAAACAACCAACATATAAAACAACAACTTACATTACAAAAAATAAAACAGTACCAGTGTTTCCACAACTTAAGACGTAACGTTAGTGCTAAACCTTTACACAAGGGGCACATAGTAAAATCTTGCCTAGGGCAGCAAATTGGTCAGGGCCGGCTCTGCTATTAGGTCATATGCTGTACCGATTCTTTCCCACGGCCGTGCAGTGGGCGGAGCTAAAGAGTTATGAGCCCACACACACACACACACACACAAAATACATCAGGGCATTATCCCATGTTGTTTGCACATAATATAAACAACATGGGATAATGCCCTGATATTTGTGTGTGTGTGTGTGTGTGTGTGTGTGTGTGTGTTCTCATAACTCTTTAGCTCCGCCCACTACACGGTGTCCACGCCTGTGTGTTTGATGCCGTTTTACTCACCGCCTGCGGTTTCAACATGACAGGGAACAAAAACACTTGCAGAACTCAAAAACAAACTGAATCCTCTGTTTCCTTAATGCTGGGTTATTTGGGAAGCTGAATAAGGTTATCTTTCCCTCACAACCAAAAACACACTTCTTTATTGACATTGTTGATTTCGTGGTCTAAAAACAAAATGACAGCACTGCCGACAGCTTCAGTAACCCGAACGAAGCTCGTTAACGGGCGCTCCTGTTTAGCATGAGAATCCAACTCTTTAACAGTGTAAATAAGTCAGTTTGCATGAAATAGCATTAGACTCCATTAGACCCCTTGAAATACTCAAATGAGTCAACACTTTTGCATTCTCTAATATGACTATTATCTATTACTGTTTCCATCTGCTGGTCAGTTCTCTTTCAAATGGTATCTTGCACTGCTGTCTGAACAAAATGCTATGGGGTATGCCTCCAGTGTGACCAGTGTCTAAAGCAGGTTTTAAAATGAGACAATATTGGCCAACGACAGTACATGGCATCACTACCGGTGCAACCATGGGTATAAAAGGGCGCCTGCATTCTCTTTGTCTTGAGAAGCCTTTAGGTCCACTGCCAAGCTTTTCTGGGAGTGTGTGCATCTTTGTCAGTGGCATCTCACCTGAGGACTTGTGTGTTATATGCTTGGGCGAGGAGCACGCATGTTCAGTCCTTGAGGGGGCTGAATGCGTGCACTGCAAGAGCTTCTAGATGAAGAAGCTCCATTCACATTTTGTCCCTTTTCTCTGGGGAAACGGAACAAGTATCTGCACCTGGCAGTTCAGAACCCGTGAACGCTGTGGCGGAACACAGAATGAGATTGCTTGGGTTGCAGGTCGAGCTGTCTGAAGAGTTTGAGGAAGGAATGGATCTTTCTCACTCTTCAGCCACCGACTCGAGCGAATTGCTGGATCAGAACGTGATATAATTTGCATCATCCGATCCAGCAGATAACGCACTACTGGCTTCCAGGATGTGGCTGGGGAGGGCAAAGAAGCTGGTGAGTCCTCGCAGCCTGCCTGCCCTGCATTTGAGGAGCTTGTGGAGCTTATGGCCTGTTCGACAGAGAGACTAGATTTCCCTTGTGGCAGGTTGGACAAGCGTTTTCTGTCCAGACATAACCGTCCAGGTCCCATGAGCCTTCTGTTTCTCCTGGATCTCCATGATGAGTAGTGGTAGTAGAATATCTAAGTCCACTAAAGGAGGAAGAACGTTTTAAATTTGGCTCCTAAATTCTGGAATAGCCTTCCTGATAATAATCGGGGCTCAGACTCACTCTCCCAGTTTAAATCTATATTAAAGACGCATCTGTTTAGCCAAGGATTCACATAACACATCTTAAAACCTTGTACTCTATCAGTGCACTTGTCTTTGCACTCCAACTCCTGCAAGGACTTCCGAGGACGCAGCTCCGAATCAACATGCACCAATGCTACATTTATTTTTCTATATACCCTAATCATTGTTAACAACATGTATTTACTTCAACAAGCTCATTGTTTCTGCCTTAAATGCACAAGCACAAATATGTGAGTTTGTCTACGCTGTTGAAGAGACACAATCTAGCTATCTCTCAGTGGGTGAGGCATCATCATTGAAGGCTCTGACTCTGCCATCCAAGCCACTGTCTGTGTACCACATCTTGTTTGAATGGCAAGGCATATGCGGCAGTGGGTAAGGCCAGGGGTGCCCTGCACCACACCACAGATCTGGCTCTCCGGGCTACCGATCAATGGCAGGCAATGGTGGAGAGACACCTGTGAACCTGGCTGACATCGAAAGAGAAAAATGTTTTGTACTTTGAAATACGTTTTGTAACATTCGCTGGTTTCGTATTCTGAGCTTTTAATGGCAAAAATTACTAGAGGGATAGTTCACAAAAAAATACATTTTGTCGTCTTTTACTCTCCCTCATCTTGTTTCAAACCTGTATGAGTTTCTTCTGTGGACCACAACATAATATATATTAAGGAATGTTGGTAACCAGACAGACGGTTTACAGTAGCCATTGACTGATAGCATTTTTTTTTCTTATGGTATTTTTTTCTACCATGGATACTGTCAATTGTTTAAACGTTTTCCACTTTTGATGCCATTTCTAGTGAGAAATTATTATTAAAATAAAAAAACATTTGCTTATATTTAGTTTTAGATCATTAATCAATCGCAGAAACGCCCAATCACCAATGATATATGGACAATTTAAACATTTGTTTTAGAAGGAATTACAGTGTGTTTCCTACAAATGGCACAAATGTATTAAATTAGATTTAACTATGCTGAGGTATATTTTTAACCGTAGAAAAAAATGGTCTTCACAGCTCAGAAGACATTTATTGAAAGCCGATCGTGTATTGCTGCTCTTGTCTATATCTCTTAGACAGATCTAAAAAAAAGAGGACCTTTAAACTTTATAACCTTATTCATAGCAACCTGCTTCTCAAATATCTTTATGGTTATCTTTATGTGGCTTTAATCAGATCTTCCCAAAATCCTCACTGAATGCTTTTATGATTTTATACAATTGTAAAAAACTAATTACAACTAAACAGTGACTATTTTTTATTGTAAAATGTTGTTTGCATTTTGAAATATGTAGCACTTTATTTATTGCTCAATTTTTTTTGTAACTATTATATTTTTGTGAGTCCAGACAGATGTAAAAGTCCCAAGGTTGCATTTATTTGATCAAAAATGCAGTAAAACAGTAATACTGTAAAATATTATTACAATTTAGTTTACAATTATAATTTTTTTTCTTTTTAAATATATTTTAAAATGTAATTCAATCCTGTGATGGCAAAGCTATTTTTTCAGCAGCCAGGGCTACTCATTTTTCAGATGCACATGATCCTTCAGAAAAAAAGGATGCTTAAAATGGTTTTCTTATTATTATTGTATTAAAAAAAAATCTGGATTCTTTGATTACCCGAAAGTTCAAAAGAACTGAATTTATTTTAAATAGTGTTTAATAGGTTTTTTTTTTTTTTACAATGTAAATACTGTCACTTTTGATTAACTGAATGCATCCTTGCTGAATACAAGTTTTAATAACTTTCTCTAAAAAGCAAACATACATTAACTTTCTGACCTCAGACTTTTCTCTCTCTCTTTATAATCTCATAGTATGATTCTCCTTAATATAATTTTCTTCCTACTGATTTATTTGTTTGGATAACATTTTTAACTGAAGAACCATTCAGAACTAAAGTTGTTGTTCACTAGTCTCGTCAGATGCTAAATGGCTCCGCCTGTTACAGAGGGAAGTGGGAGCTGCACTCCAAGGGGGCACAAGTTTACTAATTAGGGCACATTTACCACAGCCCAACCATCCCAAAAGTAGGGAAAACGAGAAGAAAAGACACGGGATTTTAATTATACCGAAGTGAAATCGTTTCTTTAGCTGTCTTCTGCAGCGTTCGTTTATATATTAACAGTTTAGGAGTGGGAAGCTCACGCATAAACCTCATAATCTGATGCATGTGTTGGGTCATATGTGCTATATCGACCCGCCCGGTTCGGAGTTACCTATTATTTGAAGTAGAACATTAACCCAAGAAGTTTAAACAGCTATAACAACACCGTGAGGCGGATGAGTTTTCACTCTCTGTGGAGGGACGGACTTGGACGCGTGCTCAGGATTCCACTAGATGTTGAGTGTCCAAATACAGATTTGGATTCATTGAAGACATGGGGAAAATGAAGGGTAATGAGAGCTGTTTTAAAGCTTAAAATTCTTTTAATAGATGTCTTTGATGTGGCAGTTCTCTCTACGCCAAATATTTTGGAATCGTCTCTGCTAGACGTGCAGTGTTTTTGGATTTTGTCGTGGACTGACTCATTTATGCAACTTTAAACCACATATTTGAGTTTAAAAAAACTTTGCGTCATGCATATATGGCGTATTTGATAATGTCAATGATAAAATATGATGCACTGCAAGATAATCGATTGTTTAGGTACGACATTTTAATGCAACAGTGTCGCCTGTGGGAAAACAATGTTGTGCTAGTACAGACTTGACTATACAGTGGAATGCGCGTGACTTTGTTGCTTTTTCAACTCCATGATAGCCTACCTAAACAAATAAAAATAGCACTGCATGATCTTGCCTTTTCTGTTTTTTTTTGTTGTTTTTTTTGGCTAGGGTAAACTGGAAGCACAATTTCTAATAGTTTTTATATCAACATTATTATTAGATTTTTCCAAATTCCACACTTTCATCACCTAATTCTCTTATCTTTTCTTTTAATTCTCTTATTTTTTTCTACTCTAGAAAAAGATGTTGATGCAGAGGACCATGGAAAAGGACAGCGCTCACCGGTGAGAGTTATTGCACCATTTTTTTTGTTTTTGCAATACCCATTGTAAAATATTAAACCAAAGACTCAATAAAACTTGCCTCGGACAGCAAATACAGATGTATTCGTCATATATCTGTTGATCGTAAGTCACTACGTTCTGTAACGCTAACATAACTAAAGATAGGCCTAGAGTAGAATATTATGAAATTTTCCAAATGTTAGATGTCATACAGTATAAACAAAACGAAGGAATTCAGCATGTTCTTTGGGTTCTTCAGGGTTCAGGGTTCTTTGCCCCGCTTGGGAAATTTTGTCACATTCTGTGTCATTTTTGACCCAAGCTCTGGTAAATATTTGAGCTATGTTACCATTTAAAATGCTGATGAATGAACATGATAATGTTAATAATCGTTTGATTTCTTTCAGTGAAAATGTGACATGTTTGTATTCAAATGATACTTTGCTTATGCACAGAAATTATGTGGGACTAACTACCCGGTTAGCATTGCCTTCATTGTGGTCAACGAGTTCTGTGAAAGATTCTCTTACTATGGAATGAAAGGTAATTAAATTGAATATACATACTGTGTATATAATAATATCACTTTTCTAATGGTGTATTAAAATATTTTCTAATGTTGTATTGATTACTACGGCTTTTATTTATACAGCGGTGCTCACGCTTTATTTCATCCGCTACCTGGGCTGGGACAAGAATCTGTCTACAGCTGTGTACCATGCTTTCTCAGGTCTGTGCTACTTCACTCCACTTCTGGGGGCCTTGATAGCTGACTCATGGTTGGGGAAGTTCAAGTAAGTCTTATTCTTAATATTCGGTTGATGAATAATGGGGAAAGTTGATGTTGAAAATAACATTTAAAAAAAAATTCTATTCACAGAACCATCATCTATCTGTCTATAGTCTATGTGATTGGTCATGTGATCAAGTCTGTGGGTGCCATTCCTGATATAGGGGACAGCACACTTCATATGTAAGCTTCTTTTAATGCCAGTCAAGATGTAGAATTCTACTGTGAGGCCATACAGAAAATGTGTTTCGAGCTAAATGCAAGTATCTCCTTTTAGAGGTGCAGTGGAAAAATAACTGTGTTTCCTCATAGAGTTCTGTCAATGCTTGGTCTGGTCCTTATAGCTTTTGGGACAGGAGGGATCAAACCATGTGTTGCAGCTTTTGGTGGTGACCAGTTTGATGAGGAGAATGTAAGTCACAAGACAAAATGATATCAGTTTGGGCATTTGGGCTGTTTACACCTGTCAAATTATAATGTTTCTTCAATTTCAAAAAGTCATTTATTTATAAAGCACAGTAAAATTAGAGAACGAGCCAAAGTGCTATACAATTCACACAACCTAAGATAACGCAGCACATAATACATTGATTAGACGAACAAAAATCTACAAGTGCTTAGGAGTACATTCATACTGGTGATTTCAAATCTAATTGACATGGGCTAAAAGACACACAACATTTGATGTGATTTGTTTGGGTCTTTACAATATCTAAATTCTTTTAACCCTTTCTTATTTAGACTGACGAGAGGAGAAAATTCTTCTCCATCTTTTACATGTCAATTAATGCTGGAAGTGTCTTGTCCACCATTGTCACACCAATACTAAGAGGTCAGACTCAAGATAAGCTTCAGGCTATTGTAAAGCAATGAAACTATATGGCACTCATAAAGTGCTATTATCTTGTCAATTAGAGAAACCTTAGATCATCATTACACTCAAACTCCATAGGTGATGTGCAGTGTTTTGGAGGAGACTGCTACGCCCTGGCATTTGGAGTTCCTGCGGCTTTAATGGTCATTGCCTTAGGTGAGGGTCCTCAATTTTCTGGGAATTTTAGGTGGAAGAATGGAAGGAATTTGGGAAGAATTGGTAATCCTAAACTGATTGTATGTGTGTAACCAACTGTCCTCAGTAGGCATGTATATTTAGCAAACTCCTGGTCATTTATTCAGAAATCCCAGTATGTTATGATAGCACGTTAGCGAATCCCATTCAGTGTACCATGAATCCTGTATAGAAAGAGAAGGGATTCAGTCCTTGTCTGTAAATTTGATGGACCATATACACATATAATGGCTCCACAGGGTATTTGGAAAACGCTTTAAAATTATTAATGTCATATATGTGTATATCAGTCATATCATTTTATTTTTATTTTCAGTGTAGCTAAAAATATTTGGATAAAAGCATCTGCATCTGAAATGCATTTTAAAATATAGAAATCATTTTGCAAACACAACATGGCTTCTATGCTCCTGTGAACCAATACTTGATGATTAATGCACTATGGAGAAGAGCATGCTACTTCTACATCACTCCTATGGTCAATTTATCTACCTCATTTAACTTATTCAGGGCTCCAGACTGCCACCAAATGGTTGCAGTTTGCTACCAAAATTCGAGTGTGCAACTGAATTTTACATCCACTTGCACATGTGCGACCAGTGAATTTGAGCATGTTCATTCAATAGATCACTCCAATTACATGCTATTAGTAATTAGAATGCTATATTTGCTGACGTGACATAAATGAGATCTATTTAACCAATACTGTCTCATTTTTTTTATAGTACATGACATGACTCAAACGTAATGAAGTAATTTTATTTAAAAGAAGAAACCTGTTCAAACATACCAGTGCTTATACTCTGTACAGTAATCATTTAACCATCAGCCTGTGTTATTACACTGTTTTCATTACAGTGGTAAAGTATAAATTTCTTTCTTTGCTGCAAATATGCCAAACTACACGAGCCAAACTCTACCTGTTCTCTACAGTATCGTTCAACAACTGGTTCATGGTACATGGTACATGTACCAGTTCGTTCAATTTCGTTCATGAGCTAGATCTCTCGTTCAGACTCAAAAGCATCTCAGTCAGTAAAGGGCGTATTCGTTCACTGAATTCAACAAATCACATGTTCCATCACATCTCATACTCTAAACGCTATTAGCTCGAGGTTTTGTCATTCTTGGAGTATTTATTAGTAATACAGCGGAAATTAGCATGTTGATTTACGGTGTGTGCCCCTACATTTTCTTGTTGTGCCCCTAAAATTTTCAGTTGGGGGCCACTGTGTTCCTAGTGAAAAACATTAGTCTGGAGCCCTGTTATTAGGCATGTAATTAACTCTGTACCTGTTCATGTAGTGGTGTTTATCTCTGGAAGTGGGTTATATAAGAAAAGTCCTCCGGAGGGAAATATCTTGGTGCGTGTCTGCAAATGTATTGGGGTATGTAAATCTTATCAACAGCTCAACAGCTTTCTTTAATGTGTTACTGAAGGATCTGGAGCATGAAAAGAAGGCTAATGGTCATCTCTTACTTTGCTTTTGCCAGTTTGCTATACGCAATCGATGGAGGAACTCAAAGAGCAACCCAAAACGCAGTCACTGGCTGGACTGGGCAGAGGAGAAGTACTCGGTCTGTTTTAATTGCTGTACAAGTCAAATCTAGAAGTTGAAATCCTGGGTGTTGCTCCATTTTCCAATGAAATCAATTTTTTAAACCATGATTTTGATGATTTTACAGAAGCGGCTCATTCAGGAAATTAAAATGGTGTTCAGGGTGCTGGTTCTCTACATTCCATTGCCCATGTTCTGGGCTCTCTTTGACCAGCAGGTAAAATGTTTTATTCATTTGATATCCTTTAATTCTTTAACACTCAACTTGACACAGTATTTCACTTAAAGGGGCAGTCCACCCACTAATTTATAAGATCATTATGTCCAGCAGACATTTTCAGGTATTCAGTGAATTTATGATGAAGAATCAAGAATTGTTCCTTGTTCATTATAGGAGTAGTTCAATTTAAAATGAAAATGAACCCACAATTTACTCCCCGGAGCCACATGGAGTACGTTTATGAGGGATGGAGGGACTTTTTTTTAGCTTCAAACTCAATGGACCCCGACACTGCCTTTTATAAAGCTTATAGGATATGTATTAATATAACGCAGATTGTGTTTATTAGAAAGAAGAATGACATAAACACCTAGGATGGCTTGTGGGGGAGTAAATCATGGGGTAATTTTCATTTTAAAGTGAGCTACTCCTTTAAGGAACAAGGAAAAATTCTTGATTCTTCATCATAAATTCATTGAATACCTGAAAATATCTGCTGGACATAATAATCTCATGAAGCAGTGAAAATGTCTCTCCCGGTCACAGCACTGTACAGCCTACTTTGTACAGCCTAAATAATAAATATGTGAAATAATAAGTTAATTAAGAATAGCTCTCTTTGTTCTATGCCAGGGTTCACGCTGGACTCTCCAAGCCACTCGAATGAACATGAACTTTGTAAGTCCTTTTTTTTGTGTGACCTCCAATAGGAGATAATACTTTTATTTGAATCAGGTTCTTCTTTGGTAGTTATACATTTGGGAATGCAAGATTGTTAGGACAGTGAAAGCAATTGTCACATATCATTTCAAAGTATTATTTTGTGATTCTAAGCAATTAAGCAATAATGCAAACAAAAGATAACGCAAATGTTGTTAATAAGATAACATGAAGTCCTTGATCTGATTATTTTTTTGATAACAATATACATGCTTTGAAATCACTATTGAATCCAAAGGTTATAATTATCTAAGACCTTATAACAGTTCTTATTGTAGAAATTCAGATGAGATTCAGAGTTGAAGTGTGTAACTTTTCTATGTTAAAATTTCCTTTTTTTTCAACCAGCTTAAAGACCTTCAGTATGAAATTATTATTATAATTATTTTTGCTTTTAGTCCAAGTATATTAGTTTTGAAGACATCTAAATGCTAATGTACTACTGAAAGATGACAAAATGATGACATTTCTTCTTTAAGCTTAAAAGTGAGTTCCTACTTTTTGTTTTCAGGGTGGAGGCTTCATACTAAAGCCTGATCAAATGCAGGTGAGGCAAACAAATCTTCAGATAGAAACAAATACATTATAGGCCAAGAATTCATTATTGGATTTTTTTATAAAATATTTTTTGTTTAAAGACTGACATGTACAATTTATTTTAGTAAATCTTAAAGAATAGATATTATATGATCAATAATTAAAATCTTAAATATTTATTTCTTATTTTTCCATTTTAACTTGTCGTCTTGTTGAACATTTTTCATAATTTTAGGTCTGGACTTTTAGACCCCATGAAACTTTGCTTTGTATATACAAAATAAATTGTTACATTAATCATCCATTATATTTATTGTAAATTTAGAACATCAATTTAAATCTAAGATAATGCTTTATGTAAATATATGGTTAAAGGTTATGAGGGGTAATCTGACAAAAAGTCTTTCCTAAACACTTTTTAGAAACATGTAATGTAAAGCCTAGCAAACATTTACTTCTTCCTGTTCTTTTGTACTGTCATACCAAAATGACCAGTCAGTTTATGACGGGTTATAAAAACCTAAGTAACAAAATTTTATTATCACCTTCATAATCAATGTCTTATAGTTTCATTCAATGGGTGTGTGTTTCTGTGTTGTTAAGATGCTGAACGCTTTGCTGATTCTGGTGTTTATTCCAATCTTTGACATGGGCATATACCCGCTGGTAGGGCTGTGTCGGATCAAACTCACGTGAGTGCTGTGTAAATGCACATGTGTGTGTGTGTGTGTGTGTGTGTGTGTGTATGTGTGTGTGTGTGTGTGTATACACAGTATATGTATGTGTAGTAGTAATTAATTTACAATGGAAGTCCATTTAGAGCAAAACATTGGACCAGGGTAAAGCGATCTTTTCTAATCTTAATATTTAGACAATAAATGTGTTAGCATAACACTCATTTGATTACTTACTGTCCATTTTTATTGTTCATTTTCAGTCCACTAAGGAAGATGGCAGCAGGCATGATCCTTGCGGCACTTGCCTTCTGTGCTGCAACTCTCGTAGAAATTAATGTCATTGTATGTACATTTGCAGAAATGCACCATATTGCATTTAAAGACGCAGTCACTTAGAGTTTGTCAACATTAATTGAAATTGACATTTAATCTCTGTGGCCAGAAAACTGTTGTGGAGCCCCCTCCTGCCAAAGAAAGCCTCATTCAGGTTTTTAATCTTATGGATTCAGATGTCAGAGTACAGTTTCCAGAACACGCTGTCTTCTCAGAGCCACTTGCACCATATGAGGTAAAGACACTGCAGACAAACGTGTGCATTGTATTGCTTCCATAATCAAAACATACTTATAATAATGTTGCCAGCTTTGCCATGACTGAAATACATTTTGAAATATATTCAAATAAAAAAACATTTAAAAAATGGTAGAGTATAAGATATATCAATATTATTTTAAGTGACCAAGGACTTGTGAAAGTGTGAATGTGACTTTACATCGCATAGATTCAACTCTGAATTCTGATTGGATTAGCTGTGATTGAAGATGTTCTTAAAGGGATAAATGAAAATTGAAAACCCAAATATGAAAATTGTATATTTACCTGCTTACCCCCAGGGCATCCAAGATATAGGTGACTCTGTTTCTTAAGTAGAACACAAAGGAAGATTTTTAACTCCAACCGTTGCAGTCTGCCAGTCATAATGCATGTGAATGGTAACAAAATCGATGAGAGTAAAAAGGGTTTCATTTGGATTTGTCTGTGCATGTTTTTTACTCTCATAGATTTTGTTATCAAACACATGCATTAATTGACTGACAGACTGCAACGGTTGGAGTTAAACATCTTCATTTGTGTTCTACTGAAGAAACAAAGACACCTATATATTTGCACTGGGGGTAAGCAGGTAAACATCAGATTTTCATTTTTGGGTGAACTATCACTTTAATTCACCAAGTTGCCATATTATTTGCCAAACTGTTAAGATATTTGGTGACAGTCTTTTAATTCTATCATGTTGCTTTAGAGTGGTGCAGGTATGACGTCACTTTGTAGGCCAACTGGCAATTAGCATCACACCGGTTCCCTTGAAAAAAACCCATTAGGATTTTCCCATAGGCTTTTGGATTAATGTGAAAAACAAGCTCTGTGATCAACAAAATTTTTTGATACTTGCACGTTTTGTCCATCAAGATAACTTTTATGAATTTTGAATCCTAAATGCAGTCGCCAGAAGTAACAAACTAGTATCAACAAAATACACCACGGCCGCTCGACTTCCCGTCACCCTCACTAAGCTTCTGACAACTCTTTAAGTTTTTATCTAAAAACATTTTCCTAGAACGTTTGAGTTAGAGTAGTTTATAAGAGCACAGTTATAAGCTTAATGATTCTGTAAGAGCCTTCCTGTTTGGTATGATGACGTTTAATCTCCCAGACTTCCTCTGTAGTCCCATTTAGCAACTAGTTAGCAACATGCAATGGCTTAAAAAATCACTAGTGGGATAATACTGATGTACACAGACCTTTTTTCAGCTATTTAACCAAAACCCCTTTCAAAGAACCCATTGACTTCGGGACAATGGAACCGGAAGTGCTAAAATGCTTTTTTGTTTTTATACGCCACTCTATTACCACCATTTTATTAAAGCAGGGGTTTTCAAAGTGTGGGGTGCGCCTCCCCAGGGGGACACCAAAGCATGTCAGGGGAGGCAGAATGGTAATTTTTTTTTTAATTAAGTCATTAATGATTCATAATTTCAATCAATACATTGTAGCGGAATCTATACTTTAAAAAGCTAAAAGAAGCAGGTTTTTGGACAAGAGACGTCATTAGAGTCCCCCCTTCTAAATGTAAAGCGCTCTGAGTGTCTAGAAAAGTGCTATATAAATGTAACAAATTATTATTAATTATGCTCCTCTGTTTTGATCAGAGGATCAAGGATCCAGTAAGATAATGTATTCAAACAGTCAGTCCAAAATAGCCCTAATGCAGAACACAGCCCTAAACCGGCGACGAGAATAGTGTATTTGGCTTCAAAGCATGATCTCTATCCTATTCTGTGATGGTTTCGGAGCAGCCCAAGCCGCTTCTCATCGTGCTGTGAAAACCAGACTGAAGATGGCTTTACATCAAACCGCTGCATGAGCATGTGAGATGCAAACTAGATCCCTTGGTTAGATAAAGCAAACCAGTTGATGATTGTAGTCAAGGTGAAGAGACGATTATTCGCTATTGAAAACTAGTGAATTCTTGGGGGTGGGGAGGCACCATTGTGTACGTAGTACAAAAGGGAGGCCCACTGTCTTTGTCTTTGAAAACTCCTGAATTGAAGCAATGAAAGAGCCATCTGAGGCCACGCATTACATGATTTTACCAAAGTAAGATGACTAATGTCTATGACTAATTTTAAAACGCACTGCAACTCGTGATATATCTTGTGTTATTGCTTTATTTGATTCGGTTTAGGCAGTAAACAACATATTTTTTTATTATTATACAGGATCCTTCGGGATACACAAGTCTTCCACTTACTGGTGAATCTCAGCTCCAGACAGTGACCGTCAGTCACAATGGGGCGGAACACCAGTGTGGACTCACATTCACAGAACGGACCGCCTACAGTCTCTTCCTGCGTCGTCCTCTACAGCCTAGTGGCACTGTATGCAATCTGGTGAGTTGTGGAATTGTATTACAGATTTCACCAGCAAAGATTCTACCAGCATATACATATATTATATAGCATATACATTACTATGCATAATTTGACACTTATCTTTATTAAAATAAATACAGGTGGAAGATCACATCACCAAATCTGAATCCGGGGCTGCCTATCTAAGGTAAAATAATGCTTGCAGAACATTGTTTTAAATTGTTTCAAGTTACTGTTTAACAGTTTGTTAAACTTTAGTGCTTTGCTGCAATTATCAATACCTTCAAGCTAACCTTTGACAAAGCAACTGAGATTGCCTGAAATCGTTTTCAGTACTCTTCTGTCTTGGTATATTTGTCTGTTGCAGGTTTATCAATACCCACACTGAGGATATCAACATAACTGTTGGCACGGATGCATTTTATGCACCTGCTAATTATGGGGTTTCTCCCAATATAAGTGTACCAAGGGGAGAGTGAGTATTTTAATCATATAGTACATATGTTTCCTTATATATTGTTTCAATCAAACCCTCCAATTGATCTCAGTTTTTCATTTCTGCATTCATTCTTCTTTCAGATACAATAAAGTTGTTTGTGTAACAGACTCCAATCAATATGAAATCGATCTGGGACTTCTTGATTTCGGCGCCTTCTACAGTGTCATACTCACAAAGGTGGGTGATCGAGTTAATGTTTTTCTGAAACTTATACTTTACTGCAAAGTTTAAGATATAGTGTAATGTGTACTTTATAACTTGGCTGAAGTTTTTTACTGGCTATTTTTGCTGATAAATGAGAACATTCATGTCTACAACCTTCATGTATTGAAACGTTTCTGTGCCATTTGTATCGCCAAATAGACTGTTTAAGCATGGCTTGTACACTAACATTCAAAAAGATTAAAAATAAGTAATAATCATTTTTTTTTCAGAAGGGATGCATTAAATTAATCAAAAAGTGAAGTTCTTTTGAACTTCCCATATTTATCAAAGAATCCTGAAAAATAAAAATCACATTTCCACAAAAATAGTTTAAAAATCTAGACGTCAGCATTCAGATGTAATTTGCAGCCAGGGTCATCTAGCAACTCTCTGTAGACTTGGGAGCATGAGAAAACTAAATCTAGTCAGGCCAATCACATCGTGTATAGAGTCGGTGGGCGGGCTTAACATAATGACGGCAGAGTTGTGACGGTTCCGTGTGACCGACCGGATACGGGAAAAGTTTAATCTATCAACTAGCTCTGCTGGTGGGAAAACTCATGGGACTCAGCCAAAACCCGCTAGTGATTGTTGTCTCACCGCTGATAGCGCTCTGGTTGGTTGTAGCTCTATCCTATTGCGTGTAGAGGGAATTTGGAAGTCAACCGTTTATCCCGCCCCTTGATGTGGATCTGGCTTGTCAGGCTAGTTTCAACTGTGATAGTAATAATAAGAAATGTTTCTCTAGCCTCAAATCAGAATATTAGAATGATTTTGAAGGATCATTTGACACTGAAGACTGGAGTAATGGCTGCTGAAAATTCAGCTTTGTCTTCACAGATTAAAAAAATATATATAATAATAATAATATTATATTTCAAAATGTTTACTGTATTTTTGATCAAATTGTGTATGCTTGTTGAGCCCAAAACTTTTGAATGATTGATAAATAAATGTCATTGTCATTAAAATAGATAACAAAATATTAAACCAAGTGCCAAATAAAGACTGCACAGACATGCATTCAATTAAAGGTGCTCTATTGTAATTTTTTTTGACTGAACTAAAGCATTAAAATACTGAAATATGTAACGGCCAGTTATTCTACTTTAAAATGTACGTTCCATGTGTTTTTGGTTTGGTCTACAAATTAACCCAATAGTATTTTCGACACCCCAGTTGGTGGAAAACAAAGCTTATTGCAGCCATGGATGCAAGCAAACGAACTGGCTCAGAGAACGCTGACTCTACCCAACCTAAAAAGCCTTCCCATCCATCTCCCCAATATGTCCAGACCAGATACATATTAAACGTGGATAAATCAATTAAACATGCAGTGTAAATGCTTGTCGCCTTCCATTGTCAATTGTGCTCCTGTTGTGTTTCCTCAATCTGGCAAACCGTGTGCGTGTTGAGTCTGCCAGTATTACTTACTGCACCTTTAAAATATTTAAACACAAGAAGCAAAAAATGCTTTTATGGATCAATATCTTGAAACAGATATGGTTAATTTCTACAGGAAAGCAATGATCTAACATTCAGAAAGATGGAGGATATCCAAGCCAACAACATACACATCGCCTGGCAGATTCCACAATATGTTTTCCTCACCGCTGGAGAAGTTATGTTCTCTATCACTGGTTTGGAGTTCTCCTACTCACAGGTGAGTCTATTAAATGCCTTGTTCATTTAGCTTGAGTGCATACATTTCTCATTCTTATGCTTTTGTACATAGGCACCGGCAAACATGAAGTCTGTTCTCCAGGCTGGATGGCTTATGACTGTGGCATTTGGAAATGTCATAGTACTGATTGTGGCAGAGGGGGCCGGGATGGAACAGGTAAGCAGTGGGCTTTCTTATAAATGCCTGAGTGGTTTTGTTGTGTAGATCCTGCAATGACAAACCGCTTATTACATATACAGTGGGTGGAGTTCCTCCTTTTTGCTGCTCTTTTGGTGGCCGTCAGCATCATCTTCTCCATCATGGCCTATTTCTACACCTATGTGGATCCAGATCAGCTGGACAAGATTTTCACAGATGAGACAGATGATGAGAAAGCGAAAATGTCGGATAGTAAGGAAAAAAATGAGACTGTTTCTATGGCTGAAATGCCGAAGCAAACCAAGATGTAGCGAAATGACTGTTTCATTATGAACTATTCAAATCCATTAATTGTGATTTTTGTTAAATTCTGTTGTTTTTTGTTTTTTTCAAGGCCTTTTTGGCATTATATGGCTGATTTGGTGCTCAAGAAACAATTATCAATGTTGAAAATGGTTGTACTGCTCAATATTTGTGTGGGCACTGTGGCACAATTATTTTTACAATAATGTAAAAGCCTGTACTGTAAATTTGATACATTTAAAGAGACATTTCTTTACAAAAAAAAAAAAAAATCTTACTGATCCCAAACAGTAGTTTATAAACTTCAATAATATCAATGTCTAAAACTATTAGTCCAACAATGCTATTTGCACATTTTAAAGCTCACATTTGTACATAATGTTTGTCAGTCTTGCAGTATTCAGATGGGATTGTCTAAATCCGTTTATTAACAGTTTGATGCCTGTGGTTTCATGTACTAATTTGGAAGGGATTGCGAAGCGGAATATAAAAAGGCATATACTGTAATATAATTATTGTGCATATAATTACAACAGATCAGGTTTTGGATGTTTGAGGATTTGAGCCATCAACTGTTATTTTACCCGGGACTTGGCCAAAAAACATCCATATTAATTGTGATAATGCAAGAAGAAATTTGGCTTTGAAGTATTTGATGAAGGTCAAAATAAAGGAGGCAATGTGTTATGAATAAATTATTAACAGACATTCTTATATGACAGGATTGGTTTTCTAACCTCAAAACTGCTATTTGCTATGTACTTTATACAGTGGTTTTGATTACATTTGATTCACATGGGATTAAATTCAGTTTATATTTATGAAACATCAAGGGAAAAATTTGTCCTGGCCTTTGCTGTCATGACCATTCAGGTAAGTGTTTTTGATTAACTCCTGTATAACACTACTGTCATATCAGTTACATATGCTTAAATATGTGTAATACAACCAAACTGATCATCTCATCTCACTATTTTACGTAATATTTTAATAATTTTGGGTCTGAGTATTAATACACTGTTGACAACTGATGTGATTGTCTTTACAGAAAGACTCAGGGAATCAAAAAATAATCAGCAAGGGATCTTTATTTATAAAAGTACTGTTCATCCAGTTCAAGTTAGGACTGAAGTTCTCTTTGTCGGCACATTATTAGCCTTGTAACCTGAGTGATGACATCAGGGTGTATCATGAACTCTAGCATGTCATTGGTGGATATGTGCATACCAGCACCCCCTTCTGAGGTTCCTGGGATTCCTGCTTCCTGATGTGCATGCAGACCAGATCTCTGACAAAATTCATTGTCACTACTCTGTTCTGTCCGTGAGGGGTCGTTGTACTTGACGCAAGATGTGCCCTTTGGGCAGTTGCATTTGGGTTTCTGAGTCAAAATAACAGGAATAAGATGAGGTCCGAAGGGAACAACAAACGGAGACTCTGGAGTCTTTAATAGTCCACTGGAGTCACGTTTTCCCGCCTCTGCTCTTGGTTGATCTGCATGGAAGGACCAGCCTTCAGTATCGTCTCTCCTGTTCTCCATACAGGCCTTTACAGCTAGGTTCAAATACTGCATGTTTTCATCATGAGAAGAAACTCTGTCCTAAGACACAAAAAGATAACACAGCGTGTTAATGAAAATTAATGATATTCTCAGTTAAGGAATATCATTAAAATGTCACCTCTATCCTTCCAAAAACACTTCAGAAGACAAATCTTATCACTGTCATTCTGTCCCACAGAGATGTTTAAACATGTCTCCTTTTAAAATAACAGCATGAGTTTAAAATTGCGTGTTGAAATATGACATTATTCATGATGTAAATATTCCCACAAGCTATTCATTTAAAAAACAAATTCCAGATAAAATAATTGTCTAACATACTCTACTCCATCAAAACTCACTTTTAAACCTAATGTTTCTATATTATTCTTATTATAAATTCACATTTTGTGAGTTCAGATCAACTGAGACACTACATGGAATATTATACTTATTAAAACTGTTATATTGCATGAACTTTGAACAATGAAATGGCAACCAGTTCACCACAAATATACACTTTCTCATACACTACCATTCAAAACACATTAACAGTATTTATCATCAAAAATACACTAAAAACAGTAAGATTGTGAAATGTTTTTGCAATTTAAAATGTAATTTGGTGTGAAACTTTTTTTGTTGCCGAGATTTCAGGCCAGTTCTTCAATAATGCTCTTCTCTTTTGCACTGTGCCGTATGTTCTGAATACCTCAGTAGGATTGAGCCAGTGGTCGTTGTTGTCTAAGCTGGGGGCACTTTTCAGGGCACACACAATGGTCTTAGTGAGAGCTTCTCCTACTCTGGCCTCATCGTCCATGTCCTACAGCAGAAGAAAAAGAGAAACCACATCATAGGTTCTTAGGAAAAGTTTGCATATAAGCATGATTGAAGTACACATGACCAAGAGTCATTTTGAGTAATCAAATTCTTATACGATTATACTATACACTCACCTAAAGAATTATTAGCAACACTATACTAATACTGTGTTTGACCTCCTTTCGCCTTCAGAACTGCCTTCAGAACGCGGCATTGATTCAACAAGGTGCTGAAAGCATACTTTAGAAATGTTGGCCCATATTGATAGGATAGCATCTTGCAGTTGATGGAGATTTGTGGGAAGCACATCCAGGGCACGAAGCTCCCGTTCCTGCACATCCCAAAGATGCTCTATTGGGTTGAGATCTTGTGACTGTGGGGGCCATTTTAGTACAGTGAAATCATTGTCATGTTCAAGAAACCAATTTGAAACGTGTCGAGCTTTGTGACATGTTGCATTATCCTGCTGGAAGTAGCCATCAGAGGATGGGTACATGGTGGTCATAAAGGGATGGACATGGTCAGAAACAATGCTCAGGTAGGCCGTGGCATTTAAACTATGCCCAATTGGCACTAAGGGGCCTAAAGTGTGCCAAGAAAACATCCCCCACACCATTACACCACCACCACCAGCCTGCACAGTGGTAACAAGGCATGATGGATCCATGTTCTCATTTTTACGCCAAATTCTGACTCTATCATCTGAATGTCACAACAGAAATCGAGACCAGGCAACATTTTTCCAGTCTTCAACTGTCCAATTTTGGTGAGCTCGTACAAATTGTAGCCTCTTTTTCCTATTTGTAGTGGAGATGAGTGGTACCCGGTGGGGTCTTCTGCTGTTGTAGCCCATCCGCCTCAAGGTTGTGCATGTTGTGGCTTCACAAAAAAAATGTGCTTTGCTGCATACCTCGGTTGTAATGAGTGTTTTTTCAGTCAAAGTTGCTCTTCTATCAGCTTGAATCAGTCGGCCCATTCTCCTCTGACCTCTAGCATCAACATGGCATTTTCGCCCACAGGACTGCCGCATACTGGATGTTTTTCCCTTTCCACACCATTCTTTGTAAACCGTAGAAATGGTTGTGAGTGAAAATCCCAGTAACTGAGCAGATTGTGAAATACTCAGAACGGCCCGACTGGCACCAACAACCATGCCACACTCAAAATTGCTTAAATCACCTTTCTTTCCCATTCTGACATTTAGTTTGGAGTTCAGGAGATTGTCTTGACCAGGACCACACCCCTAAATGCACCGAAGCAACTGCCATGTGATTGGTTGATTAGATAATTGCATTAATGAGAAATTGAACAGGTGTTCCTAATAATCCTTTAGGTGAGTGTATAAACCATCCAGGTAGTTTGAGCAACCCAGATGGTTTTAGCAGTTTGCTACACATTATGGGAGCATTTACAGTAAACTGCATATTGGATAGCTCTGTTACTTCATCCTCTACAATTTTAAATATTAAGTTCCATATCAATTATAAAATACTTCTTACCTATAAAGCCCTAAACGGTCTATCTTCTATCATGCTCTTTAAAGGGATAGTTCACCCAAAAATGAAAATGTGATGTTTATCTGCTTACCCCCAGGGCATCCAAGATGTAGGCGTGTTTGTTTCTTCAGTAGAACTCAAATGAAAATGTTTAACTCCAAACGGTGCGGTGCTTTCATAGATATATATTTACATAGATTCCTCATTCGATCGATCTGCGCAATCCACGCAGGCACTAATGAGATATATGAGGTATATGTATGATCGCGCCGCTGTTTTGACCTTCTCCGGCGAAAGTATGCATTCGGAATCCTAGATGAGGTTCATCTGATATAAGGTAAAAAATAACTCAAATAATGATCGGTTTCTCGCAGAAACCGATCGTTTCGTGTCTTAAGACATCAATGTGTTGCCACGAGCCACAGGGTTTAATATGGATTAATATGTCTGTGTGTTTTTACTCTCATAGTGGTTCTCATAGAAATAGACCCTGTTGACATGCATAATACGAGCAACGGTTGGAGTTAAAAAAATCTTCATTTGTGTTCTACAGAAGGAACAAACAAACCTACATCTTGGATGCCCTGGGGGTAAGCAGATAAACATCACATTTTCATTTTTGGGTGAACTATCCCTTTAAGGTCACAAAGCTCTGTACTTTTGATAGTAGCAAGGATATCAAAGTCTACTAAAGGAGGTTGAGCTTGTTCACATTTGGCTCTGGAATAGCTTTCCTGATAATGTTCGGGGCGATAATATCAAAATGCTGTGAACAACAGCTACGCTAATTCTTCTTGGTTCCTTGTTTCTACCTTGGGATGCCCAGTTTGGATCCAGCTTTGCAATGATTCAGGCAACGATAACTCAATCAACATACAATATCCAAATGTATTGTAATATTGTCCTTATATTGTAATATAAACCTTATATTTTAATCATTACAAGAACAAGTTGTAAATTGCTGTCTGACGTGTTTGTGTCTTCTTAACTCTATACGTGAATTTAACTAAAGTAACACTTTTGCTGCCAAAACAGCCCTGACCCATCAAGGAATGGCCTCCACTAGACCCCTTAAAGTGTGTTGTGGTATCTGGCACCAAAATGTTAGCAGCAGACCCTTTAAGTTCTGTAAGTTGCAAGGTGGGGCCTCCATGGATCTGACTTGTTTGCTCAGCACATCCCACAGATGCTCAATTGGATTGAGATCTGTCATTATAGGGCACATTATCCTGTATTATTATGGATATGGTTTCCCAGCATCTCCATGCCTCTGCCGGCTTGCCTTCGTCCCATAGCGCATCCTGGTGCCATGTGTTCCCCAGGTAAGCGGCACAAATGCACCCGGCCATCCACGTGATGTAAAAGAAAATGTGATTCATCACTGTTGGCACGTTCGCCGGTGGACAGGGGTCAGCGGCTATGTAGATCCATACGCAACACTGTATTCTGGTAGATTTCTAACAGAATTAACTTATTGAACAATTTGAGCTACAGTAGCTTGTCTATTTGATTGGACCACACGGGTCAGCCTTCAATCCCCACGTACATCAATGAGACTTGGCCGCCTATGACCCTGTCATTGGTTCAACACTGTTCCTTCCTATTGTAATTGAATTACCATCTGAATACACATCTCTTGAGTTTTCAAGAATATATCACTTCAAAAACTGTTATCCTTTTATCCTTTTTTACCATTGCAGAACATTGCTTCGCTGTAATTTGGATGCATTTTAAAGATCTAGACTTTTATTACTGAAATGCTGACAAGTATTTACAAGAGCAATATATTTCATCACAGCTCAAAAAATAAGAAAAGCATGCAAACATTTTTGAATGGGCTGTTATTACGACAGGAAGCAATTGCCAATGTTAAAATAACCACGCAACATAATGTTTACCTCATGTAAATAAAAGACTGTATTAACTTATTTGGGCTCATTTCCATGTGTAAATTTTTTTTGAGATAAAATACAATACTATATATATATATAATAATTAGGATATTATCTTCCTATTATTCAATTAAATATGCATGTATTCTTCTTATACCAAACGTATGACATTTTATTTACAGCAGTTTTATCACTGAGGTGGCATGCAAATTAATTTTTACGGATGCTATGTGTAAGACAATTGCCGTCCAAATAGGGCTTTTGAGGACAAAATGTTCACTTGCTGTGTAATATATCCCACCAACTAACAGGTCCCATGATGAAGAGATAATGTATGTATACTATATTATAGCTATATATTACTGCCATATGGACATTACTTGATGCACTCATCCCTCGCTGATAACAGTATGTTATTCTTAAATTTGAACACTGACACAATATGCATTGTGAAAAAGAGTATCTTGCCATCTCAATCCAGGAGTTCACACTGACAGTCACTGGATCCACAGACTCCACATAGTGCCACCAGTGTCTGGGGACAAACAGAACCTGATGAAAGACAACAGCAGTCAGGCAAACAATGACCTGACTTAAATGAGCAAACAATAGGGTGCAAAAAAAGTGAAAGTGATTGTATTTTTAAAGATATACAGTGTTTTTTTTGTATCCCATTATTAGCATAACATTTGTGTGAAAAATGTAATTATTAAGATGAAATTCAGATGGTCTTAATATTATGTTTGTTCCTTTTTTGCTTTAATGAGAGCAGCACTCAAATGACATGAACTCCGAAATTGTGTGTAAAACCTGTTGATCATGTTCTGGGTTATCATCTTTGAGATCAAATTGAATAAATACAATTTTAAAGCAGAGTTTTGGACCCAACTCAACATAGAGTTTGAAATACTATTTACCACAAGGTGGCAGCTGCGCTCTACGTAACATCACATCATTTAGGTCATAAAAAAAAAATATATAACACTAGATGAGGTCCATCGATTTTCACATACATTGCTTTTTAATCTAAGCAAACTCTATGATAATAACATAGGAGTAAAAAACATTCAACTAAATGTCAGAAACAGACCCATGAAAAAGAAAGCAAACACTGATTTAGTGGTTATGAAACAGATTGACATGGAAACATAATTTAAAGTGGCCACACAGTTACTTTTTTCTTAAGAGAAAATTATACAAATATGTTATTTTAGTATTATTTTTTATACTATTATAGTATTTATCAATATTTTTAATTAGCTTTTTACTTTTATTTTTCAGTTTTCATTTTAATGTTCAAGGTTTAGTAGTTGTATGTGCTTTTGTCTTTTTTATCTGTTTTATATAAATTTGAAATTTAATAATTAAAAAAAATATATATATATATTTGTATTTCAGTTTTAGTTTGAATAATAATATAACTTTTGTTTGTTGACAAGACAACATTTCTAATGTTCATTTTATTTAAAATGTTTAAAAAATTTTTTTTTTTACCTCTAACATTTTAGAACTCAAGGTACATTGTAAGTACCTTTTTTTCCCCATGTATTTGCAGCGAGAGGCAGTGGAGCAGTGTAAGCTCTCTCAAAGAATGGAAGTTTATGTCTCCCGTCTTCATTAGTATGCTGTGAAAAGTGTGAGTGCTCCCAGAGAGTACGCTCGCTGTGTTGGACCGCCGCTAATTGCCTTGCCACCGTCTCGCCTCTCAAAGAGCTTGATCAGAGAGGTTTCACACACGCTGCTGGAATCTGAAGGAGGGGGATGTGCTACAAAACATGCACACAGCTTTATTCTGCTGCTGTCTGATTCATCTAAAATGCACACATAGGAGACCAACTGTTGTGTTACAGGATCCAAAAAGACACTCAGGGAATGTTATATTGAATGTTTTGGAAGCGTACCATCAATGACATCACTTGATGGTAATTAATGGACAAATCTCTACTGAATTGCAAAATTGAACACTAGTTTTCTAATTAAATATCTGAAATTCAAATAAGCCCTCTTTACCCTGCAAACAACTTTTAAAATGAGATTTGTAGATTTTAAATTAAAATAATTCAATATTTTTTATTCAATAATTGTATTTATTTATGGGTGAATGGTAAAGGAAAGGCAGCCAACAAATGCCCAACATGTCTTTAATAGTGTTTAAAAAGCATCCTAACATGCACCGCATATTTTTCACATTTGTGTTTTTTTATACAGTTATAAAATGTGGCAAAATTAGTGAACATAGAACAGATTGACAAAATTATCATAATTTGTTTTAAAATGTGCACACAGTGAATGTAGTACTAATCACAAAGGATACAATTACTTGTGTTCCCTATGAATGTACAACGAGAATATAAGTGCAACTCTAATGACTGTACAACAAGAAAATAATTGGGTAACGCTTAACAATAAGGTTGTATTAGTTAATGAATTAGTTAACATGAACTAATGATGAACTGCACTTATAAAGCATTTATTTATCTTTGTTAATTTGAATTTCAACATTTACTAATGCATCAATAAAATCTTGTTAACATTAGTTAATGCACTGTGAACTAACATGAACAGCAGTATTTTTATTAACTAACGTTAACAAAGATTAACTAATGCTGAACAGAGGTGTTGTTCATGGTTAGTTTATGTTAACTAATGCGTTAACTAATGTTAACTAATACAACCTTACTGTAAAGTGTTACCAATAATTGAGAGTTGTACACAGAGTTGTAAGATAATGATAAATATTCCAGAAAGGCTTGGTGCACCATTTTCATCACCATGGATTTACGATATAACATTATAATTCTTATTAATATTTTACATTTTTAGATTTTCAGTTCTAATATTACTTTGAGTTTTCTTATATTTATATTATGTCATCTTAGGATGTTTCGGATACTTCACATTTGTTTTGTACTACCGGTATTCTAAAATGCATTTTTGACAGGAAGTGTATAAATTTTTTTTTTAAATCATACAGGCCTACCTGACCAGGCTGCAGAGTAACGGTATGGACTCGAGCTCTTCTGAATGCGGGGAACTTTTTCAGGTCTGGATGGACCACGCTGACCTGGCTGAACACACTGGACTCCTCGTATGGGATACGTGTTGGGTAGAGGCAGTGTGTGTCATCGGGAGGGAAGAGATGCCATCGTTTCCTGGTGAAAGAAAGACTTTATTGAGATACAACTGAGATTTGCCTAAAAAACATCAATCACAAACATTTCATTATATTATAGAAAGTTTCTCCACAGCCAATTTTTTTTGAGGGCTAATGAGAAGCGTGACATTATATTTGCCCCAGTATACTGCCTTTCATGTCACAGCTGCTCTAACCAAATAACTGCGATTAATATGAATGGGAATTCAGCGTTGTCAGGATGTCAGTTTCTAGAGGAAATATTTTCAGTATGCAGGTTGCGTGGCTATAGAAGGCGCCAGCTGAGCAACTGCCATTAAGTTGAATGGGAATGCTACAGATTGGCTAGTTTTCTCAAAGTGTTATGGGCCTACTTACAAGAGGTATTATACAATACTATGGTTTCTGTGGCGGGCCATCTTGACACGAGGAGTCTCAATAAGCAATTACAGAGACAAGACAAGCTCCACAGAGAGATAAGATGGAGGAAGAGGTTCTTCATTGTCAGATTCGCTTCTCTCAGTGGAGCAAATAACACATCTCAATATCTGTTCACATCACTGCACTTTCTGTTTATCACTCGCTCTTTCAAACGCAGAAGAAAAATGGCTTTCTTTCAACAGCTCAGGATTGGGTTAGGAGCCCTAACATAAGACAAGATAGAGCGCTCGTCAATACTTAAAGAAATCACATGGTGTTCCTCTAAACCATGTTCATAGAATAAGCCAAATTGGCAGTTTTGCCTGAGGCTTACAGTATCTTGCTCAGGGGTCTATTGACAGCTAGTCATCAAAAACTAGTTTAATCTCACGTCAAACCATAAAATCAGAAGGGGTCAAAAGAGTGGAAAAATACAATAAAATAGTGGTGTTATGGGTTCTTTTTTATTAAACCATGACATTCATCCACTATAATTGATTTTCAGGGACATTTAAGAGAGCATATTGTTTCTAACAAATGTCAAAACGTCAATTTAATCTACTACCTACTACATGACAGATATTGCTGAAATAAGCACCATGAGAAATCACACCTGTCTCTGAAAGTTATAGCAAAAAAACATTCTCGGACTGACTTTTACAAAACATGGACTGGATGTCTTTGCAGGGTAAACTACAACTACAACTATTAAAAATCCTATTTGTTAATTGAAATAATGCTTAAATAAGATCAAATATAAATATTAAATGAAAAACAAACTGAATTTTGAAATGCTGCCTGGGCTTGTTTGTCAGGTTTTGTGGCATTTTTGCCACAAAACCTGGGTAATGTCTGACCTTGGTTCTTACCTGCCTTGGATCTGGAAGACAAGATTGCAACCATATGAGTCAAGGTGACATGGAGTGTTAGCACCCTGTGTGCCAATCCAGAGTGTGCTGTCTCGTCCATCTCGGCCGGGAAAGCCAAAGTCGGACCACACCACATCCTGCAGTTATAATGTTTGTGTTAGCAAAGAGCAAAAAACTATTTGATGTCAATATAACCAACAAGAAACACTCAGAGCTGTTGCCCTTTTGAAGAGAGATAATGAAACCATTACCATTTCCATAGGACCGTAAATGAGATGGTATGTAATCAAGCCCTCAGCAATGTGTAAACTACCCTATTCATCATTTAAGAAAGGCCCATGTCTGCCCCCGGTGCCCTAGCTAGCAGGGAGAATATTGGCACCTCATAAACATTTATTATGATTTACAAAAACGGAAAGCTAGAAACGAACATTAGGTTATTGTTCCCTTGGCTGGGAAAACAAAACAAAATAAATTGGCACAAAATATCATTAAATGTCTACAGTATGACACTGATGTGCCATAGGATATGTTTTACTGAAATAGTAAAACAGCAAGTACTGATTAATTGCTCTTCATATCTGTTATTCCTAGTGTTGTGATACATTTTCATGAGATGTTGTAACAACTCTAGGCTAATAAACCGTTTCAGAGAGCTCATAAAATAAAGGTAAGCATCCTCGGGAGACAAGGCGATACATACTAATGAATATTCGACTGTGTTTATTGATCAAAGCTGATGTCATTGACATCCCCTGTGTGCTTTAGAGCGCCACCTCATGAAAAATTGGTCGCTCTCGAGCATAACTGGCATACGGAAAAAAGGGAAATGGGATAACATGGTGCTTGATAAGGTCTGATAGCATGATTGATTGCGAGAGAAAATGAAAAAAGTAGTGTCTTGTCCATTTATTTTATTTCAATCAGCTTTATTTAACTATAAACACTAGAATTTGTGATTCCAAAATGAAGAGTTTAATCAATTATAAGAATATTTATTATAATACAATATATTGCATAATAATAATTGTAATAATATATAAATGTTTGAAAAATATGAATACAAACTGATTACCTTTTTTTTTATAAGTAAACCAAGGGGAATTCATAAGATGTACCTGAAAGATAGCAGGTTTGTCCTGAAAAAGTTGGGCAATGTATTTGTAATCAGCATAAGCCCAGAATTCCTTGCAGTGATAGTCGGAAAATGGCCCAGCAAGTGATTCACCTTCATTGGCAGTCCAGGACAAAAACTCTTTTACAGTTGCTTCAATGTAGGAGCACTCCGTTTCAAAAAGAGGAGCTGGTGCAAACAAAGTGAAACAAAGTAATTAATGAATAGATTATCAGAGCAGGAGACCACAGAGGCTTTCCAAGTGGGTTTATTTAAAATGCATGAACCGGAAAAAGCCTTTGATCATGTAAACTGATTTTAGGCAAATTAACTGTATTTGGTAAGAAAAGATTTACTTTTCATGTTACAGCATCATATCAGTTCGCTTGATTTGAAGTCATAAAAACTGCATGTATAATTATCACTGAAAATTGTTGCTGAAAGGGAACGGGATTGTTCACCCAAAAATGAAAATTCTGTCAGTAATTACCCTAATCTCAGAAAACAAATTAAGATATTTTTGATGAAATCCGAGAGCTCTCTGATCCCTCCATAATACTTCCACAATTTCATTCTAGCTTGTGTCAGTCTCCTACGCAGTTTAGGTTGTAAATAGTGCAGCGCTCTGGTGTCCTACGGCAGCCGATGCTGTTCACGTGAGCACCATTGAAATTGTAGAATAAAGTCGTTATCTTTGTTTGTTTTAGCACACAAAAAGTATTCTCGTCGCTTCATAAAATTAAGGTTGAACCACTGGAGTCACATGGACTAGCCTATTTTAAAATGTTTTTACTACCTTTCTGGGCCTTAAAAGTAATAGCTGTATATAGAGGGGTCAGAGAGCTCTCGGATTTCATCAAACATATCTTAATTTGTGTTCCGAAATGAACGAAGGTCTTACTGGTTTGGAACGACATGAGAGTAATTATTGACAGAAATGTCATTTTTGGGTGAATTAACCTTTTTTTAAGTAGTTTTAGAACTATGTTATCACAATTCTGTCACTGCTTTTCACCTGCATTTTACTTCAGTAAAAAGTCACCAAAACAGCTGTCATGGATTGTCCATTGTTGCCAATTGGTTTGCCAGAAGTGCTGAAGACTTTTACACCTGCTGCCAAAAGTTTCTTCAGGCTCACTATTACCGTTTTTACAAATCCATAAATTATCCTTGAATTAAAGTTTTCTTCAAATAAAGTCTGTTAAACTGCATCGTAGGAGGGAATTTTCTTACAAAAACAAAAGTGTTTTTATGTTGACATTATATGGAACATGACTGTCTATGTTAATAATAAAGTATTCTAAAAATATCTTGTGCCATTTACACCACCTTCAGAAAGTATTCACACCCCCACAGACATTTTTTTTACATTTAGTTTCTATTACACCTGCAAATTGTACCACGTTTACTCTATTTCTGTCAATAACACCATAACACATAACTCCAAGATTTCTCCAAGATTTCTCCAAGAATTTCTCCAAGATTTCTCCAAGATTTCTCCAAGATTTCTCCATAACTCATTTTAATTTATCCTAAAGCGGATTAAAATTGAACACAGATGGAAATATATAGTGTGATTTCTCTTGACTACCCCATTTAATTTAGATTACCAGAACCAGAATCTAAAAGGATATTAAGATATCTTTAATACATGTTGAGTTCTGATATTAAGATATCTTTAATACATGTTGAGTTACAGGCATGCAAACTAGAGGCAAAAAACAGTGCTGTCACTGTCACTGTTGGCATATACAATGCAACAAAGATGGCTAAAGTAAATGGATTTTACTAATGTGCCTAACTATCTGTGTAAAAATAAAAATAATGATGCTAACATCTTTCTAAAACAATTTTACACGCTGAAAATTGGCTTAAAATCTCTTTTTGACCCCACTCAACAAAATAGTGGCTTACTCAGTCAATATACATCTGTAGCATTTAATATTTTGGCTTTCATCACCATTTATGTTTGTCTTTGTACAGAAAAAAATATTAACAAAATGAAATATTTGAGCTGGGGAAGTTTCAGAATTTTGGTTGATTTGAATGACACGGAATAGTGATGCTTGGTGTACTTAGTCCTATTCCTGGAAACCTACCTTCCTGGATTAAGGCCCAACCCTCTTCTAACATACCTACCAACCTGTCATTTAAATTTAGAAAAATGAATGTCCTGTTTATGTTTAAAAATTATGTTTTGGACAAATATAGTTATTTTACTCTTATGATCTTACTGTTTAATCTTTGTGGCTTACCCATATCCTCATTCCTTTTCCCAATACGGAATCGTACCCTCTCTGTAAGGCAAGTTGACAGGTGCTCCACAGTCCAGTGTAATGCTGGCCAGTCGTTGGTCATGCTCAGGAATACAGCGGGTTTCTGTAAAAACTGGACAATCCTCCTCGCCTCCTCTGGGGTGAAAGGTTTCGAAGCCATTCTACAGAAAAGAATAAAATAATTTAAGATAAGTAGGATTAAGATAAGTAGATTTTGTCTTATACAACACATATTCATTAATCTTTCAGCTAAATGTAGGGATTTAACTTTAAACCACTCAGATGAACATATATAACAGTGGTTGATTGTGACCAGTCAATTTTTAGCAGCTAAATGAGGTGACAACTATCAATAGTGTCAATATGACTGACATGTAGTCACTGACACGTAGTCACTGCATGTCCAGCATCTGCATGAAAGTTAAATTTGTCCATATACACACATGTAAACTCACCTAAAATCCCTTTTCCAGCTAGTAAACAAAACTCACGTGAGACGTACCACTGTTTTTTCTTACAACACATGGGAAACGAAACAACGACCATGTTGGCTCCAAATAAGAGCTGACGTCTCCTTTAAGTAGATAGATTATATGATCCAACATGGAGAACACGGACGTTCAGTTTCACACGTTACGTCAATTCCGTCTCTGACGCAGCGCATGCGCATTAAAGTTTGGAGCGCTGTTAAGAGTGTCATCGGTTGTTTTTGTTTCGATGGGCAGCTGCCACTTGAGGGACTGCCCTAGTTTTTAATGTGTCATGTTATAGACGTAACTGGATAGCATAAAGACATTTTAAAACGTGATACCACGTCTATTCAATGGGTGCCGTGGAAAGCACCGAAGGGGAAAGGGAACCTTTGCTGGTTCCAGCCCAGCCGGCGACAAACACACACACGCAGCCTGTGTTCAGCAGGGTATATGGGAGAAGATGGTTTGTTCTCACCATGTTTTCATTGTTGGGTTTTATGCAAGGACTGGTGTGGAACACCTGGGGCCCAATCCAGAACTCAGCCAAACATGTGTTCGAGTTCTCATCGACAGATATCGCGGTGTTGGTGCTTTGGGGTCCAGTGGGCTTCCTGCCCTGGCTGCTGTTTATTTGGTTGATGGATAAGAAAGGTGAGTTGTTTTGCTTTTAGTCTAGTGCCATCACTGCCATGGCAACAATATCTGTTAATACAAACAAATTAATGATGACGGATACATTTGGCAGTATTTATATTTATTGTGTGGGATCATTCCACTGATGATGTTTTATTAAATATCCAGAAATGATTTCATAATTGAATAGTCTTATGTACTTGTAAACAAAGTGTATTACACTTTTAGATTTCTGTGCAATTGTTTATATCTCTTTTACGCATGTTGTCCACCACAAAGAGGTCACATCCGAACTATAGTTTTTCTATTACCTTTAAATCATAATTGTATACAGCTGTCCTCTCTATATCTCATTGTGTTCTTTGTGACAACATAAATGTTGGACAGTGTCTTTTGAATATCTTTTACTGACTTCTATTGGAGTGGCCAGATGGATAACTTAAAGTACATAATTTTTGAAAAATAAAAAATTATATTAAGAAATTATATGATACAATCATTTATGTACGTTCGCTAAAGTAGGACACCATACAGAATAACTTTTTACCTCATGCAAAATAAAATAATAAATCATTGAAAGGCAGTTCATCACATGTTAGGCCACAAAACCAGTTCCCTAACATCATATGACTCAAGTCATTATGAAAACCCGGCATCATTAGATGCAGTGTTTGTATTCATTCTTGCCATGTCAATTTAATGAGTTTCTTAGTTGAGGGAAGTACAGAATTAGAGGCCTTGAATGAAATTTGAAACATGCATGAAGAATATATATAATGGTAAAATGGAAGTTAATTATGTACTATCATGTTCTTCGTATTGTTCTTTGATTTTTAAGGAACCTTCACATTATAGAATCTCAATTCCTTTTTCTGATAGTTCATTAACTTCAAACGAGATGAAGGGAGCCCCTGATTACCATTAGAAATATATTTGCTAAATAAATTTGGGCAATTGGGTATTTAAAATCAGTATGCTGTTCAGTGCTTTGTGTTCATTGGTTATTAACCAGTCATAGTAAAGTGAAGCCATTTTTGATATTTCAGATAAACCAATTTGACATATTGCTGCTACTGTAGCTAGCATCATTCTTGGTCACAGTGAGTGATGTGTATCCATGCTGTTGACATGTTCACCTTTTGTTACTTATCCATGTTTGCACAGAAAGGAAATCATTGAAGAAGAGAACCGTTTCAGTCACGTTTACATGGACAGCAGTAATCTAATTATTGGCCTTATTCTGAAAAAGCCAATATTCTGATTAAGGTGTTTACATGAGTTGCTGTTTTTGAATTTCACGTATCAACATACATTTTGTCTTCGTTATGATACAGTTTTGGGTGTTTCATTTTAAAATTGTAGAAAGCTTCAAGTGCAGTTAATTATTTGTCATGCTATATGTGCAAATAGACGATGGCGTAGGGATGGACGATACCACTTATTTTGTTTTCGAACAATACCAATACTTTCAAGACCTGTATCACCGATATCGAAACAGATACAATTCTTCTAAACTGAACTTTTTAAGTATTAAATGTAATAAATTATAAAAATTACTAAGAGTAAAATGGGCAGATAGATACCCACTTAACATATTTGAAAGGTATTTTAACATTCAATATGCGTTAATTTCTTAATAAAACTAATTATTCAGATCATGGTTCAGATGAGCAGAAAAGTAGTCCTATACTACATGACTAATGACTATTCAGTAACATAGGTTATTTGTATTGTATGCATAAAATGATCTCTTTAAATAAACAAAATTACAAAAAAACATTTTTATTTGAGTATCAATACTTTTCGATGCTCACATCAGTATTGATGTATCGGTACTTCATATCGATACGTCCATCCCTACGGAGGATACGTGTTCTCCTGAAGCGGGCCTCCTCTGCCACCACAACAAACTTTGAGGTGCTGGATGACAAAGTAAGGACTGGTGGGAGAAAATAGTTTGAAGCCAAGCCATGCTCTCTTGTTTTCCGTCAAATGGTTGACCACTTTGTGTGCGTCTGTGTCCTGTCGCAAAATCCTACACGGCGTTAATAGTTAGATTAAGGTCTGGTCATATCGATAATGCACTTTGCTAATGCGACTACAATAGGAATACTCCACATGTCTTTCTCAATTTGTGTTTACTTCGAGTATGACTTTAGCCGGATTAAGGTAATTAGAAATTGCTGTTTACATGGTAGTTTCTTAATCAGAGTATTGTCTTAATCAGGTTAATATCATTGTTATCCATGTAAACATACTTATTTCAGGCAGGCCTTCAAAGCTATTGATGACAAAAAGGACAGAAAACCTCTAAGAACAAGAACTTCTGTTCTGATTAATAACAAATGGTTTTAGAGAAGACTAACAGCTTTGACTTCAATCTTTTCCTCACGGTTATCACATGACTTCAGATGCTATATAGACAACATTTATGGTGTAAATTACATAAACATTATGACTTAACTTTATAGCAAACAGTTGCATAAAGATTGTTTCACGTAAAAAAATAACAGTATGGTTTCAAAGGACATGAAGGGGAGTAAATAATGTTGAGGGAACTATCTCTTTAAGATAAGAATTATTGAGTGAGGAATCTGTTTTAAGTCTTGAAAATGACATTTTCGAGCCTTACTCAAATAACACTCATGTAATTTGCATTTGGAAAAGAGCGTTTTGGTCAAACAGGATAGAAAGCTTGTGTTTTTCCCACTGCCTTTCACTTATCTTACCTGAAAATCTCAGACTTGATAATGTCAAACAAATGTCTTCAGCTTTCAGTTTCCCTGTGTTTACACTTCATTTATTAGCTTATCCAGCTAGTCAACACTCCGGTTCTATTTATTAACACATTAACACGCTTTATTTGTTTTCGGAAAAATGCTTCCAAACACACTTTCGCTCTTTATCTTGAAAGGGAGCATATCACCATCCCCTTTGTTCTCAGCACGAAAGCAATGGCCACAGGCTATAAAAACCATGTCTGCCTCTGCCAAAAACCACAGTCCACAGTTTCTATATTAAACTCAGAAACAAGTTCACATTTCACAAATCCAGGAAAATACTCATGGAGTAAAGATTTTTATTATGCATTCTGGACAGACAAACATTTGTTTTTTTTTATACCAATAAACCATATTTAATTCTTTTTGATAATTAAAACAAAAATGAACTGCCATAAACTCTTATCTTCTCTGACTTCTTAATCCTAATATCTTCAAGATAAGCCTGCATAATTTACCAGTATCTCGGAGATGGATCTATATCAACGACTAATCTCATTAGTTAATAAAAGCTTACAACATATTATATCTGTCTGATATCTCTTCTTCTTCTCTGTCTTGTGCCAAAGGTTTGCGAGCATCTCTGCTGCTGTCAGCGTTCTTCATGGTGCTGGGCGCAGCACTACGAAGTGTGCCCCTCAAAGACCTGCACTACAGACGCTGGTAAGACTCACACAATATGTACACAGTATGAAGTTGCACAATATGATGCATCATTTATTCAACAAAAAAAACTCTGTTTAGCCAAACCTGCTTTCACTATATGTTGGTTCCTCATCACAATTGTAAAGGCAATTCTGAGATTTGTTTCTAAACACATTATAAATATTAGAAACTCAGAACACATGTTTAATTTTGACTGTCAATGAGATAATTAATGAGCAGATCAGAGTTACATACATCTTGAATTGCTAAGTGCATTTATTATAATATGCATATTCTTTTGGCAGCAAGGTGTATTTAAAGCCAGCATGAAAGGGTACATTTCCATATATATTTTCTAAATGGATCTTACCATCTTACCAATAGAATTGGTAAGATCCCCATTGTCTAGTACATTTTTTAGTTTACTTGCCAGACAGATATACAGTTTTTTATTTTTTTATTTATTAGTGCTGTCAAATCAATTAATTACGATTAACCACATCCAGAATAAAAGTTGTACTGTGTATAATATTTGTGTATATAAATACACACATATGCATGTATATATTTAAGAAATGTTTTTTATATTTATATTTATATATAATTTAAATATACTGTATAGGCAAGGCAAGGCAAGGCAAGTTTATTTATATAGCACATTTCATACACAATGGCAATTCAAAGTGCTTTACATGGAAAATGAAATTAAAATAGTGATAAGAATTAAGAATACCACGTGTAAGACTTAAAAATAAAAACAGAATAATTAAAACAGTTGTAAAGAGAATTTTTAAAATAAGAAGACAATAGAAATATATAGTTGTAAAGATATTTTAAAAGAATAAAATTATTACAGTATATATAGATAAAAATAAAAATTAAATAAAAATAAAAATTAAGATGATGCATAGATTAGAATAGGTGCAATCAGTGGGACGTACAGTGGCACAGTGCTCATTCAGTAAAGACACAGCTGAACAGATGTGTTTTGAGTCAGGATTTGAATGTGGCTACTGTTGGAGCACATCTGATCTCTTCTGGAAGCTGGTTCCAGCTACAGCTGAACGCAGACTCTCCTTGCTTTGAGTGAACTCTTGGTATTTCTAGCTGACTTGATCCTGATGATCTGAGTGATCTGATGGGTTTGTATTTAATCAGCATATCTGCAATGTATTGAGGTCCTAGGTCATTGAGTGATTTATAAACAAGTAATAATACTTTAAAATTGATCCTAAATGTAACTGGAAGCCAGTGTAAAGACCTGAGGACTGGCGTGATATGGTCATATTTTCTTGTTCTGCTCAGAATCCTGGCCGCAGCGTTCTGTATGAGCTGCAGCTGTCTAATGGTCTTTTTGGGAAGGCCGGTGAGAAGACCATTAGAATAGTCCACCCTGCTGGTGATGAAAGCGTGAACGAGTTTCTCTAAGTCTTGCCTGGAAACAAAGCATCTGATTCTTGATATATTTTTCAGATGATAGTAAGCTGATTTAGTTATTGCTTTGACATGACAGCTGAAACTCAGGTCTGACTCCAAAATCACACCAAGATTCCTGACTTGATTTTTTGTTATTAGACCTTTTGTCTCAAGATATGCGTTCACCTTGAGAATTTCATCTTTGTTTCCAAATGTAATGATTTCAGTTTTGTTTTGTTTAACTGGAGATAATTTTGGCTCATCCAACTGTTAACTTCATCAATGCATTTGCACAGGAGTCAATGGGGCTATAGTCATTATACTGTATATACAGTATATACATGCAAATATATCTTAAATATATACGTGAATGCCCTGGCTCTGCAAGCTTTATGATGGCAGTGAATGTTGCTCTGTTTTTGAAGTCCATAAAAGTGCATATTCATCATATCTGCTCAACACGGCTCCGGGGGGTTAAAGGCCTTCTGAAGCGAAGCTTTAAAACTTTATAAAGTATTACTTCCACGCGTGACCTTTCCAATGCGTTTGCATAATACGTGGCGCATTGCAAAGTGGCGCAATACAAACATTTGTTGTTAAAAAGTATACAGATTGTTATGCTAGATAAGACCCTTATTCCTCGGCTGGGATTGTGTAGAACCCTTTGAAGCTGCATTGAAACTTAGACTTTCAACTTATACCCCAGTGAAGTCCACTATATTAAGAAAAATCATGGAATGTTTTCCTCAAAAGCCTTAATTTATTTTCGACTGAAGAAAGACATGGACATCTTTGATGACGTGGGGGTGAGTAAATTATCAGGAAATTTTAATTCTGAAGTGAACTATTCAGATCCTAACTAAGGCCTAATCTTTGCTTAATCTAAGCCTTGTCTGTGAAACCGAGCCTTCAGTCTGCTTATGTAAACCCCGAACCTTTCTTATAACTGACCTCAAGATACGCCTCCATCCAAATCAACAACCGATGAATGGAAGCATTTCCTGCCCTACATTTTACTCGGATGTACATCACAATATGGAACAAATGACCTGTCGCTATTTCCGTTACTTGACTTTAAAGGCCCTTTAGAAAATGTTGACGCTGTAGACAATGTTGTCCTGTCTTTCGTAATGAAGAGGTTGGTGGCACATTTTATTGGTCATTTGTACTTTTATTTGACTGTTTGAGGTCAAATTAGTGCATCCAAAGTAATAGTGTCTGCTATCTACAGAGCCGGGTGGCCAATATATAAAAAATACAACTTGATAAACAAAGTCGGTTATGTTTTTTCCTTCAATATTTATGCCGACTTGAAATTTGCTGCAACACATAAGTGAAAATAGTGTTATCCGTTGGCAAAAGTACAGGGTACTGTCTGCATGGCTGTACCACTTTAAAGATGTGACCTTTTCATTTGTTTAAATACATAGCAGTGGAACAATCTAACAGGAAGACTACGCTCTGTTTGCTTTAGATTAGGATTCTTTTACCTGTAAAATTGAATGTTCCTGTCCTCTACTGTGCTTTGTGTCCTCTTTCCGTTTTCTCTCGCTCCTTCTTATCTCTTTAAGCTTTTTCATTCACACATGGCTAACATCAGCACATAAAGAAATAACTATAGCAATCTTCTCATTGCACTTGCGAGAAAAGGAAACAAACCTTTTTTTTTATTATTATTAGTCTTGACAAAGAACTAACTGCACTCCAATGGACATTTAAGCAAATTTATTTAAATTACATTGGATGCAATTGACAATATAAAACTACATTATAAGACCTCTATGAGCAAAAATTATATTTCCTTATTGAGGAATATAATATTGTTTGTTCATTGAATTTAGAGAACTTGTGTCTGGTTGTGGGCTGCTGAAAATACACTAGAATTCATGCAGATTGACACTCTTATCTGTATCTGAATGATGTTATTTCTTCTTCTTTTTAAGCCATTATTGTATAAATGTATGTAGTTAGAAGCACAAATTTCCAAACAAGTACATCACTGCCATTAAGGCATTTTTAAAGCTTTCTTTTTCAACATAACATTAAAATACATAATTTTTTGCTTATTAGTTATTTGGATGAAATAAGGCTATGTAGTGTAGTTTCACAGCTCCTACAATACTGGAACAGACAGTGACACATTGACCTTCTCAGTTATATAACAAAAAAACTGTGCATTTGCTTGATATAACAGGAAAAGCTTTTTAGGACGGTTACATGAGAGAGAAAGCAGAGGTTATGTTGATTGTTTTATATATTTATATATTCCATCACAATCACATTTAAACACAAAGATGCGTTGTAAGCAGCTATTGCCTGAAGTGACTGTTAATGTAATGGCTGATTTCAACATGAGGGCACTTCATCTGTTGAGTCTATTGATTCATACAAAGTGACTCAACTCTGTCATATGTTTTAAATTTTAGAAGCCCAGTATAGCTAATGATGTATTGTTTAAATACATTTACACCACCAGGAAACATTAAAGAGATAGTTCACCCCAAATTTATTAGCCCATGATTTACTCACCCTCAAGTCATCCTAGGTGTACATGACATAAAATTATATTAAAGTTATATTAAAAAAAATACCACAAAAATCATTCTGTTAGTAATTGCTTTAGTTTTAGTAGCAAAGTGGTTTTATTTATAAAATTCACGGGCAGAGGTTGAAAACTTGTTTCTGTGTTTGCGTTTCTGTTTCCACCTCAATACAAAAAGCTGAGTTTTATTGCAAGTCTGCATAAAAATATGACATTAAAAAGCTATCGTTGTTGGCTTTGTTGTCCTCAATTTGTGGTGGCTTGGAATTCCAAGGGGAATCAGATACACGCGATAAGACTTCAGTCAGACGATGTCGGATATGTATCAGATGTAAAACTACATTTGAAAGTGGCACAGAACGGATGCGAAAAAATCAGATCTTGTGCATATTTTTGTGTTTACGTTTGCAACAAATGGCGATGCAGATGGGAGTAAAAGACAGATTTTTTTTTTTTTTTTGCTAGTGTAATAACCTAGAACCCATGACTCACACACTGCTTCTTTTGAGAGTTTAACTCTGCCTGATTCATTAGATATCTGTGTTTGCAACTGTAAACTATAAAACTATAATGCAACTATAAAATTTGGGATTATGGAGTGCTACTGAAGGACTTTGGTTGCATCTTTCATGACCTGGTAACTTCAGCTGTGAATTGAGCTACCACTAGGTGTCAGCAATTGCATTAATAAACTGTAAAAAGGTCCTCACTAAAATATAATGACCAACTTGCATATCAAGTGATCCATCATGTGACTGGTAATCATTGATATGCCACACTAGAAAGAGTCATTCTGATCTGAATGTGTGTAAGAGTTCATTGTTTAAGGGTAAATTGGACACCATCAGATATCAGTCATCTTAGTTTAGACGGAAAATAGGCCTAGTTAATAAAGCATGTTTTTTATTAAATAGAATATTTTTTCAAATTATTATTATGTGTAACACAAAGCAATTATGAAGAGCCTTGAAGCTTAGTATTACTTGAATACAGTATTTCATAATGAGTACTAATGTCAATCAGTTTGTTCCTCCAACAGTTATCTTATGGCGTCAGAAGCCATGTGTCACATGGGCCACTTTTATGCTGCTTTCATGATGTTTTTTTGTCCTTTTTGGACAGACTTTGCTTGACTGATGTGATAATATGAACAGTGGTTGTATGCCAAAGAGCATTGATTCTTCTAAATATAGCTCTTTTTGTGTCCTATGAAGAATAAATAACAGCATTTGTGTTTGTAACGAGATGAAGAATAGTAAATAATGACAAAATTGAAATATCTGGGTGAACAGTTTCTTTAATCAGGCCCATTCATGGATTTCTCAGATTTTTCAGTTACTTTTATTAACCTAAATCTTTATTTAGAAGCTTTGAATCTCAGAATGACTCTGCGCTGAGATTCAATCAGTGCAGAAAGTAGCAGTGGTAAAAAAACATTTTTTTTACAATGGCATTTGATTACAAATGCCAATTATCCTTGTCAAATCAACAGTGATTGTGGTCACAGCAGATGTTTTCCAGAAGGAGCCACATACATATTAAAGGCCGTTGATGGTTTGTTGATATGAGGTTGGTTTGAGCCACAATGTTCCCAGCAAGCCAAACTGAACAGAAGTTTCAGGCAGTCTGAATACTTTTACTTTTTCCCTCTGTAGATTAAATGAAGGACATGACTGTCATGTCTTCATTGGCTAAAAGTTTAAGGCTGGCAGTGTGTTATAAATTCTCCCTGGCCCCTTTTATTCTGGATTTGACTTTTAGGTCAGTTTAGTTTAGTTTAGTTTGACTTAAAATGTTGGCAGTACCAGTATTGTTTTAGTCAGTATAAAGCAGCCTATTTATAAAACATGTTATTCAGTCACTTTCATGGTGGTTGTTAAATTTTGCATTTGAATCCTGTTAGCCCAGCAGTTTCATTGCAGAGAGTCTTCTCGTACATTGTTCGTGTCAGATCAGAATCATCTAAGGCTAAATTACCATTCCTCCGCTTCCTTTACATTTCTCTGAGCGTGAGACTCATTTCTCCCTTTTCATTTCTTACTTTGATTCAAATTCAAGGTTTAGCAGATTGTCGTCTAAAAAAAATATAGAATAGGACACTGATACACTCCTATATTCATTTTCCTGAAGCTTCACAAGTCACAACTCGTGCACTTGACGTCACCATCGCAGCAAGCTAGCTTGGAATATGGAAAAGCTTACATATTGACATTACTCTGATTTTGACATTACTTTGATTTCGTCTAGAGAAACGATGACAAAAACACCATTGTCAAATGTAAGTTGTGGCATACATTACTCTATTTCATGGCTTGCCCATCCACTTCCCTTTGATACCGATATACTGCCCTCCAAAAGCCTTCTAGAAAACAAAGCAAAACTATTTTTCAAACAAATTTTTCATGAAACATCTATCATTTCTGGTAATAGGTGAATTATAGCTACAATCAGTAAGAAGCTATATGACAATTTATGATATAAATACTATGCTTTTACTCAAAACGTACTGTAAACCACATTTGATTGCTTGCAATAACTTCCAATTGTGATCTAATGTGGATTTTGGTTATATAATGAGGCTGCACCTGCTTAGCATTTCTCAGGTAAATCTTTATTCAATTAAAAATAGCCCAAATCACATACAAATCATATGCTGTCATAATTATGTGTTTATTTGCTTCATGTATCATTTTTATTTTAAGAAAGCATTCATGTGTTTCTCTGGGTTGGTTTGTACGGAACATGGTCCATTGTACGTCGAAATGTAGAGAAAATTTGTCATCTGAAGAAACAGGGCAGGTTATATTAGTGAAATGCAGTGAACGATCTTCTGAGAGTCAGTGATCTGGGAACTGAAAACACATACAGGGAGACAGCACTGGAAACTAATATGCCTACCAGATTGCATATTTCAAAGGAAATTAAATTTTGAGAATTTGAGGTTTCACTTGAATTGTCGCCACAAAAATAATTTAGAATTTGACTGGATACATAGCCTTTACACAAGAATATATAATATTTTTCCTTTCCTCTACAGGCTGATAAGCTTAGTTATGTTTCTATCCTAACAAAAGCTGTGGCTGAAAGGGTTGATGGCACGTGTTGAGCAGTGTACCTAACACTGGCTTTTATTTGAATCAGTCACAATATAGTACAGTTTTTTATGCTTTATTACTTAATTAAAGTAGGCTAACAAATCAATTCAGACTAGATTCAATGGCTTTGATATAGTATGCATTATCTCTAGTCATTCTTTGTATAAGAATTGTCAATTTTCATTGTTTCCAACCGTAATTGACTAACGTAAAGTCTTAATAATGATCGGCTCAAGGTGTAGGATTTAGAGTAATCTGTGATCCAATTTTGAGCTACGTGAGAGGTATCACAATGATTACAATCAATGAAAATGTAGACCATTTCATTACAGGGAAGAACACAGTCTTTAGCATGAATATTGTGTCAAAGGGGCTAATGTCAGTCAAATAAGGAATGCATAAACTTTCTGCAGAATCAGATGTCAACATGCTGGAAAATTTGAGGGAGCTTTAACACAATATGTGATTGGGGATTGAGGAGAGCATTGCATGATCAATGACTTGGTTTAAACCAAAATCTTTTGCCGACTATAAAGGGCTGTTTAAATGTTGTGTATGATGTGTCCTGAGTCTGCTGACCAAACCAAATGCACTTGTGAGCTGCTTTTAAAGTAAACCTTCAATCCTCCACTTAGTACATCTTCAGAGGTTTTTTACCATCCCTCAGACACTCTTTCACAAGCCACAGTGAAGAACTTCACATCGTCATGAACACAAGAATAGACCTTTAAACATTTTGTTCAGTTTGTGACCATAGGTAGAAAAGAAACAAGAAAAAAACTTGAAACAAGAAACCTCCTGATCTTTATGACAGTGATTACAATAAAGGGAAGAGAATTTCGATCTGTTTTGTGTGCATCTGGGCTGTAGAAAATGGAAAAGTGTTGCAGCCACTCTATCTTCACCAGTGCTGGAGATCTATTCTGGGGACAAGCACTGCAGCGTTTACTCAGGCAGTTAGGCTATCACAAGTCTCCCCGCTGGGACTCAGTCATCCTGTCTCACAGATAAAGCTCTTTTGTGTCCCCTGCTATCAAACCTCAACTCTGATAGATATGGAGGGGTGCAGCAATTTGTGTTTAGAAACCAGCAAAAATTAGATGATTTGCATTTGTAACCGGTTTTTAATGTAAATGGTTATAGGTATGTGTTTTCTCAGACATTTGTCTGACTTGTATTGAGTTGAGCAAGGAAACAAAAAGTGTATAGAAATAAAAATATCATTGATACTTGAGGGGCCTTTTTTGACTTGAGCAACCTAGCTACTACAACATCCTAAAATCTCTCAGATCACTCAAGGTATAGCAATACCCTGGAAAGCCAGCATTGTGCAATATAGCATTGTGATTGTGACTTTTACAGTATGAAGCACACCCATATTTTCTTTATTTGTTTTCAAATGAAAAATATATATTGTACTCATGGTGTTTTTAACCCCCACCCTTTTTTTTTTTTTTTTTTTTTAAATCTACAGGTTGATTCACGGAGGTCAACTTTTAAATGGTTTAGCTGGTCCTACCATTATGAGTGCCGGTCCTCTCCTGTCTACTACTTGGTTTGCTCCTGATCAGAGGGCTACAGCCACTGCTATTGCATCACTTATTGGCTATCTGGGGTCAGCTGGCTCCTTTCTGATTGGTCCATTAGCGGTCCCTGCACCCAATGATACTGAGAAAGTGGGAAGCACAAGCACCATCTATGCCTACGGGAACCAAAACCACATAGGAGACAGGATACAGTTTGTTCTTTACGCAGGTACGTCATTGTCAGCTGACAGTCCAGCAACAGCATTTATTCTGAATCAATATTAAATTATTTTAAGCATTTGCCATACAGAAAAGCAATCATAAGAAAGCCATCCATGGTGGCTCTCCAAATACCACAATCAAACGTCTTAACATAGTTTGCGTTTACCTCACTATAAAGATTGCCTCGCATTGTTCTGCTTAACTGATTCAGAAAATTAAAACATTTAGAAAGAGAGAGAGAGTGAGAGAGAATCTTGCCAATAATAGATTGATACTATGTTGCTGTTTAAGTTGAAAGATGTTGCCTTTCACTTGCGTGCACAGAAAAGACATTGATTTGCTGGTAGTTTAGAGGTCATTGTAACACTTACTGCAACATTGGGCATCAACATGCAGCCACATGCACTAGATTTTGACACACTATAAATATGGTATAAATCTGTCAGCTGGTAGATATTTTGCTATACCCTTTATAAACCACATTGAAGGATACCCATGTTTGCCCTTTTTCCCTAATGCCACTGCACTGAGACTTATTCATCTTTTTATTTGTGTCCATTAAGGTCTAGGAAGAGAAAATAATCAAATGGAAAGTCCCTTTAATTTTTTAAATATCTAATTCACTAGATTATCCAAAAATACCACATGGTTTATTCATATAAAAATAAGTTGAGTTTAGTTGAATTTACAGCTAAATTAACTATACAGGGAGTGCAGAATTATTAGGCAAATGAGTATTTTGAAAACATCATCCTCGTTATGCATGTTGTCTTACTCCAAGCTGTATAGGCTGGAAAGTCTACTACCAATTAAGCATATTAGGTGATGTGCATCTCTGTAATGAGTGTCTAATGACATCAACACCCTATATCAGGTGTGCATAATTATTAGGCAACTTCCTTTCCTTTGGCAAAATGGGTCAAAAGAAGGACTTGACAGGCTCAGAAAAGTCAAAAATAGTGTCGCAATTACTTAAGAAGCGTGTGGAAAAACCAAGGCGCAAAATAACTGCCCGTGAACTGAGAAAGTCAAGCGTGCAGCTGCCAAGATGCCACTTGCCACCTGTTTGGCCATATTTCAGAGCTGCAACATCACTGGAGTGCCCAAAAGCACAAGGTGTGCAATACTCAGAGACATGGCCAAGGTAAGAAAGGCAGAAAGTCGACCACCACTGAACAAGACACACAAGCTGAAACGTCAAGACTGGGCCAAGAAATAACTCAAGACTGATTTTTCTAAGGTTTTATGGACTGATGAAATGAGAGTGAATCTTGATGGGCCAGATGGATGGGCCTGTGGCTGGATTGGTAAAGGGCAGAGAGCTCCAGTCCGACTCAGACGCCAGCAAGGTGGAGGTGGAGTACTGGTTTGGGCTGGTATCATCAAAGATGAGCTTGTGGGGCCTTTTCGGGTTGAGGATGGAGTCAAGCTCAACTCCCAGTCCTACTGCCAGTTTCTGGAAGACACCTTCTTCAAGCAGTGGTACAGGAAGAAGTCTGCATCCTTCAAGAAAAACATGATTTTCATGCAGGACAATGCTCCATCACACGCGTCCAAGTACTCCACAGCGTGGCTGGAAAGGATATAAAAGAAGAAAATCTAATGATATGGCCTCCTTGTTCACCTGATCTGAACCCCATTGAGAACCTGTGGTCCATCATCAAATGTGCGATTTACAAGGAGGGAAAACAGTACACCTCTCTGAATAGTGTCTGGGAGGCTGTGGTTGCTGCTGCACGCAATGTTGATGGTGAACAGATCAAAACACTGACAGAATCCATGGATGGCAGGCTTTTGAGTGTCCTTGCAAAGAAAGGTGGCTATATTGGTCACTGATTTGTTTTTGTTTGGTTTTTCAATGTCAGAAATGTATATTTGTGAATGTTGAGATGTCATATTGGTTTCACTGGTAAAAATAAATAATTGAAATGTGTATAAATTTGTTTTTTGTTAAGTTGCCTAATAATTATGCACAGTAATAGTCACCTGCACACACAGATATCCCCCTAAAATAGCTAAAACTAAAAACTACTTCCTAATAAACTACAAAAATATTCAGCTTTGATATTAATGAGTTTTTTGTGTTCATTGATAACATGTCCTCAAAAATACAACTTGCCTAATAATTCTGCACTCCCTGTAAAACCATTCAAAAGTTTGGGGTTGTTAAATTTAATTAAATCTAAAATACACTAAAAACACTTATGTGAAATAATGTTATTAGAATTTAAAATAATTGTAGTATATTTTGAAGTTTGATTTATTCCTGTAATACCAAAGCTTTTTTCTTCTTCTTCCACTCCTGAAGTCAATGACCGCTCATAGAAGCGGAGTGTAAAAAGTTGTGAAATTTGGAGTCGCTATCAAAAAATCCCTCTAGCGCCATCATCTGTCCAAATTTGCACTCACATTTATGCTAATAACATTTGAATTGTAAAGGCTAGAAACAAAATTCTTGCTCTTTTTTTCCTCTTATACCTTGGTTCAAATTCGATTTCACCCTACAACCTCATTTTCTTTCATCGAAAATTTTCACAGATTTTTAACCAGATCACACAACGCTTTGGCATAGTCAGACCAAACTGGTTTGTGACAACCATGGCCTGAGGGTATCTGAACAGTTTCGCTTCTAAACTGCACCGTTTTGGCAAAGTGCAACCTAGTGGTCAGGAGATATGAAAAAATTATATTTTTGCTTTTTTGAAACTGGTCTCTTTGGATTCGGTGCTACATGCCAAGTGGTCTTAATAGATTCCTTGGGTGATGCAGAGAACATGGATACCAAAAATCTACTTTTTCACACTGCTAGTCTGATTTTCACAAAATTCAAATCAGGTCATCTTCAGCCCATGCTGGCATAAAGTTATGGATTCTTACTGCCCCCTCCCCTTTTTTTTTACAGTAATGGAATATCTTAATATATACCATTACTGCAGTATAAAATTTGCTTACTAAATCTGTAGTTTATAACAGAAAGGACAGATTTATAGAAACAATATTGTAGAAATTAACTAGAAACAGGAAGGCACTTATTTTATCATGTGGACAGCGCCCAGGAGGACACACAATTTAGGAACTCAACTTGAAACCTGTGCTGGCAGAGTCAGTGCATCCGGTTTTGAGATACTGTGTGCCAACAGGGTATATCTATTTTTTCTTCTTCTTGGCTAAAGCAGTGCTCAGTAATGAACTTGGTCGCACCGTCACAAATTCCAGCACTGGATGAGCTCATTGGAAAGCAGGAGCTTTTCCTGGACTAGGGTTAATGAGCTGATCAGTTGTTTCATTGTGCATTTCCTCCCTCTACAGGATTGTAATAAATCTGCTAGACTCATGGTTAACTCTAGATTAATGTGAGCCATCTAATGACCGTTAATGATGTTGGTTTGGATGCTGCTTCTCTCTCTCTCTCTCATTAATTTGAATTTAGTATCTGAAAATTGCACTGAAATGGCAGACGCGTTAAGCTCTTTTTCTAATTAACAGAGATAGATTAAGTCTGAATCCGTAAAATCTTTGTGAGATTTGATGTTGACACTGTGGCCGCATGATAAATGTTGTGTGTGTTTTTTTTGAACTTGCAGAGTTTGGGATGATTGCAGCACTTTTCGTGGTTGTGCTGTTCTACTTTCCCTCCAGGCCTCCCATCCCTCCCAGTGTGGCAGCAGCTAGCCAACGTCTCAGCTACAGGAGCAGCATCTGCAGGCTGCTGAGGTATAACGATGATCCTTCTTTACCAGACTGCTCGAACTGTTTTGAAAAGAGAATTGTTAAAGGAATGGAGGTTTGGAAGTAGGAATAGTTCAACGAATGAAAAAAGTATTCTACACCTACACAGAGAAATAACTGTGCACAAACTTAATGGGTTCTTGTGTCTGTCACAGCACCCCAGGTTAATAATGTATATTGTATGCAATCATACAATCAACAGTATATTGGGCAGTTCTTTGAATAATAACTTTGATCTATTTCACACAGAGCGAGTTTGAATACACTAACGTTCAAACATTTGGGGTTGGTAAGATATTTTAATATATTTAAAAATAAGTGTATTATGCTCACCATGACTGCATTTATTTAGTTAAAAAATGAAAAATGTTACAAATGTGATAAATGTACTTTATTCCTGCTTTGGAAAAAAACAGCCTTTTTCAGCAGCCATTACTCCAGTCTTTAGTGTCACATGATCCTTCAGAAATCTAATATGCTCAAGAAAAATTTCTTATCACAGCTGATGGTGCTTAATATTTTTGTGGAAACTATAATAGATTTTTTCATGATGCTTTGATAAAAGGAAAGTTCAAAATAATGCAGCATTTATATGAAACAGTGTCTTTACTGTCAGTTTTTTTATGCATCCTTGCTAAATAAATGAATGGATTTCTTTCAGAAAGGAACTCACTGACCCCAAACTTTTGAATGGTGCTGTATATTCCACAAATAATATTTAAATTATTTTCTTTTTGGTGCTTGAAACACTAACTGCAATTGTCCTGTGGAAAAGAGCAATTGAGTAATATAAAAATCAGGAAGGCATATGAATGAATTGATTGGGGTGAATTTGTGTTTTAAAATTTAAAAAAAGACCTATAGACAGTATTTACTGGATTTAGAGCATGAATATCAGTATTCCTCATTGGCATTCAAACAAGATTTCGCACTGGGCACATGGACACAAAAATGGACATCTGTTATTTGTAACTTCCACATACTGTCTCCCAGATCTCAGCACAGTCTCAGAAGTTTTACTATTGCTTTTACAAAAGAGAATCTTAATGAACAGGGTCTTGTCATTTTGCCACTCACCATATGCTGCGGTTGTCATTTAAAACACATCAAAGACAAGATCCTCTCCCTGCAGATTAATTACCAAGCCTTATGATGTCACATGCTGACCATTCTTAATTAATAGAACGTCTTAATCTGTACATTTAGAAACCCAGTGAAGTCCATCAAGGCCAGTGTTACCACAGTGGCATATTTTACATCTAGTCAGAACCCTCTTGATGTAGTCTCACCCGCAACGCTTGGTGAGGTTGATATTCACAGATCAGAGGAAGCCAGGCCAGCTTTGAATGTGTTCTCACATCAACATTGAAAATTGGCTGAAATGTGTGGACTGGAAAGGACTGTTGAACTGCCACTTTTGCAGAGAGTCTGCAGTTTCGACCCCCTCCGAGGAACGCCAGAACTTTCCCACTCACAGCAGAGCTGAAAGCAAAGAGAAGAACAAACATGAATGGACGGAGTCACCCTATTGAGACTGTAATGCTGTCTGGAGTCCCTCCGATAGGCAGAGTTCCAGTGGCCGTTTCACATTTGTATCTGAATGAAGCAGCGGATTGGTAGAGCTTTGTAAAACAGCTAGTCTACAGGGACAGTTCATTGTATATGGACTAGGGTTGTGCGATCATGATTGTATTTCACCTCCAGTCTCTGTACTCCTAAGTCCTTGGCTCAAATGACTTGGTAAACTTTCTATGTTTTAAGCCTGATTTGTGTGTTCCAGAGATCATCATTATTTCATTGTTCGTTTATGGGAACGATTATCCAACTTTTGTATACTGTGCTAACAGTGATGATAGAATAGTATTAGTATTTATGGACTGTGTGTTACAAATGAAAATGTCCTGCAAAATCCTCATCTTGGGGTATTAGATCCCAACAGGGTCTGCCAAGGACAATAGCACTTAGCTGATGATTCTTCTGGCTTGATGGCTCCCCCAAATCTGTCAAAGGAAAGGAAAGAAAGGCTTTCTCATCATATCCCATAATCTAAATAAGCTCTTGGTGGGAAAAAGGCTGCAGAGATATCGATCTGCCACAGCTGTGCGGTTAATGAAAGGGGTACAGTTGGGAGAAATGGTTCTCCATCAACACCTTTTTTTGCCATTGCCTTCTTTAAGGCTGCCGTAAACACTTTCCTGTTAATAAACTGGATGTAGATGTTAGAACTTCATTCACAACCAGCTATTCATACATGGAGGTAATTATGAGTAGCGTGGCATGTCAATGTGCATGTAAACTTTGGGTGCATTCATTTGACAGCCAAAATTTTTAACTCATAATTTGCATTTTTGCCTCCTCTTAAAATCACTTAAATGAAAGTGTATTTTTAAAATAGATGATTTTCTTTGAGAAAAAAAAAGCCTTCAGAAAGAAGCTCACATACTTAAATCTCAATAGATCTGCAGCTGACGAGTGCTAGAATTTATTTATTTATTTTGGTGAAGTTTCTAAATCCAAAGCATCAAAAACATTATTAAAACATTGAAGCAATTCCTGAATTTGAAATAAGATCTCAAACAAGACACTATTTGTTTCTAGAAAAGGAATCTATAGAAATTCATACTTAATTTTATATATCCTTGCAGCTTCCACTTCCTGTAGTTCCAGTTATGTTTCCTATGGGATGAAGCCAATTAAATCGTCCTACATTTAAAAGGAACCAATTCTTATAATCTTTAATTTTGCACCACCCTGGAAAAGTCTAATCAACCGTTATCCAGCGTTTGATTACTGCTGTAAAAGTGATGATAGAATAGTATTAATGTTGATGGCCGTAAGTGTTAAAAATGGTGTGTCTTGCAAAATCTTAATTTGCAGCATTAGATCCCAACAGAGCCAGCAAAGGACAAATAGCACTTAGCTAATAATCCTCCTGGCTTGATGAATTCCCAATTCTAGGGCAGGAGGAGCATGGTGCAATCAAACTTTTTATTTTATTTTTTTATTCAAACTCAAAGTGTGAAAACAAATACCAAGAACGAGACTGCAACAAGTAAATTCCATAAAGCATGCTGCTTCAGAAAATAAACAAAGCATCTTTAGAGAGCCCCCATGATTGGTTTCAGATGCTTTGTTGTTTTATGGGGGGAACATTTCCTCTCGGGTAAGTCGGGGAGACACTGTTTGAGACTCATGAGGGAAAATAGGTAGTGAAGTGAGTGAGAAGGGAGGCTGATTTGTAATTGGGTTGGGACTGATTGGAGACCTGCCAGAAGGCACACATAAAGGCGGATTCCACGAAGGGATTCTTGACCTGTTTCAGTCTTGACTACAGCAATCCTGCGACTAGGAGATGCTCATAAAAATGCTAATGCATGAAGAAAAAGCATCCCTCATAGAAAAGGATTTTTGTATCAGGGCAGGATTACCACAAAATTGACACTACACTAAACCATGCACTGTGCTTGTATTAATGCTTGTATATACATAGCAACTTTGTTGTTTAGCTTCAAGAAGGATTTGTTGGCAAATAATAACACTTCCTAGTGAATCTCACAGATAATGTTATGAACGAGTAAGAGTATTTCAGCTGTGCCCTACAGATATGATTTATTAAAACGTGCAGATACTGATATTATGCATAGCTTTGCCCAGTGGGTCAGTTAGATTTAATTAGATGTTCAAAACAATTCCTACTTGGCTAAACTCTCAATATCAAGGTTTATATTACCTAAAGAAGGCTGTCTGTTGCATATTCTCAGTGGCAATTTTTCAGTTGCTGCAGGACCTCAATAATTAAAAATAACCTCATCTTTTATGATAGTTTTTTTTTTAGTCAATTCATTACCATGTCATATTCATTAAAGGGATAGTTCACTTTGAAATAAAATTTTGATATGTTTTAGCTTACCTCATGGGCATCCGAGATGTAGGAGTATTTATTTCCCAGGTAGTTTCAATTTTGATCATTTTAGGTCAAACCGTTCTTATCTGTGCCTCACATAATGCAAGTCTACGTATGGTCACCACCTCAAAGAGCATACACAGAGAAGTCCAAATTAAACAATCCCCCACCGTAAGTACACACTGATGGCCTAAGACACGAAACGAGCGGTTTGTGTGAGAAAACAAACAGTATTTATATATAGTGTTTACCTCTTGTACACCACTATGTCCGACTGATCCGAGGGCGCGCGTGCGTGTTTCCTGTTGTGACATTCGCGCGTTCTGCCTTTAGTCTGCGCAAGTGTGGAAAGCGCCGGAAGTGGATCTCTTGCGCGTGTACGTCTCTCATTGTTTACACAAAACAGAGATTATAGGTGAAATGGCTAATAGAAATGGTACTAATTTGCACTTATCCTGGATGTTTAAACCTACGTAAATTACATATGCTTGCGCGAACTCATCCGGGAGTGGTGATTTGGACTTCTCTGTGTATGCTCTTTGAGGTGGTGACCATAGACCTGCATTATCTGAGGCACAGACAAGAACGGTTTGACCTACAATGATCAAAATTGAAACTACTGGGGAAACAAATACTCCTACATCTCGGATGCCCATGAGGTAAGCTAAAACATATCAAAATGTAATTTCAAAGTGAACTATCCCTTTAATTTAGTCAGTGTTACTCTGACTAAAATGGCAATTGGAATAGCATGTACATTTCAAGATCACTGGTGCATTTGTGTCATTTAGTGCAGATGAAATCTGTATTATGTTGACGCAATGTTTAAAAATGTGCAGTGTCCTCTTAAGAATCATATTTGGTTGATAAAGCTAAATCAATGTAAGACAAAGCGCCGCTTATGGGCATGACTTTATTCTAGCATTGTGCTTGCCTGATATCTGCTTCTGCTATCAGTTCTGACTATTTTCCTGTATTAAGGAGACTTTTATCTCTCTGTCACTGGGCTGCAAGGTAGGATAAATGTTTGGTGACAGGCTGGAAGGCATAGGAAGGAAACTCTACATCTTTGACTCTGTGTGAGATACACAAGCTTTGATGTTCAGTTTCATGACAGTTCTAAAAAGATCTGTTCTGCTCTTTCAAAAATGTGTGCCGTACACAGTCAAAAATCAGCCTAGTATCTTAAAGTGCTTTTGAAATAGTGTTCTATTGCTAAAAGTTTTCATCAGTTTCATCTTTGCTTTTTTTCAGCAACATGCGTTTCCTGATGATAGCGCTTGCCTACTCCGTGCCAACAGGGGTTGTTGCCGGCTGGGCCGGCGTGTTGGACATGATTTTAACACCTGCTAAAGTCAGCCAGGTAAGACATATTCCATGCTCCATGCTGTGCCCATTTAGATGATACATTATAAATAAATATAAGGTTTCCAGGAAAAGAAGTATTGCAAATAAAAAGACCTGTTTAATTTGAGTCATTCTCATGTTTTTCTACATCTTATTTTTTCAACTCAAATTTGTCGAGATATGTCATTTAAACAATATATTTTCTGGTAGTAATGAGATATGACGTTAAAATGGTGTATTTTCTCGTAATAACAAGATGCTATGTTGTTAAAATGTCATTATTTTCTTATTAAAATATTTTCTCTTATGTTAAACCGAAATGTTTTTTTTGTTTTGTAATAATGAGATGTCGTTAAAATATATTTTCTTGTAATAACACATGTCATAAAAACAACACGCGTTTCCCATAATAACAAGATATATTGTTAAAACCACATATTTTTTACATGAGTGGGAAATAGGTCTTTGTTGCGGCCCATGTGTTGTCACATCCGGCTTCAATTTTTTTGCGTTAACACATTTTCGTGTGCATTTTTGTCATTGGACGGTCTCCAATTTTGTAAAGAAAATTTAACTAAATTGGTTGAACTTGACAATAAACATCTGTTCAAACAGGTTACCTACCATGTATGCATATCTAAAGTATGTGCATGAAAGAAGTATGAACATTATTATTGTTTAATTTGGACAGTCTTTACTCAAATGTAATGTTTTATGGAAAGCATAACTTTGTCTAATTCTTTTGCTGTGTAATGTGTTGTTTGTATTCAATTCTTGAATTTCTTAAAAAAAAAAAAAAGATGCTCAGACTCTGAAGTATTGTGCACACACGTGCGTTGGAATAACATGACATTTTTCTTTGTTTTATCATACCAGACTAATGATCATGAACGGTTTTGTGTTTTTATGAAGTATCTGTGATGAACTGTACATCAATAAATCACAACAATCATGTGCTATGGGCACTGCCATTGATACAGGCGGTCAGAAAAACAGCGTAAGTTATTTTACTACAGGGAGTGCAGAATTATTAGGCAAGTTGTATTTTTGAGGATTAATTTTATTATTGAACAACAACCATGTTCTCAATGAACACAAAAAACTCATTAATATCAAAGCTGAATATTTTTGTAGTTTATTAGGAAGTAGTTTTTAGTTTTAGCTATTTTAGGGGGATATCTGTGTGTGCAGGTGACTATTACTGTGCATAATTATTAGGCAACTTAACAAAAAACAAATTTATACCCATTTCAATTATTTATTTTTACCAGTGAAACCAATATAACATCTCAACATTCACAAATATAAATTTCTGACATTCAAAAACCAAACAAAAACAAATCAGTGACCAATATAGCCACCTTTCTTTGCAAGGACACTCAAAAGCCTGCCATCCATGGATTCTGTCAGTGTTTTGATCTGTTCACCATCAACATTGCGTGCAGCAGCAACCACAGCCTCCCAGACACTGTTCAGAGAGGTGTACTGTTTTCCCTCCTTGTAAATCGCACATTTGATGATGGACCACAGGTTATCAATGGGGTTCAGATCAGGTGAACAAGAAGGCCATATTTTTAGATTTTCTTCTTTTATACCCTTTCTTGCCAGCCACGCTGTGGAGTACTTGTGATGGAGCATTGTCCTGCATGAAAATCATGTTTTTCTTGAAGGATGCAGACTTCTTCCTGTACCACTGCTTGAAGAAGGTGTCTTCCAGAAACTGGCAGTAGGACTGGGAGTTGAGCTTGACTCCATCCTCAACCCGAAAAGGCCCCACAAGCTCATCTTTGATGATACCAGCCCAAACCAGTACTCCACCTCCACCTTGCTGGCGTCTGAGTCGGACTGGAGCTCTCTGCCCTTTACCAATCCAGCCACAGGCCCATCCATCTGGCCCATCAAGACTCACTCTCATTTCATCAGTCCATAAAACCTTAGAAAAATCAGTCTTGAGATATTTCTTGGCCCAGTCTTGGCTTCAGCTTGTGTGTCTTGTTCAGTGGTGGTCGACTTTCTGCCTTTCTTACCTTGGCCATGTCATGAGTATTGCACACCTTGTGCTTTTGGGCACTCCAGTGATGTTGCAGCTCTGAAATATGGCCAAACTGGTGGCAAGTGGCATCTTGGCAGCTGCACGCTTGACTTTTCTCAGTTCACGGGCAGTTATTTTGCGCCTTGGTTTTTCCACACGCTTCTTGCGACCCTGTTGACTATTTTGAATGAAACGCTTGATTGTTCGATGATCACGCTTCAGAAGCTTGGCTATTTTAAGACTGCTGCATCCCTCTGCAATATATCTCACTATTTTTGACTTTTCTGAGCCTGTCAAGTCCTTCTTTTGACCCATTTTGCCAAAGGAAAGGAAGTTGCCTAATAATTATGCACACCTGATATAGGGTGTTGATGTCATTAGACCACACCCCTTCTCATTACAGAGATGCACATCACCTAATATGCTTAATTGGTAGTAGGCTTTCCAGCCTATACAGCTTGGAGTAAGACAACATGCATAACGAGGATGATGTGGTCAAAATACTCATTTGCCTAATAATTCTGCACTCCCTGTATAGTATTTGAATCTTTCACCTTTCGAATGCGGATTGTGATGTGAATTTGTCATATCACGCACAAAATATGTATAATATCTCATTCTATAGGGAAAAGCGTATTGTTTCTACAATACAAGCGTATCTCTTATTACAAGACAAACAATTTTAACAATATAACATCTTAACATCTTGTTATTACAAGAATTTTGTTTTAACAATAAAAAATTATATTTTAACGACATAGCATCTCGCTATTAAGAAAAAATATTAATTGTTTAAATGATATAACATCTCATTATTGAGTGGAAATAAATGTGTATTTGGCAATATTACAATAACATCTTGTTATTACAAGAATTTTGTTTTAACAATAAAAAATTATATTTTAACGACATAGCATCTCGCTATTAAGAAAAAATATTAATTGTTTAAATTATATAACATCTCATTATTGAGTGGAAATAAATATGTATTTGGCAGCAATGCCACTGTATGTTTCAATATGTTGTATGTGTCTGAAGTAAGCACTGCATTAATTAGATGTACAGATCATTTGCATCTTCTATGAGTTTATGATCTAAATGAAATGTAATTCCCCTGGATTAAATGGTTATTGACTCATAATTAACCCTGGGATTACAAACACACATTGAAGTATTGACCAAAAAACTTTCCTTTCTGTACTTTCTCATTTAAAAAACTGGCAGGCCTGAATGGTTGGACTTTGAACTTCAAAACAAGCTGTTAAAAACATCTAATTATAGTTTTGAAAATCCAAAGCTATCCATATGAAGATAGCCCTCTCCAGCCGCTCTCTCTCTCCAAACTGAGCTCATCAGAATCTAATCAAACATACATGTTCAAGACGCATTTATTTGCATACTCACAAAAGTACTTCATCTTTGATGGGCCAACCACAGCTTAATGAGATGAGCTCTCCACCTCAGAGTTTCTGATTCTCTCCAGCATCTCCGGCTCTCTCCTCACATTTGCATCTAAAATGTGATGCAAAACCAACATTCTAGGCCCAGCTGAATTACGGGCTTGCGGAGACAAAGATGATGTTTTCATGTCTTGTAGTTTCTTTTCCAGGTAAACCACGTCTTTTAAACGGTATTGGAAAGAGAATCATGCAAGTTAAAGATAGAATACCTTTTTCCTTTTTCCACATTATGTCTCTGCTGACAAAGCCATTGTGAGACTAATTTGAATTTCCCGTCTTCTCATTCAAGTCTCAGTTCTTTTTTTTTAACAACAATTGAAAGCGTACGCAACAAGCATATCCTTCTCCCATTTTATTATTTCACTTTTGTTGAGAAGGTCTTTTTTCCTAGTCATTTGAATTTGGTTGAAGTGAAATGAGTGTTATCAGACAAACTGAAATTATATATAGATTGCTAGAAATTAGTTTAAAAAAAACGGAAGTGCTTCCAAGGCAGCAGTGTATTGATATTCCTCAAACATTCTGGTTAGGAATTTGTTCAAAATCCCATCTTTGTGGTAACACTTTACAGTAAGGTTTAATTTGTTAACATGATATGTTAATCTCATTTACAAATAATTTAAGATAAAAAATTCTACCTGTTAACATGAGTTAATGAACTGTAAACTAACATGGACATTTTTATTAACTAACATTAACAAAGGATAATTAATTATATACGAATATATTGCTCATTGTTAGTTCATGTTAGTTAATGCATTATCTAATGTTAAAAAATGAAACCTTATTGTAAAGTGTTACCCTTAAAGTACTAAATCGGCCTGGATCACTTTGAAAATTTGCCATTTAAGAACTAAATTGATAGTTAAGAGCTGAAGGGGTCCTATAATGCCCCTTTTTACAAGATGTAAATTAAGTCTCTGATGTCCCCAGAGTGTATGTGAAGTTTTAGCTCAAAATCATTTTTTATGTCATGTTAAAATTGTCACTTTTTTAAAGGTTTTTTACAGTTTTTGTGTATGTCCCTTTAAATGCAAATGAGCTGCTGCTCCCGGCCCCCTTTCAAGAAGAAGGCGGGGCTTCAAGAGCTCAAGTTAGCAGACTGAAAAGGTCAGAAACTGTTCAGCCTTTTATGTTCAAACCGGACTCGGACAATGATGGAGAGACTTGAAGATGTGACAACATGTAGAATGCAACCAGATGTTCCTGAATGGTTAGTTCATAAATTTATGTTACTGTGGAGATTTTAGGGTTAGTGGTGTCACTAACCCATGTAAAAGCTTGTTGTAGTCCTTATCTGCCCTTTTACCACCCCTTTAAGGGATAGTTCACCCAAAAAATGAAAATAATGTAATTTATTACTCACCCTCATGCCGTTCCAGACCTGTAAGACCTCACAAATTACAAATCCCCTGGGGGTTTGGGAGGACACAAATTAAGATATTTTTGTTGAAATCTGATGGCTCAGAAAGCCTCCATTGTCAGTAGGCCTTTCTAACGACTTGTATAGTGATTTCAAAACACTGCTTCATGAAGCTTCGGAGCGTTATGAAGCAACGCTGATTCGATATGCGGATTAATAATCCTCTGAAGCTTTGTGAAGCAGTGTTTTGAAATTGGCCATCACTATATAAGTCGTTATTTTGTTTATTTTGTGTTCAAAAACAATTTTCGTCACTTTATAAAATTATTGTAGAACCAGTGTATTGAGATGGACTTTTTAATGACTCCTTTAGTACCTTTTATAGGTCTTGAGAGAGCAAATGTAATTGCTGTCAATGGAGGCCCTATCTGAGCCATCGGATTTTAACAAAAATATCTTCATTTGTGTTCCAAAGAATGGAGGTCTTACGGGTCTGATACGGCATTAGCGTGAGTAATAAATTACATTATTTTTGGGTGAACTAACCCTTTAGAGATTACTGCAGAATTCATGAACCTTGGCTTTGCTGGTAACACTATACAACCTTATTGTAAAGTGTTACCAGCAAAGCCAAGGTTTATGAATGGATTAGGTAACATGAATGATGTTAGTTCAGATCATTCACGTTACCTAATCCATTAATCATTGGAACCTTATCGTAAAGTGTTAGCAGTTTACTTGACATTGAATGATTTCAATAGAAATGTTGACTTGGATAGAAAGCAATGAAAAGCATCCAAGTGAAAGTTTATATTCTGAAGTTAAGTTCTTGCATTTTGATTGGTGTCAGAAGTCACACTCAACAAATAAGTTTCCACAATTGCACACAGTAATTTGTGAGTGGAACGGTAGAGCCCTGAGGCAGTCAGCATGTATAGCAGTACAACAATAATTAGCAGCAAGTGTATGGTCCACCGCTACATTAATCAGTCTTGTCTAATTGCTTCATTAATGGTGAATGGCCATTAAGCCTGCGCACAATGGCTGTGAACTGATTAGGCAGACACCCTTTGCCCTTGGAAAGTCATCATCAAACTCATGAGAAACATTAAGAATGACTGTTCTCAAACTGCTCTGAACAAAGGCTCACCTTTGTGATGCTGTGCGTGGAGCTCTTTCGTCCTGATTAAAACTATAGGGGGAGCAATTTGGTTTTCTGATTTTAAAACCCATTTCAGTGAGTGATGCAATTTTTTTGCCCCTAAGACTTCCAATGTAAACATCAAGCATGGAGGTCTAGAATGCCTGGAGAAAAGTCTGTGCAATATATATCACAGCAGAACATGCAAGAAAAAAAAACATATTGTACATTTATATTGTATCAGTATAAACCGGGTGCTGAACTGGGCCTGGCCACTACAAAGTTTTCTTTTGAACTGAATACCATCAATGTGATTGAGATATCTGCTGTATCATTCTCCACCTTGTCCCAAGACCATCCCAATGCACTATACTGCATGACAAAAAAATGTTTGAATTTAAAACAATGCTCTGGACACACATGATTTACACTTTTTGCCAAAAGATTTGCCAATAGTATAGGGTACGAAATAGCAGCATTACAGCAGTAGACATACTGTAAATCACAGAATGGGAAATGGCAATTAATACATCCAGGGGCACCGAAACCACTGTTTTCTCAGCCCCCAAACTTTTAGCGCACATCCCAGTTGGCAGATGTTAAATTATAATGTCTACCACTGCTACCTTGCATTGAAATCGCATGATATATGACATTCTGATACGGTATGGTTCGCTGTAGTTTTAGCACTTGATGTTTATTTCAAACAGATAAAGATGTCTTTTACCCCTGCAGTAAGACATTTCATCAGCACATGTATCCCCAGACCTTATAAATCCCTGGAGCAGCGGTCTCTTTCTGCCGTTTAGTGGGAATGTGCTTGTCCAAAGAGGGATAGTGTTAAGAAGGTGGAGAAACAGAAAATGCACTGTGCTGAATCTCCACACATGCTAAAATAAACATTGCATTCGATTTTGTGTAGTCTAGTAAGATGAAGCTGTCAAATAAATGTCACGTTCATTTGTGCACAAATTGAGTGTCACACAAATCACACTTCACGAGACTGACCTTACATTTATGTAGAGAAATATCCAATCAGTGTGTTATTGACCATTTTAAAGGGTTGAAATGAATTAAAATGATTTTTGAACGTGTCCTGATGTTAAATTGTTGATATTTCAGTTAATCTCGGAGGTGAGCTCTACTACATTCTCAAAACAACATGGAATTTTTTTTTATTAATTAGCATGAATCATGAATGTTAATTAGGCACTGTGATACTCTGTTCTAGGAAGATTAGCTTGCAATGAGCGAAGTAATATTCATGAGCCCAGTGTTCTCTGAATAGTGACATTACAACCCACCCAAAGACATAATGAGATTCAGCTCAGGGTACAGTTGTTTGTCCTGATAGCCGCAGGTAAGAAGTACCTAAGGAAATGTTCTTTTGTGGAATCAGTGTTTTGCTGAATGTGCTTTCCTGTGCTGTGACAGTCCTGTGCATTGGGTAAGGGATGTTGTTCCTGATGGCAGAGAGCTTAGCACAGCATTCTCCTCTCCATCATCACCCCCAGGGGATCAAGGCTGATACCCAGAAAGAGCCAGCATTTCTGATTACTCTGTTAGCATCGCTACCTATCAGATCAGCCAGATCAAAGACTGATTATGTAACTTTTTCTGACCAGAATCACTTTTCTCTTTGCATGGTACGTTTTATATCAATTAGTTTAATTTCTCTGGTCTGAGTGGATAAGAGACATAGTGAGTTTTTCCAGTGTATTTTAGAATTATTTGTATTGGCATAGAAGATGTATACAAACAAACGGGTCAAACTTAGTTGTTTGATAGAACTTTTAAGAATAATATAAGCAATATCAGACTCACAGTAAAGTTGTTTTACTAAATACCTTTGTCTGAATCAATTATTTCTTAAAATTAATAAATTATTAGTTTCCTACAGGATTTTGTGAGACTGTGTTGTGGACTGTGGTCCTTTGCACATGCAGGGATGGAGTTTGCTGCATTCACTATAACTCGAGCCGCTCTGACATACTAAAACACTGGATAAAGAGGTGATCGCGTGAACACAGTGTGTGCTTCGCTTTGAAACATGCAGCGCAACAGACTATGCAATTGCAATTGGATAAGGGCACTAATCCATATCAGGCTTTCAATTTTAGTTAGTTTGACAGATACTTTGCTAAAGCAATAGTACAAAGCACAAATGTTAGAGACATTTGTCTCACCAGATTATAATGGTAATTAAGGGTAAACTTTATTGATATTGCATCTTGCTATATACACGGATCAGGCATAACATTATGACCTCTGACAGGTGAGGCAAGGCAAGGCAAGGCAAGTTTATTTATATAGCACATTTCAACCACAATGGCAATTCAAAGTGCTTTACATAGAAAATGAAATTAAAATAGTGATAAGAAATAAGAATAACACGTGTAAGAATTAAAAATAAAAACAGGATAATTAAAACAGTTGCTAATAGACATTTGGCAAAACACAGGTGTTTCATATTTGATCTTGCTCTGGGACTTCCCCATCCTAACAGTCTGTCTCTGTGGATCTTCCTAGCGCTAGGTTTTTTAGTCTGTAGGAAGGTTCTGGTTGTCCCAAACGTCTTCTATTTAAGGATTATGGAGGCCAATGTGCTCTTCGGAACCTTAAGTGCAGCAGACATTTTTTTGTAACCTTGGCCAGATCTTTGCCTTGCCACAATTCTGTCTCTGAGCTCTTCAGGCAGTTCCTTTGACCTCATGATTCTCATTTCCTTTTGACATGCACTGTGAGTTGTAAGGTCTTATATAGACAGCTATGTGGCTTTCCTAATCAAGTCTAATTAGTATAATCAAACACAGCTGGACTCAAATGAAGGTGTAGAACCATCGCAAGGATGATCAGAAGAAATGGACAGCACCATGGAGTTAAATAAGGAAAGGGTCTGAATATTTAGGACCATGTGATATTTCAGTTTTTCTTTTTTAATAAATCTGCAAAAATGTCAACAACTCTGTGTTTTTCTGTCAATATGGGGTGCTGTGTGTACATTAATGAGAATTTTAGCAAATGGCTGCAATATAACAAAGAGTGAAAAATTTAAGAGGGTCTGAATACTTTCTGTTCCCACTGTATACGTGTGTGTGTGTGTGTGTGTGTGTGTGTGTGTGTGTGTGTGTATGTGTGTGTGTGTATATATATTTGCTTTGCTATATTTGCTTTGACGAACACTGTATAACATTTTGTTCAGTTCTCAGAGGATTAATACTGTTGTTGACCTCAGCCATGCTGGATACACACCATCTGTTTTATGAAGTCTGATGTTGAACCCGATTGCTCATCAAAGACATGTTTGTGGACAGCATGAAGTCTTCCAGTTTATTCTTCTGTCTGATAGACACAGTTGCTCAGACTGCAGACGCTCCTTGCTCACTACCCATCAGTCTGCTTCATCATGAGTGATGTCCAGCATCACAAGCAGCGGATAACCCTCTCTGATCACATCTTTCTCTGTTCTAACAGGTGGACGCTGGCTGGATCGGGTTCTGGTCCATAGTTGGAGGCTGTGTGTTTGGTGTAGCTATGGCGAGGTGAGTAATGCCTGAGAAATTATGGTGGTGTGTCATGCATTCAAACTTGATAGCATTTACTGTACATGTATTGTCCAGTGATATGGATAACAGAAGGAACAGATCCTTAAACATTAGTCACATGTTTGCAAGAATCCAGGACTTAGTTTTACTGACTTTTTTTTTTTGCAGTTTGGCTTTTAAGGTGTAGAATTTAGAGATTTCTTTAACTTCTTAGAAAGCAATTTAGCATGCTGACAGCATGTTGGGACTGGCAGTATTCTAAAACTTTAAAATCCTTTAAAGCAGTGTGGTTACAGCCATTAAAGCATCGCTTTTGTAACATTCAACGGCCTTCGACAAAACATTTCATACAAATTTTTTTTGAACTCCCAAGTATATTTTAATTGTTGATCTACATTTACATCTTTGGCCACCTCAATGGGTTCATTAGGTGTCTTGCATCTCCTTTACGCATCAAGATAAAAATAGTTTAAAAATACAGACCTCTTTTTTTTTGCTCGATCCAGCTGTTTTGGAACTTTCCATACAATCTGTAATTGTAATTCAAGAATATAAACCAAAAGCTACTACTGTGGATATACAAACTTTAAACAAAGCTGCACTTGATCTTACTATTTTCAAACAAGTCTTGCTGTTCAGAGACCAATTCAATGAAAATCATCATAGATGAGATGCAAATGCAAAATGAGAAGAGCTTTCTCTGCATGCCCTCTTGACATTGTCATTTGCTTGCTTTTGTTACTTCCATTTCTCTTCTTGTGCACTTGTTCGCCAAGCTGAACAGCCTATCAGAGTGATCTCTCACTGACAGGCTCCACCTCCAATTCAACATGCCAGGTCGGCATTAAAATTTGCCAGCGAGTTTCTGAAAAAAATATGTTGTTTTGTGCAAACTGTCCCCCTACTGTTAAAAACAAAAACAAAATTAGTCTCCCATACTTTTTTTAAAGTTTTTTTTGGTGCAAAGAAAAGAGTGCATATATATTTATATAATAAATTGGTAACTTTTAAGACCAGCACTGGACTACTTCAGGAGTGGGCTAAACGACAGCTGGTAATCATACAATGGCTACCAACTTCCACTTTTCAGCGAGTCAAATAGGGCAAACGTCACAAAGTAATTCATATTCATGAATATATATCACGCCTGGCACAGCTTGTGTGCTGAGCCACTGAAGAAAAAAATAAAATAAATTTAAAAAAATAATACCTGCCGGAAAGAATATTTGAACAACAGAAGAAAAGTTGTTGTTTTTTCCCCACCAAAATATGCATTTTTATATATTTATACTTGTCACAACAATGTTTTAGGCCTAATTATTAAAGTTTCATGACAAATGCTAGAATGCTGATGTTTCTTGAAACTTTATAAGGTTTTATTTAGCTTTTAAATGGTCTCATGTGACTGTATCCCTGGCAACTAGGCATATAAACCAATGTCAAACTTGTCATGCTTTTTAGATCTTTCCTACACTCCTGCTGGAAAGACATTTATTCTGTCTCTGTTAGGCCACTTTTTTTTCATGGTGTTTTGGATCCTTCCTGATCCCAAAGCTAATTTATTCTTTTCCTGCTAATTTATTAAAATCAGCTTTTGTTATGAACAGTGGGTGAAAATGCTAATGAAATGGTCACGTCGCACAGACTGATTAAGACACTGGTGTAGAGAAGAGAGAAAAAGCAAACTGTTGTCTGCAAAAAGCGAGAGATTTGTCTGTCTCTGATGACTAAATGTTTGCAGGAGGGTTCCAATCAGCACATCCAGCCAGGTTTTGCATTTTGAAAACCTTTTAATTAGGCATTTAATCAATTGTCACATTGCTACATTCATTTGGGGTTGGTACAAGCTTTACCGTTAAGATATGGAGGGACAAAGTGGGTTAAAACATCTATAAAGACCTGTAAGCTGCCCTAGTTGTGTGTGTTATTCAAATCTAGTCGTGAGGCACAAGCCGAATGGGGATTGTTAAAGCTGATTAAAGAGTACACACCCCGCCGTTGCTTTGGCACTTTTATGTGTTAGCTTTTTTTCCTCATATTGGCTGTTCATTTGGGACAGGTTGCAGAAAGAAGCAACAGATGCCCCACTAAGTCTCTGCGGCAGCATGGTCCTATTAGTGGTCGTTTGGCGAGTGATCTCTCGTTAATGGGCCCCTGTGAGTTACGGGGTCCAGTGCCCTCCCTGTGCTACGAATCATGCAGCAAATGCGTTAACATGAGTTATTATACACCACCAGCTCTCTGCCGCAGAGCGCATCCCTTTGGGTCAAGTCCGCTTTAGAAAAATGGATGCATTAAAATTGAGCTGCAGGGGCGATGGCTGCACATTCTAATTGATGCGATTTCGGAGGAGGATATGATAGCCGCAAGCCCTCGTCAAAGACTCATCCTCGTTCGCTGTTATGGTGGAGTTATCCTAGACGGCTGAATCATAAGAGGCTGTCTCCGCAGGTCAATTAACGGTTTGTGGTGTGATGTATACTGAGTGGTTGGGCAAACACTGGGATGCCTGACAAACCACCAGACTTTAATTGTCAGACAGCAGTCGGGAGGTAGAGGTGACATTGCTCTTTGAATGAAGTAGGCAATGTTGTTGGGTCAAGAAAGTGAGATTGACAACCGATTAAAGTTAATGTTTAATATTTAAAGAGTAGCTCACCCAAAAATGTAAATTCTGTTCTTCATTTATAGTCAAACCAAAATGTATTCATTTTCTCACATTATCACATTACTATTTTCTAAACTATAGCAAATAAACTAAGATATGACAAGAACTCATTTAAAACTGTGTCAGAACAAATGAATCTTGATAATTTCAGACAACTTTGAAAGAAAGGTATGTAATGGATTACAATCAACCAATCAACTGTTAAATTTAAGTACACAATTAGATAATACCAATTTAGTAGGTCAACCAGTTACCAAGCACTGCTTAATTTTGTTCAGTCTGTGGTGTAAAAGGTCACATTAGCCTGTATGAATTATTTTGGTCCCAAATTTCTATCAAATTTTACTGGTAGTCTACTGTATGCAGAATTTTTGGGTATAATATGTCACGGTTTACTTTATTTTGCTATAAATGAACTGTAGTGTCCTGCGTCCTCTAGTAAAAAATTATATCTGGTGTCTGAATAATTTTTGGTTTGACTATGTTGTTCTAACATATGACATGTATTCCAACCCATATTATTTTTTTATTTTTTTATGGAACAAGAAAAGAGAAATGTTGAAAATGACGTGCCATTTTTGAATATATCCGAATGTGAATGCGATTTGAGAAATATAAATATTTCCGGTGAATATATACATACATTTCTGTCCTCAATTAAAGCTATTTAATTGCTTTAGAAGATTTTAAATATACCTTTTAAATCATATGGGACACTTTTTGTTGTTTTTGGAGCCCGACTTCCTTTGGTCACCATTCACTTCCATTGTATGGAGCTGCATGAACAAGCTGATAAACTTCTCCGTTAGTGTTCCACTGAATAAACTCACAGGTTTGAAACAAGTAAATGATGACAACTTTCATTTGGAGGTGAATAATTACTTTAAAAGGCATTAAAATCCCATAAGCATTATTAAACAATAAGTCTTGCAACCCAGACACAACAAATAACTGCTAACTACTTCATAAAGTGTTTTTTTATTGTGATGACTTTCATCTCTGTTGTGAAGTGAGGTGATGAATAACATACTCTATTGCCATCATGTTAGAGGTGCTAAAATGTGTCTGATGAGAGGAAACGGTGTGGAGAACTTTGTCAAAAGCTATAAAGTTAGTGCGGATCAAATATATAAAACTGAGGATTTGTTTTGAGTCATCTCCAGTAGGCTTGTTTTTGAGGAACAATATTTTCCCCGCGCGCCTGGTTTCTGACGTAGGTGCCGAAAATAACATCTGTGAAAAAGTTTCACCTGCGCCTGCCTATAATTTGCCTTCTCTGTAGTTTTTTTTTGTTTGTGTCTTGTTCTGTCACCTTTGAGCTATGATTCGAGATTCAAGTTTATCTCTCTCTTCTGCTTTCTTTTGTTTTTGCCCTCAGGTTTGCTGACTATATTCGAGGTATGCTGAAGCTGATCCTGGTGCTGATGTTTGCCGGCGCATCCTTGGCAGCCACCTGGTTCACTCTCACCTGCTTGACCAGGCTCACTCACCTGCCCTCCACTAAAGGTACGCTGTGGTGAAAAGGACAGTATGTTCTGCCTTGTGCGCATCCACAAAACAGTTGGCCTGCGGGGAGTCTGGTAGGCGAACAGCAGCATAGCAAGCTGCAATTTTATCTGTGAGAGGGAGCCAGAGGAACTCATTAAGTCCTGATCAGTGAAGTGAAAAGGGGAGTGGGTATCTAGAGAAGCTGGCCTGAAACAAACATATGCCCCATAGATCAGCCAGCTCAAATATTTCCATCAATTATCATTTTATGGTTGGCACCTGACTTTTTTTTTTTATCTGCTCACTCCCAGAATTTCTGGCAGACAGAATTTGCAGACTCATGGGCCATCTCTCCATCTGGCATGATTTTATATTGCACACGTGTCACGTTGCCATCCGTGCCTTCCCATGCCTTTCGTGATTCATATCGCTCACTAATGAACACAAGACTATGTTGTGGCAACATCAATTTATCAGAACTTATTCTTACTGGAATAGCTATGCAAGGAATAATTGACAACGGACCTCGTCTACCGTGTCCATGTAATTTAATGCTGTCATTGTCATATTACCCACTTCATACCATGGTTACCTGTACTTCCTTACATCCAGTGTGTCAAATTAACGCCTGCCAAATGTGGGTATTTTTTGTGCAGTGCCAGGGTAATTTTACTTATCTTCCAGTCACGGCGACATGTAAGATGTCCCACTGACATTCGACAAGAATTGCCATTTCTTAGAAGCAACAGTGCATGGTTGAATAAATACATTTGATTGTAAATGTGACCACAGTGCAAGCGCTTTTCATAGAACATGCATGTAAAGAGTTTTCATGCTTTATTGCTTAATTTCAGTGGTTCTCAGTGCAGTATGTATCTGAATGTTCTAAATAGTATTAAAAATTATATATATAAAGAAATTCATTATTTAATATTATGTATGGAATAATTGGGCAAAAACCTTGACTATTTTTTCAAAATTCAGTGGTGCCATTGTCGGTTTCTATCAATTATACCATGGTTAACACATACATTATATTGCCAAAGGGTTTGGGATGCCTGCCTTTACATGCACATGAACTTTAATGACATCCCATTCTTAATCCGTAGGGTTTAATATGGAATTGGCCCACCCTTTGCAGCTATAACAGCTTCAACTCTTCTGGGAAGGCTTTCCACTAGGTTTAGGGGTTTAGGTCAAGACTCTATAGAAGTTGGGACTTGGGAGCATGAAATTGTCCAAAATGTCCTGACACAATAAGAGTTCCTTTCACTGGAACTAAGGGGCCAAGCCCAATCCCTGAAAAACAACCTAACACCATAATCCCCATCCACAAAACTTTACGCTTGGCTCAATTCAGCTAGTACCGTTCTCCTGGCAACTGCCAAACCCAGACTCGTCCATTCGAATGAAAGACAGAGAAGTGTGATTCATTACCTCACGTTGCCACTGGACTCTAGAGCAGTGGAGATGTGTTCTCTGGAGTGACGACTCATGCTTCTCTGTCTGTCATTCCGATGGACGAGTCTGGGTTTTGCTGCTTTATACCACTGCATCTGACGCTTTGCATTGCACTTGATGTAAGGCTTGGATGTAGCTGCTCGGCCATGGAAACCCATTCCATGAAGCTCTTTACGCACTGGTCTTGAGCTAATCTGAAGGCCACGCAAAGTATGGAAGTCTGTAGCTATTGAGTCAGCTGAAAGTTGACGACTTCTTCTCAGCATGCACTGTGATTTTACGTGGCCTGAGTTGCTGTTTTTTCCCAATTGCTTACTACTAACAGTTAACTGTGGAATATTTAGTAGTAAGGAAATTATTGGATAGGTACATAAATGGACTTATTGGATAGGTGGTAACCTATCACAGTACCACGCTTGAATTCACTGAGCTCCTGAGAACGACCCATTCTTTCACAAATGTTTGTAGAAGCAGTCTGCATGCCTAGGTGATTGATTTTATACACCAGTGGCCATGGAAGTGATTGGAACACATGAATTAAAGTTGGGAATCATTATGAACTTATGTGTTTATGAAAGCATTTGATGCTTTTATTTACTAAAGTTACATTTAAAGGATTAGTTCACTTTTAAATAAACTTTTGCTGATAATTTTCTTACCCCAATGTCATCCAAACTGTCCATGTCTTTCTTCAGTCGAAAAGAAATTAAGGTTTTTGATGAAAACATTCCAGGATTTTTCTTCATATTGTGGACTTCAATGGACCCCAAACGGTTCAAGGTCCAAATGACAGTTTCAGTGCAGCTTCAAAGGGTTTTAAATTATACCAGACGATGAATAAGGGTCTTATCTAACGAAACGATCTGTCATTTAATTATTTATTTTTTTAAGTTTAAGTTTTATAAGCACAAATGTTCGCCTTGCTCTGTTCTGTGATATGTGTACGTGACATCACGTAATAAGCAATTACGTTGAAAAGGTCATGCTTGCTTAGACGGAAATACCGAGTCAGTGTTTACAAATGTGAGGAAGGAGGATTCAAAATCGTCCGGCATCGTTGTTTTACCTTTTAACTCCCTTTTTTGTAAACGGCGTTTGACTTAGTATGTGCACGTTCAACAACGACTCGTTACTTTCGCCTACGACAAGTGTGACCTTTTCAATGTAATTGCGTATTACGTGACGTCATGTACACATATCACAGAACGGAGCAAGGTGAACATTTTGCTTGACGTCACGTAATACGCAATTACGTTGAAAAGGTCACGCTTGTCGTAGACGGAAGTACCGAATCGTAATTGCGTATTACGTGATGTCACATACACATATCACAAAACAGAGCAAGGCGAACATTTGTGCTTCTAAAACTTAAACTTAAAAAAATAAAATAATTAAATGACCGTTTGTTTCGTTAGATAAGACCCTTATTCATCGTCTGGTATCGTTTAAAGCCCTTTGAATCTGCACTGAAACTGTCATTTGGACCTTGAACTGTTTGGGGTCCATTGAGTCTATTATAAGGAGAAAAATCCTGGAATGTTTTCAACAAAAACCTTAATTTATTTTCACCGGAAGAAAGAAAGACATGGACATCTTGGATAACAGGGGGGTGAGTAAATTATCAGCAAAAGTTTATTTAAAATTGAACTAATCCTAAAGTTGGAAAAAAATTGCACGACTTGTTAAAACGTTTGGGTCAGTAAGATTTTAATAATAATAATAATAATAATAATAATAATAATAATAAATTAAATGCTTTTCTTTTGAACTTTCTATTCTTCATAGAATCCTGATACAAATTTATCAATCCAGCTTTGCCATCACAGGAATAAAATATTTAAATTAAAACCAAAACATTTAATTGTAATAATACTGCAAGATTTTACTGTTTTACTGTAAATGCAAATAATGCAAAAAAAATCTAATAAATGCAGCCTTAGTCTTTTAGTTGTTTGGCCCATTTTATAATGTGCAGTTTGGCCATCCTCTGCACTGGTTAGAAACAGTTTGTGTTCTTTTAAGACAGTGCAGTGCAACCACTACCACACATGGAGTAGCTTCTATCATTAAGAATAAGAATAGTTTCTATAGCAAGGTGTTTTTTGGCAATTTTAAGTAAAATTGGGTTTTGGAAATGAAAGTATATTTAATATTGGAATAAAAGACATTTGATTGCAGTTTCCACACTTCATTAAACTTCAGCTGTTCTAAGATAATAAGAAAGGTTTTCTGTAGTACCAACTTATCACATTATAATAATTTCTTATAGATGAGGTGTAACAGTGTTTTCGTAGTTGATTAGAGTAATATCTGCTGAAATGGGGTTTGCCAGCACAGGGGGGGAAAAAATCATTAGAAAGCTTTTTTCCTCTCAATCATTTGCAAAGTCTTTCTCATCCTGTGTAAAGAAGGTATTATTCTGGAAATGTATTTGAGAATCAGCCCGCTCTCTCTCTCTTTCTCTCTTTTTGCTACTTTAGCCACTCTCTACACCTCCTGCATCCTGGTGGGTATCTTCATCAACAGTAGTGTGCCCATCTTCTTGGAGCTGTTCATTGAGACGGTTTACCCTGTACCTGAGGGCATCACCTGCGGAGTGGTCACCTTCCTCAGCAACCTCTTCACTGGACTTTTGCTGTTTTTCCTCACCTTTTACTTTACAGGTATCTTGATATTCTTTAAATTCAATGTTTACAGCAAAGAAAACAAAGCTTTTACTCAGCCTACATAAGCAGAAACACATGGCAGCGATATGGACTTAGACTTAGGACAGTGTCATTTTCCTTCTCCTGAATGATAATTCACTTTCAGTGTAAGGCTGTTCACATGAAAAAAAAAGTGCAGGGAGATTGACTTGTCTGCCCTATTTTGCTGTGTAAATAGAAGCTTCTAGCTGAATATTGATGAGTCACTTTCTGACTGGATTGACAGATTGTCCGTGATAGTTTTATAATAGCTCTTGCTATTGGTGGAGACCGTTTGTCAGATCAACACAAAGGCTCAGTACTGTTGTACTCAGTACACAAATGACATGTACTGTTTACACATGACATATATACACATAGATAACATAACAATGATTTCTATTATTATTATTATTATTATTTATTAATGGTGTTTGCCATTCAATAAGAGATTCATAATTCACCTGGTATTGTCGCTCTCATTAAAAAAAAAAAAGATAATTGTCATTACTATAAAGCAGTACTTGTTTTCTGAATATATGAATAAATGTATAGTCATCTTGTTAAAGGTGCACTATGTAGTATTTTTTAAGTAAAATATCCAAAAACCACTTGGCCAGTGTTATATATTTTGCTCAGTTGAGTACTTACAATATCCCTAATGTTTCCAACTATTTGTAAATTGTGAGAAAATTGCTATTTTAACCAAGGAGCCGGTACGTCTGAGCATAGCGTCTGAGGGAGTCGCCTGTCAATTGCATCAAATATGCGTTACCCTCCGTTTCCTTTTTTTTTTAAAGTTGCAGAAATTCTTTACTCTTAGCAGTATGAACAATTGTCACAGCAGCTGCCCAGCGAATGCACAGAGTAATGTCATAACATCATTTTCAACACACTTAAATGTATCTAATATGAGGCGTGTGTTGTTCCTCTCATTAACAATCGCTCCAGCGGCCTTGCTCCGCTCCACAACATTTGGTCCTGCTCTGCTTCATACTACAGTAATGTTAATAACCGCATCCATTAACAGGATTTCTGCCCGAGTCCTATCCCGATTCTTTTCCACCGGCTCTGAGGTGAAGACCACATATCCCAAGCATAGGGTCCCAAGATGCTGCGCTCAAACTTGACGTCATCAAAGTACTCCTTTGTTTTGAACAGGCGCCCTATAGCGGAGGGAAAAAATGCATAGTGCACCATTTAAACTCTTTTTTTATGCATTACTGTAATGAGATTAGGGGATTTAATTTTCCTCAAATAAATATCATAATATTAAAAGTCATAATAGCAGTTTATTTGCTTTATGCTAAATGTTTTTTTTTTTTTTTTTGAAAGATGTGAGCCATATATGGGGACCAGAATACAATATAATTTTTAACTTGGACCAGTAAGTAACCACCTAATCAACACTAATCTCTGAAACTTCATAGCCATGTCTAGGAAAACACCCACAACACTTGGGGGTGGGAAGTTTTTCACAGGCAAGCACCACTCACATTTTCTTTAGAAATTAGCGCATGTTATTAATTATACTTCTGTCAACCTCTGTTCACACTGACCACTGTCAAATCCAGATGCCCACTGTGATACTCATCTCCCCATTCCATCACTGGTGTTGAGCATCCAGTTGACAGGTCTGTTTTTATGAGCAGTCAGGTTGCTGGACGGCTCCGAGGAGCTGCGAAAATTCAGTCTTCCTGCTGATTCCTTGGAGAAGATTAAACTGAGATGAGTGAGCTTAACTGGCTCATCCTTTCAAATCTGATTGGGTTATCGGTCCCAAATGAAGCCATGAGATTCGTTCTGGCTTTGTGTTGCTGTCAGAGCCGCAGTTGTCCGCCAACACCGTGCCATGGCTGAAAATAATGTTGGAACAATGAGGTCTCTATATATAGAAGGTTATTGCGTTGGCATTGCTATTGAGTTTTGAACGCTTTGTTTCTGTTTAGGCCAAGCGCTGTGTAGGTGCTGAAGAGATGATGGATGGATTTCTGTTTGTTTCATCAGAACCATCCTGCTACCTCTTGCTGTTTCCACTGGCAGAAAGCCCTTTTCGACATAATAAGTTCTCTGTTAGCTGAACTGCACAAAGTCCTCCTCTTAAAGGTCTAGTTCCACTTAAAATTTGACACACAGGGAAATTAATAGAACTTTAGACAGATGTTTAAAATGATGTACACATGCATTTAATGAAGGCCTTAGTAATATCACCCTTGTACAACATTTTTTCTATACTGAGGCTGCATCGATGTTCTTGTATTTTCCGGATCCTCTTTTTTTTCTGCCACCCAAGGTTGTATTGATGTGCTTTTAAGAATCGCACCTGCCTGTGACTGAGGATACATTGACAAATGTCTTACATTTTCATTGTATTTACTTTAAAATGAAGTGAAAGGGATGTGCTTCATTGAGTTACCGTTGCTGTCCTTCCCGCTGGCCATTTGAATTGGCAAGGTTGGTTCATTCACCCTTGAATCTGAAAGCTGTGAATCGCTGGTAAAGATTGAACATTCAGCCTTTTTTGATTGTGTGGCTTAGTAAAGGCCATGTCACCTACTGTTTGAGGGTGGCCCGTCTGTCAAATGGCAATAATAAAATTAAGGGTCCAGTAACCTTTTGTAGAGACCCAGAGTGTGTACTTCCTGATGGGGTATGCCTGCTCTAAACTCTTTTTACAGCATATAAACCTTCAGCAAAATCAAGTTTCCTATAGAGCTTTTCACACCATTCTTAAACCCGAACTGAAGATGAGATGTGTAACTTTTCAATGAAGTACGTTTACTATTCAATTCAATTCAAATATATTTGTATAGCGCTTTTCACAATACACATTGTTTCAAAGCAGCTTTACAGAAAGTGCATTTAATAAATGTACATTGAAAAATGTTAGAAAAATCAATCATGTATTAATTTAGGCCATAACAGCGCTGGCGTTGAGTCATCTCATCACAGGCGTCGAGTCGTCTCATCACAGGTGTTGGGGCATCTGAAGTCTCCATGAGAGGCTGGATACAAACTGGAGCTGACTAACTATTTACCTCGGGACTAGTGTCCCGAGATAATAACAGAAAAGCAGATGGGAAATAATTAGCATAGCTGCTGTTCAGAATATTAATGCTTTTGATCCGATTTAACTGTAGTACAAAAGGTAATTATAATGTGAATGCTTGGTTAAAGAGATGCGTCTTTAATCTAGTTTTAAACTGGGACAGCGAGTCTGAACCTAACAATATCAGGAAGACTATTCCAGAGTTTAGGAGCTAAATGTGAAAATGCCCTCCCTCCTTTAGTGGACTTAGATATCCTAGGAATGACCAGAAGCCTCGAGTTTAGTGATCTTAAAGAGCGCGATGGATTGTAGGGCGATAGAAGATCTGTTAAATACACTGGAGCTAAACCATTTAGGGCTTTATAGGTCAGTAGCAATACTTTGTAATTGATACGAACTTAATAGGTAACCAGTGTAGAGATGATAAAATTGGTGTTATATGATCATATTTTCTTGACCTAGTAAGAACTCTAGCAGCTGCGTTTTGGACTAACTGTAGCTTGTTTGTTGAGGATTCAGGACAACCAGCTAATAAAGCATTACAGTAATCTAGTCTCGAGGTCATGAATGCATGAACTAACTTTTCTGCATCAGAAATAGATAGCATGTTACGTAGCTTAGCAATGTTTCTAAGGTGGAAAATGCTGTTCTTGTAACATATGAAATATGATTTTGAAAGACAAGTTGCGGTCTAATATAACACCCAGGTCTTTTACTGTAGTGGATAAAGTGACAGGACGTCCTTCCAAGTTAAAGTTGTATTGTGAGAGGTTTTGTGGGCAGTTTTTGGACAAATAAGTAATACCTCTGTTTTATCTGAATTTAATAGCAGAAAATTACATGTCATCCAGTATTTAATATCTTCAACACACGCTGTCAGTTTAGATAATTTAGCATTGTCATCTGGTCGTGATGAAATATATAATTGAGTGTCATCAGCATAACAGTGGAAATTAATTCCATGTTTTCTTATAATATTACCAAGTGGCAGCATATATATTGAGAATAGCAGAGGGCCTAACACAGATCCTTGCGGCACCCCATAGTCTACTGACGTTATCTTTGATTTTTCCCCATTTAGACAGACAAAATGGTAGCGGTCTGATAAGTACGATCTAAACCAGTTTAATGCCTGTCCCTGAACACCAGTGTAATTTTGAAGTCGATCTAAGAGTATTTTATGATCTATAGTATCGAACGCAGCACTAAGATCGAGTAGAACTAGTATTGAGATACAGCCTTGGTCAGAAGCTAGAAGTAAATCATTTGTGATTTTAACGAGTGCAGTTTCTGTGCTATGATGCGGCCTGAATCCTGATTGAAATTTTTCATAGATATAATTTTCTTGCAAGAAAGAGCACAATTGAGCAGACACAACTTTTTCTAGTATTTTAGACATAAATGGAAGATTTGAAATGGGTCTGTAATTTGCTAGGTTATTATGATCTAATTGTGGCTTCTTAATGAGAGGTTTTATGACTGCCAACTTGAATATTCTTGGAACATGACCTAAAGATAAAGACGAGTTAATAATATTGAGAAGAGGCTCTTCCACTACAGGTAACAGCTCTTTCAGTAGTTTAGTGGGTATTGGGTTTACTAGAAATACAATATTTGTTATATATTATATACAGTACTCTACAAAAGTATTAGGCACATTAGTATTTTCACCCCACACCCCAAATAGTTTGAAACCAGTTATTTAAATCTTTTGCTGTAGTGTGTCAGTAAACAGGAAATATCAGTTTACATTTCCAAACATTGTAAAAATCCAATGAGATTTTTGTATGCACAAGGAGCTCTGATCTCACCATCATCGAGTCCATCTGTGATTTACATGAAGAACCACAAAAAATTGTGAGAGACTATATCCAGAAGAACTGTGGTAGCGTCTCCAAGATGTTCGAAGAAACCAACTGCAAGTTACAATGCAGAAAAGTTTTAAGCACTTGTGTAAAAATGCTGTAAAGTGAGGATGCCTTCAAAAATAATGTCAGAGTAGACATTGTATACATTTTTGATCAATTAACTAAATCAAATCAACATGTGGTGTGACCAGCTTTTGTGTTTAAAACACAGGTTTTCAGTTAGCTTTGCAGATCGTTTTCTCCAAGCATCCTGGAGGCGTTGCTACAGTTCTTCTGGATTTAGTCGTTTTTTTTTGTTTTTTTTTCATGTAATCACAGACTCGATGACAGTTAGATCAGATCTCTGTGTGGATCATACCGGCTGTTGTCAGACTCCTTGTGCATACAACAATCTCACTGAATTATTACAATGGCATAAAATCACTAGACTTTTGCACAGTATTGTATATAGTTAAAAAAATTATATCATTGTGTTTATTCTATAATATAAATTATAATTTTTTATTTCTTTTATTTCTTATATATTTTTACTCCTTTTTCTAATTTAAATTTAGAATCACAGCTTGACCATGTTGCCAGGCCAAACCAGGTAAAGAAATCAATCTCTGAAGTGCCAAATATAGGTCTGGTTTAATCTTATAAGGAGAAAACAGAGCCTACAGACTGTCAGTCATCCTCTCTTGATGCTGCTTGGGGCCAGAGCAAGACATTAAACTGAGCTGAAATATGCCATCAGTCTGCCAGCCGAATGGGGAGCGATTAAGAATAATTACAGCAATAAGAGGACCATCTCAGACACCCCAGCTCGCCTGACAGGAAGTAAGGAGCCTTGTGGGTGAGTGAGAAGACATTGGGCAGCCTGGTCACGACGTGAGACAGCATCTGTAGGATGTTTCCTCGCATCCCTCCCTCCTTGTCCTCGCTTTTGTCCCAGCGCTGCACATGTAAGAGATTGTGAGTGTCACAGTGAGTGGCCTGTTTACACCGTCATTCCACCATGGCCTTTTCTGCACATTAAAGCCCCTGAGACGATGGGAGAAAAGAGACAGGCTAAATTGCACCCTTAATAACAACATCTCTGCATTCTGCCGTCAGGTATTAAGAGGAGGGAAATACGACATAACAGTTTGACTGCTGTGTAAACTGACAGACAGGATATAATTGCTGTGCTTCCAATATTGCGAAAGAAGGAGGGAGAAATCGAATCCTTTAAACCAACTACTTTTGTATTCTCCATAGCGGCTCTGCCTTAGGGACAGGTTGGGCGCTCTGTTTAAAGATCTTCCTTCCATTAGCGCTGGAAGGGTGACTGTTGACGACTCCGATTTTTGGAGGGCGTCTGATTGGATTACCTGAGCCGAGCCGCTCTCTTCATTAACATTCGCCTCAGACGTCCCGTCTGGTGATGCCACCTTTCTCTTTTAAATTGATGAGGCTGGGGCAGGCGTGCGGCACAGCCATAATAGCCAGATAAACACAACTCCATTAACCTGACGCTATACCAAGCGCAGCTGAAGGGCTAGTAAGGCCTGATTAATGAGGGGGCTTTTAGAAAGAATCCCCGCTTCCCATTTCTTCGAGTCGACACAGCTCTATCCTCCACCGTACCTGGTTGTGTTGACTGTGCTGCATGGCTAAATCATATCATTTAGCCCAAATGGGCTCAGCAGCTGACCCAGCATGCATTTCACCTTCTGCCATCGATTGCAGCTCTCACTTCAGGGGCAATTGATCAACCTGTTATCTGGATACGGGACGTCTTGAAATTGAAATCCACTTCTCTATTAAATTAAGTTGCGTTCTTTCCTTTGTCCTCAAGGGTCTGTGTGTTTGACCTGGTTTATGTTATATTCGACCCAGCGCTCTATCAGAGCCACAGCAGCTGGTGTGAGGCTTTCATCTATTGAATCGCTGCTGTATATGTTAACTCTGAATGCATTTGCACAGCTCTCGCATGCTGTTTTTGGTGTTGTCCTTTTAGTATTCATGTGCACTGCATGTGCAATGATTCTATTGCTGGTTTAAACTTCAACCTTAATGTAAACTTTTGTTACTTTAGGTGCCCTCTGAAAGGAATAGAGCGGCTGTGGGAAACTGTGTGTGTCTTTGCTATATCGCATAGTCTGATGTATTTCAAACAATTATTAGTATATTGTGTTTTTCTAGTCCATTTGCTCTTGCTTATTGGAGCATGACTATGTATATGGTTTGGTCAGAAGGAAAGGAAGAGCTGTGTGTTTTTATGTCCAAAGTTTGTAAGTGCCAACTGCATTTAGTCAATGCGAACTGCTGTTTGTAACCACTTGCAGCTCTGCAAGTAGTGAAATGGGCCATTATTTCTATATATATATATCATATATATATATATTAAAGACACTTTATTAAAATACTTTATTTTAGCCATTAGGAGTTAATGGGATTTTGAAAAACAGTACCTAAAAAGCTATTTGGCTATTGAAGGGAGGAGGAAAAAATACATTTACATTAATTTACCTCATACTTAAAGGGTTAGTTCACACAAAAATGAAAATTCTGTCTTTAATTACTCCCCCTCATGTCGTTTCCAACCCATAAGACCTTCGTTTTTCTTCGGAACACAAATTACAATATTTTTGATGAAGTCTAAGAGCTTTCTGACCCCTTCCAACTTATTCAATTAACACTTTCAATGTCCAGAAATGTAGTCAAAACATTGGTAAAATAGTCCATGTGACTCCAGTGGTTCAACCTTAATTATATGTAGTGGCAAAAATAATGACTTTATTTAACAATTTCATTGTAGTTTGTCTCCTACGCAGTTTCCATTGTAAATAGTGCAGCACTTTCGAGTTCTACGGCAGCCGATGCTGTTCACGTGAGGACCATGTGTGTGCTGATGATGTGAGAGCTGCACTGTATTTACAATCTAATTTGCGTAGAAGATTGACATAGGCTAGAAAAAAATTGTTGAACAAAGTAGTTATTTTTGTTTGTTGGACTATTTTAATGATGTTTTTACTACCTTTCTGGGCCTTGAAAGTGTTAATTCCATTGCTGTTTATGGAGGGGTCAGAGAGCTCTCGGATTTCATCAAAAAAGATCTTAATTTATGTTTTGAAGATGAACGAAGGTCTTAAGGTTTTGAACAACATGAGGGTGAGTAATTAATGACAGAATTTTCATTTTGGGTGAACTAACCCTTTAAGGGATGGTCACATGGCAACAATTGTCTATTTCCACTCTTAAAAATGTAACTCACGCTCACACAGAAATCACTTTCAAACCAAGCAGCATTAAATTGGACAATGCAACTGTGGAGAATTTTTTTTGTTTTTTTTAGAACATACATGCATTTATCATTTTTGGAAATATTATATATATATATATATAAAATATTTCCAAAAATGATAAATGCATGTATGTTCTATCATGCATTAAAGTATGTGCGTCCAGCGCTCTAAATACTGTCAACCTTGTAACCTCAGTCAACTTTTCTTATTTGTTTTTCAGAGCTGTCCTGGTTGAACTGGTGTCTGACAGGATCCTGCATCTTCAGTCTCCTGCTCCTCCTTTTCTTCAGGGAATCGTACGACCGCCTCTATTTGGACGTCTTTGTCTCCGTCTGAGCATACTGAGTATACTGAGTGAGCTTTCATCAGCAGAAGAAGACTGAAGGCTTGTCATTTTATGGGCAATATATTCTAGCAGATTGCACAGAAAGGGCACACAGCATGTTGCTCACTTGTATGGATCTGTGTTTTGTTTTGTTTTCTTCTTTCTTCTGAAAGATGTTGTATTTGTGAAATATATGATCAGCAGTGGTGGCAGTGCGTAGTGTTAGCATCGTAACTAACATTAGGAATTGAGACCCTACTAAGGAGAAAAGAAGTGCAGATATTGACCTTTCTACTTGATGTTTTGCCTTCTGGATGCATATCCATGACATTTTATTTGACCTTTTATTATTTAAATGATCAATGGAAATGATGTGTTTACATACTGTCCCGATATAAGGGACGTTGATTGCGTAGAGATGTAAGCAAACGCGGATCTTCTCATGGATTTTTCAGTGTCCCATGGTGATGGCTCCTCTAGTGCTCTCACCACATCTAATGGGAGTGTAATGGATAATTATAGACAAGCTCAATTAGCCGCCTGCCGGGAGCTATGGCCGTCTGTGGACCGGAGACCTCTTAGAGCTGTAGTGTCACTTGTAAATAGCCTGTGGGATCCAAGCTTTAATTGACCTGTGATAGGTCTGTCAATAAGTGGCATATGCCGTGGTCCACAAGTCTTCTCGTTTTCCTTATCAGCCCATATTATGCAAGGGATTATCACTCCGCTGTGAAGTTTACCTAATCGTCTTGCAGCGATTGGTCCGATTCTGTCATGTTATTTCACAGTGTCTGAGGGGGTTTATAATCATATTACGGTAGCCATTTTTGTTTGTCTCGAGCTGTAGCATGCACACAGTGGGTGTCTGTTGCACAAACCTTTGAGTCTTTTTACAGAATTTTTTGCAATTGATAAGAATTGTTAAGAACAATTAAATGTCATTTTATTAACTAATTTTAGGGATTCATTCACTAATATTGACTATAAGGGAATAATGGTTTTTATGTGTGAGCGTTTAAACATGGCATTACAGACTGCTGGAACAGTACAACACTATACACCAGCAATAATAGCCATGTTTGGTAGCCTTTCGTGATTGGTGGCACAACCTCATGCAACAACGAGTGCAATATCCCCTGTCTCCCTGTCGTATGACCCATGAACCCACCGGTCAGTTCTCTCCTGCATTCAACATCGCCATACAAATGGAGCTCATCTGAATCTGGACTACTTCATCGCATTAGTTGCATGCAACTTTGCTTTGAAAGGTGACATTTGGTGGCTTGACACTTGGATTTAGGATTGACTTCAGTGGAACTGATTGACGGTTATCAGTGGAAAGAAGCAACATTTCTTGCACACGCTGAATTCTTTCAGCCCTCACATTTCCACAGCTTTGCAACTGAGAACTTTGGACACAGTTCTGTTCTCCTCTGGGAAAGCCTGCATGCAAATCACTTTTTGTGGTTTTCTGTACAGAACGGTTCTCTCTTTTACCTGTTAACATTGCCTTAATTAACAGTGACCTTTGTTCTGTCCTCTTGTCCACTGTGATGTGCGTGCCATGCTGCAGTCAGTGCTTGTGCTCTGTTCTGTCACTGTAATGTTAATAAGTGGCACAGGAGGGACGTATGTGCCCCGTCCATGTGCAAATACATGTCAAGATTTTTAGCACCTTATTAAAAAGATGTTTTTAAAATGGAATCATTGATCATGTCTTATTCTCCTCTCTGTCACTGAGATGTTGACCCTGCTTTAAGTATGTTATGAGAAACCGTAAAATAAAACAAATAGTTCTGACTTTAAATTATGATTGGATGAGCCGTGTACAAATGCGTCATTAAATGCTACATTGATTGAAATGTTGGCATTTCGAGAACATGTGCCTGACCTTCGAGGAAACGACTTTTTGGTTCCACTAAACGTCTCATCATGGGCGTCTATATGTATGAGCTCATGTTTTTGGATTTTGCACATGCTCTGCGATGCACACACACACACACCCTTCAAAGCATGAGATCATAGATGACATCAGGATCGAGAGTGGGCGTACACAGCCAGTATGTGTTTACTCCGGAGTTGTTTACACCAGCCAAAAAACCTGTGGTTTACATGCAAGCCTATAGATTATTGTTCTTGTCTGATAAACTTTCTCTATGAATTTTGCCAATGTACATTTTTCATAAGGATGAATCTTATTAGCAGTTTAATTTTCATGTAACTAACAGTTTAAAAGTCATTTATTTATATTTATCTTGACAATGATTATATATATACAAAAACAGTAATAATAATATTATTGTTGGTCAACTTTTCGTTCACATTGTTGTAAAGAATATATATATACTATAATATGTGTATGAAAGTGCAATAATATTGCACCACACTTAGTTTTATGTATATTCTATTAATTCTGTCACTGTATCATTAGGTTTGTGATACTAACAATATTTATTCTTACAGTTTATTCTTTAGCATTATAAATCTGTCACAAAATTGCAAATAGGGACACGGAAACAGTGAACACCATGTTTTAAAGGCATCTCCACCTCCCAACCCCCTTTTTTAAAGTATTACTTTTTCAACTTTTCCCCTTTCACCGAATGAAGTATTGAAGTTTCTTAAGTTCTTTTTTGTTTCACAGCACTGCTGTCAGAGCATTGAAAGAACATTGATCCCTTTCTTTATCCCACCATAGCTGAATACCAAAAAGGAGCATTTATGCTTGTCGCGTCAACTTTTCGGATTCAAGTGTTACTTTTCAATGTTGACAACAGCAGCAACAGGCATCCTGGGAGAAGATTGTCTTAAACAGGTGTTTTCATTCAGTGACAAGCAATTTCATAAAATCCATTTTGGCTTTGTTCCCCGTTCATGCGCTCTGTTCTGCCATGGTTCCTGTTCTTGAGCACATGACGCACGCTCGGTTGTAAACAGAGCTCACTGTCAATCTAGGTGACACTTTTATAGCCATTGATTTGTTTTCTGTTACAGCTTTCAGTGCTCACATGCTCTGTATGCCCTTTCATGTTTCCGGCAAGACGTTTCCCAGCGGACGACTTCTGCGACAGATGAACAGCACCCTTGTCTTATGAACAATACAAGTAAATAGAATACGAAAATATAGGATGGTTGCATTCGGTTTCACCAGTTACAGTTGTGCTCATAAGTTTACACACCCCTTGCAAAAGCTATACCATTCTTATGTTTAGCATAAAATTAATTCACACAAATTATGTTCAGAGATTGAATGAAAGAGGCATTAATATAGTGCTTTACTATCCACATTTCAATTGACATTTATTTGTATAGCGCTTTTCACAATACGTATCATTTCAAAGCAGCTTTACAGAAAATGCATACAATTTAGAGTGATCTGTTATCAGAGGTGAGTGTGTCCAAGTACATGTACAAATCACACGGCTAGCTAACAATGTATTCAATGTAAGTCATTATTACAAATTGTGAATGATTACAATATATAGAAATGTAGCATTGGTGCATGCTGATTCACATTCCTCGCAGGAGTTTAAGTCATCTCTTCACAGGTGTTGCGGCATCTGAAGTCTTCATTCTAAATACTCTCTACTTGCTTCCGGATGGGCATCCCGAAATGTGCTATTGTACATGCAAATCATATCAGGGCAGGGGGTCTCTCCTCACCCACGACCAGTGTGCAATATGCACTTGAATGAATTGGTTAATATTGAATATTAAAATGTAATTGATCTCATGCAAGTTAACAAGTGTCTGTTTTTGATAAGCTGTAGAGATTTCTCTGTGCATTGCAGTTACTTTAAGGATACATGATTGCAGTAAGCACCAGATGGCTGGCAGGGATGTGCGCAACATGATCACAGAGGCATTACCAGCCATCTCGCTCCAGCCCTGACTGTGATAGCCCGCTGCTGAATGAGAAGGTAGGCATGGAACCCACACTTTGAGCAAATCAATAGCAAAGTCCAACAAAACATAATGGAGCTTGATGATAATCAGTGAGCATGTTTGGATGGGGACTCTACTTGGCTGAATCTCATCAAGGTGAGTCACTTTCTTTCCAAGAACAGACGGGAGATGGAACGAGCAGACGGCATGTTTGGATTCAGTTGTGCGGCTCTAATGTGCGGAGACGTGGCTAAACCAAAGCAGCATGTCTCGAGACTTCAAGCAATTAAGAGATTCAGGCAAGCGGAAACGCAGCGGTCAGGAGAGTGACGAACTCTTTGATCATGCACTCATCTTGTTTTAATCCCACAACACCTCTGCTCTGACAGCCACGCTCTACTAATGAAGGAAAGCTGACTAGCATAAGCTGGATGCATTGGCATAAACCAAACAAAATATGTATCGTTCTAAAACCATTATTTATTGTTTTGTTTCAGTAGCTTAACTGGTAGCACAAAGCTGAGGTCAGGGGTTCAGTTCCCATGAAACACATGCTGATATAATCTGTGTCAAGTCACCATTATTTATATTGTGCTTATTCTCCGGAAACAGTGGAGGGGGAAAGCCTTGTGAGAAACCAGGCGGGGACCAGTTCTCCTCTAATTGTGGATTGATATTATTCAAACATTTTGCACCCAGCTCCTTCAGCTTGAAGCTTGGGATACAACACACCGGCTTCAGGTGTCTGCATGTGTAACAGTGCGGCTAATGGACATCTGGATGATTGTTTTGTTCCCTCATAAACGTGAGAGAGCAGCTAGCAGAAAGGGGACCTATGCAGTTACATGGACTCGATGGAGCCATACAGGTCAGCGGTTATGACTTTGATCTGTTCAATCGTGAGAGTGGTGGATGGAAATGCCTAGAGATGTCAGAGGTCCGTAGCTCCATTAACCTGTCCTTGCGGCAAATAGGCGCCAAATTGCTTAGCAGTACTGCCACAACAGCTGCTGCAGGTGCTCGCCTGTCAGGTTGGAGCACATATGAGATGGTGCCAGTCATAATTAATCATGTAGCTCATTATACAAAGTGACTTACTGTACACCAAGTACATGACATGTTCAACCCTGCAAGCTTTCAGTTACCACGCCAGGTCTTTAACGTTCATCGGAAAGTGAGAAAGAATTAGTTGTTTTAGAGGCCGTTTGCTCGACACGGTCTTCAACTAAAAACTTTGTATGCGCTTTGGTCGTTCATTTACACGACAGCAGTGTTTTGGGGGCCTAAAATGCAAACTTTTGAAAACAGGATCCTAAGTGCACGTGTTTGAAAACAATATCGTAATTATCTCTGTGCAAACTATAAAAACAGGATTTTTTGAAAACGGTGACATCATGCACATTACGTGTTCAGTCTACAGCCGCGTAATGTTTTTTTACAGTGACCTCACCAACTACTGGCCTGGCATTTTTTGTTATTTCCGTGGATCTGTGTAAACGGGGATCGTTTTGGCAACGTTGTCGTCTATACATGAAAAACACAATGGTACATTGTCGTGGAAACGTAGCCTCTGTGCTTTTTTATTGTTTATAATCTATGGTTTAAAACTTTATTTTTTTGTTAATTTAAAGTTCAGTTCAAGCTGTTTATTCAGCTTAGAGAGTGACAATGTTCTGTCAAAATTGGTATGTGTAAAAATAACTCCATAATATTATTATTTTTTTAATTGTATTTAAAGGTGCAATAGGTGATCTGGGAAATGCTAACTTTAGGGCCTGGGACACACTAGATGATTTTCAAAAACACGTTTGATATTTATGATTTGGACCGTGCGGGCTCCAACACGATTGGGAGCAGTAAAATAATCGTAATGACAAATTGATTATTTTTGGACAAAGTCATTTGCGACAAGCATCAAATTGGGCCATGCAATGTCCCACTTGAGGTCACTTGAGGGTGCAAATTGGGCTCAAAATCAGGCTTAAAATCTTGTGTGGCCAGTCTTTGCCTGCTAGTCATAGACCAGGGGTCTCCAACCTTACTCCTGGAGAGCTACTGACAGTAGAGTTCAGCTCCAACCCTAATCAAACACACCTTTACATCCTCTAATCAAGGTGTTCAGGGTTACTTGAAAATTACAGGCAGGTGTGTTGGAACAGTGTTAGAACCAAAGTCTGCAGGAAGGTATCCCTCCAGGAGCAATGTTGGCGATACCTGCCATAGACTTTTAGTTGTTTATCGCCCCCCAGGTCCACTGGGTAACTTCTTGGAGGAGTTGGAGGAGTTGGTCCAACTTTCCTGAAGATGGCACTCCTCTGGTGCTGCTCGGTGACTTCAACATCCACCTTGATAAACCCCAGGCTGCAGACTTCACCTCTCTACTGACCTCCTTTAACCTTGTATCTACCACGGCTACTCACAAATCAGGTAATCATTTGGACCTTATCTACACACGCTACTGCTCTACAGACAACAACACTTTAGTGACTCCATTGCACACCTCACTCTCGTCACTCTTAACCTCATACTCACTCCTGATACAACTCATACTAATCCACAGATGACCTTTCGGCGTAATGTACGCTCTATCTCCCTCTCGTAATCTACGCTCTATATCCCTCTCGTCTATCCACTATGGTTTCATCCTCACTTCCTCCACCTGCTCAGTTCTCAGCTCTGGACACTAACAGTGCTACTGACACTTTTTTCTCCACTCTAACATCTTGTTTAGACAGCTTTTGCCCCCTTTCATCTAGACCAGCTCGCACCACACCCTCTGCCCCTGGCTGTCTGATGTTCTCTCGCTCTGGACTCAGGGTGGCAGAGAGAAAGTGGCGCAAATCCAAGAACTCTACTGATCTAACTTGTATCAGTCTCTTCTTGTTTCCTTCTCTGCACATGTCTCCACTGAAAAAACGACATACTATCACAACAAAATCAACAACTGCTCTGACTCTCGTGCACTTTTCAGAACATTCTCCTCTCTTCTTTGCCCTCCCCCCTCCGTCATCAACTCTTACAGCTGACGACTTTGCATCTTTCTTCACAAACAAAACCTCCTCCATTAGCAGCCAATTCTCCGCACCACAAACTGACATGCACATCTCATCAACCGTCACACACACGCTACCCTCTTTCTCTCTGCTCTCTGAAGCAGAAGTCTCCAAACTCATCCTTTCCAAACACCCCACTACTTGTCCGCTTGATCCTATCCCCACTCACCTGCTTCAGGCCATTACTTCACAATTACTCCTGCACTCACCCACATCGTCAACACCTCTCTTCACACCGGGACTTTTTCCCACAGCATTTAAGCAGGCTCGGGTAACCCCACTGCTTAAGAAACCCTCTCTGAACCCAGCACTTTTAGAAAACTACCGACCAGTGTCCCTTCTGCCTTTTATTGCTAAGACACTTGAGAGAGTAGTGTTCAACCAACTCTCTATGTTTCTTGCACAGAACAACCTCCTGGGCAACATTGAATCTGGATTCAAAAGCGGCCACTCAACTGAGACTGCCCTGCTCTCGGTTACTGATGCACTGAGACAGGCAAAAGCAGCTTCCAAATCCTCAATACTCATCCTGCTGGATCTGTCTGCTGCTTTTGACACAGTTAACCACCAAATCCTCCTGTCAACTCTCATGAAGATGGGCATCTCAGGAACTGCTCTCCAGTGGTTCAAGTCTTACCTCTCAGGTAGGTCCTTCAGGGTGTCATGGAGAGGTGAAGTGTCAAAATCACATCATATAGCTACTGGAGTTCCTCAGGGCTCAGTGCTTGGACCACTTCTCTTCTCCATCTACATGTCATCTCTAGGATCTGTCATCCAGAAACATGGCTTTTCCTATCACTGCTATGCTGATGACACTCAACTCTACTTCTCATTTAAACCAGATGATCCCACAGTTGGGGTTCGGATCACTGCCTGCCTGACAGACATTTCTGCCTGGATGAAGGAACAACACCTTCAACTCAATCTGGCAAAGACAGAACTGCTTGTGGTTTCAGCCAACCCAGCACTTCAACATACTCTCTCCATTCAGCTTGGTTCATCAACCATAACTCCGTCCGGGACAGCCAGGAACCTTGGAGTTGTGATTGATGATCAGCTAAAATTCACTGACCACATTACTGCAACAACCCGGTCCTGCAGATTTGCGCTATACAACATTAGGAAGATTAGACCCTTCCTATCAGAGCAGGCCACTCAACTCCTGGTCCAAGCTCTTGTACTCTCCAGACTGGATTACTGTAATTCTCTTCTAGCCAGTGTTAATTTCGCTGACGAAGAATTTTCGTCATAATTTTCGTCAACGACCTTTTTCACTGACGAAACCGAGACGATAACTACATAAAAACTAGTGCTGGATGACAAAAACTGTGACGAAAATCTTCTGTCATTTTCGTCAACGAATAAAAACTAGACGAAAATGTCAGGAGGGACGATTAGGAAGAGATCCAGTCAGAACTGATGTCCTGTGTAACAGATGCGCACATTTGAGTTGTAACCATGGTTGTAACGTGCGGATCTAACCGCGGGAAAACACGGCGCTGTTGTGCTTCTACAGGCTCACGCATTTTCAATACAACACTTCAGAGCGGCTCAATCAATGATAGCACACATTTATATCATGTAATTAATGCTGATGAACAAGGACAATGTTTACTTTACGATGTGTATATAGTAATATGCTTTAGACGGTTGTAACAATGCATATTTTATCTCCCTCATCTGAACTTGAAAGAGCAGCTGCAACTGCAATAGTGAGGTGTTTCAAAATAAGAGTCCCGGTGTATTCCGAGCTTGTTTATAATTAAGAGACACGCATTATATATGTTTTTGGTTACATAGTAAACTATATTTAATTTCATTCCCATTTAATTCATAGTCAGGAGGAAAGACCAGTATTTGACACATATTCAATAAAGTATCAGGGTTATAATAGTTTCATAAAACCATTAAAAATCTCCATTACTTAAATAAATAAACAAACTTGAAGCTTTAGCTTAACCTGATATACTAACTAAAACAGACATACAAAGTTATAAAAACAGAAGTTAATTGAGCTCTCTTTCAAGTATTTTTGTCAAACACAATGATGTCACAATGTCAGTTCAAGTAACAGTCGGTTATGTAATGCTTAAATGCTCATTTAATGCATTACAATTTAACTAAACTCATTAGATTATAGTCGACTAAATCTACTGTAGATTTAGTCGACTAAAATCTTTAGATTTTTAGTCGACTAAAACTAAAAACAATTCAGGTGACTAAAATATGACTAAAACTAAATGGCATTTTCGTCAAAAGACTATGACTAAAACTAAATAAAAATTTGCTGTCAAAATTAACACTGCTTCTAGCGGGCCTTCCAGCATCCACTGTTAAACCCTTGCAGCTGATCCAGAATGCAGCGGCGAGAGTGGTCTTCAACGAGCCGAAGAGAGCACACGCGTCACGCCTCTCTTCATCAGTCTTCACTGGCTGCCGATAGCCGCGCGAATCAAATTCAAGGCTCTGGTGCTCGCCTACAAAGCAACCGCAGGCTCTGCACCAGTATACCTAAACTCGCTTGCTCAGACTTACACACCCTCCAGAAGCTTGCGTTCTGCAAGTGAACGACGCCTAGTGGTGCCATCCCACAGAGGCATGAAATCCCTCACTAGGACCTTTTCTTGGACCGTTCCCACCTGGTGGAATGACCTGCCTGTCTCAGTTCGAGCAGCCGAGTCTGTAGCCATTTTCAAAAAACATCTCAAGACACTTCTTTTCCAGCAGCACTTGACCAATAAAGAATAGCACTTATCACTCTATTCGTTTCTGTTTGTTATTTAATTTAATAAAAAAAAAAATAATAATAAAAAGTCCTATGTGTTTTGTGTTTCGTGAGACTTGTTACAGCGCTTGCATATTGTTGCCCTTGACTGGTCTTGGTTGCTTCTATTACTCTCATTTGTAAGTCGCTTTGGATAAAAGCGTCTGCTACATGACTAAATGTAAAAATGTAATGTAAATGTAGACTCTTCTATTGCAGTAAGTGACGCTGCCACTGTCCCAATATGGCTGCATTAGCAATTTGGAGCCCGAGTCTGTGCGGTAGTGAGCATGAAGTGAATCATGATTTCAAGGTCCTGCCCACACTCCCGCAGAATCGGATAGTTCAGTTTACTTCAGAACAGCTTATGTCAGTGTGAAACAAACAGTTATGGAAATGTGAAAATTTAAGTTAAAGCTCCAGTCTCCTCCCGATGAGCCACTCAGCTTCACTCAGAGAAGCTGTCAATCATGACATCACACCCCATTTTTATAGCGTCAAATAACTAAAACCAAACTTATATAAAGAACGAACACCACGGCCACCCTCTCCATGTATCTAGCCACCTGGGGGCGATCGATTCGCTTTGGCTTTACTTTTAAAGAGTCATGTGGCACGCTTGCTGCTAGCATTGAAAGCATACGACCCCACCCTCCCTGCAAATTCAGAATCCTCCAAAACACAAGAACGCACAGACCAGAAGCGACCAGAGACAACGTTATTGGATTATTATCATGTCATTCACCGGTGAGAACATTTGACAGTTCAGTGAGTATCAGCAGTACAATAACATACGTAAACTTGCCTGCCATTCTCGCTCCGTCTGCACAGTGTACGTGAACATGCTGATGACGTATGACCTCTGCGTGAACAGGCTGCGCAGTGATATGCAAACACATGTTGATGGGGAAAACATGCTCATTTCATTAGGACCAAATGCAATGATTGAACGAACATTTTATTGTATTTTCCTACGCCTTACACAGACAACATATATTTATAAAATTACATATATAAGAAGACTTTCAACCAGCATAAATTACCAACTGCACCTTTAAGTTTTTACTTTATAATTGACAGATTTTATTGCTTCCGTGTTCCTGCGACCGCTTCAGACATGACTATACATTCACATTATAGCACAGTATGATGTGTGAAACCAACAGCATATTTTCTAATATGGACAAAGTTGCTTTGTTTAGTGAAGAATCCGTTGATCAGTGACTGGTGTTGTTACCTTTTCTTCTATTTTAAAGTTTCATGTTATGAGTTCTTTTTTCTAAAAAAAAAGGTTCTGAGCAATTTTTGTTTCGCAGTGTCAAAAAAAAAAAGCTTGCAGTATGTTTCCTGATGGAAAGTTGTAATACTATTTTTTTTTTAAATCAGTTCTGTCACTTGTTCTTCTTGTGCACTGCAGTGTTGGTATGTGTAAAAATAACTTTCTTAAACAATAAAAGAAACTTTCTTAATAACAAACGTTTGAATAAAGTTTAGACTTTTCTATGTAGATGTGTTAACTTCTTTTTCTGTTGCAAAACTATGCAACATTTGTGCTAGAGATATTCCAGTCAAATTAATGTTCTAGGTTTTCTTTATTTTTTTTTCAGAGCATGTTTCAACTTATGACATCAGGTAGTAGATTAAACACAGTAACGTTCTGTTAAATAGATGCCTCACTAAGCTGACATTGTTTTTTTTTCTTTTTTTTCTTTTTATAGGAGACTCGTTCTGATTTTTGTTCTGTTCATTTTCTTTGTGCAAAATATATAATAGAAGCTACATTTAGCTCCAAACCGTATTGGCTTAGTAAGGTCATTTAACATCATTTGGTCTGCTCCTGCTTTCATTAATATGAATACTCTGGAGGCAGAAGGACCCTTTATCACTGACCATTATAGCCACCTACCCATTCTTTAATGTCACATGCAAAAAAAAAGGGACAAAAATGACATTGAGAAGAGTATAGGAGCATAAAGCTGTGAACACGACTTTGGAAGAGAGTTTAGCACATTTTCTTCACTGTGCATTATTCGTCTGTGCCGAGTCCAATTTATTTTTATTTTTTTTACTGAACTTACTTTTATGACCATTGTCCATGTGTAGCGATACAGGAAGGAAGCACCTCTTATGCTGCCTTGACCACTTCTAAAAATAGTGATTACCAGCTTGTCGTGTTGAAGTGATTTGTTGTCGGAAAGAATAGGAATCATGGAAAACATAGGTTTATTCTTGCCTGTTTCCTAGGTAAATCTTACTAATGCAAAATGTATTGAAGATATTTAATTTGGAATAAAATGTTGCATCCCATTTGTGGATAACCACCATATAAACAATCACCTTGCTATAGATAGTCAGCATGCTGATGTTTATGGCATGCCCACTTGGCAACTTGGGTATCAAAATGAGTTTCCAAATAGTACATACGACTTGAGAGAGTTCAAAGTTACGTTACCGATTGCACGAGCAGAGGTCACTTCGAAAGCATGATCTGTATTTGAGTTTGAAAAACTAGAATCTGATATGAACTACGATGGGGACATTTTTCGCCTTGATTATGTCATGTGCCTATAATATACAAAGTCAACTGAAGGAGAAAAAAAAAAAAACTGTGCCACAGTTCTGCAGTTCATCCCCTCAGTTTATAAACCATAGGCTAAATCACAGATTCTTAAATTGTATGGTTTAAGAAATAGTGCTCACGAATTAAACCGTACCCATGAAACCGTTTCTCAGATTTGTTAACCGTAACTTTGGTTTTTCAATTTTTACATACAAATTCATAATCCGTGCGCATTCTTTCGTAAGCCGTTCCCACAGTTTTGAAAACCATTCTTGCGGATTAGAGGCCTGTCCCTCATTTTAGAAATCTGTAGTCTACCGACAAGAAGAGAAAGAAGAAATCTCATGTTCTGTTAACAATATTTTTTTGTATCAACTATTGTTTTATTGTGTATTATTAACTGCATGCGTAGGTCCCTATTTTAACACACTTTAGGCATCCAAAAGGGTTGTACCTAGTCATGAGGTGTTTTGGACATAATGTGCAATAAACCAATCAGTTTCATCTCCCATTCCCTTTAAAAAACAGTTGAGCTTGCACCATGTCGGATTCTCTATTTACATGGCGGAATTTGCGAGCGGACAGACTGAACGCTTCCATAGAGAGAAATAATTTTATTTTTAATACTTAAAACTGTTTGTGTGCTGCTGCGCAACCCTGTGTGCGTTATTAGTACTTATAAAGCGCATATTAATGCCTTATTTTGCCTGACCATATTCTACATCCCTCAATCCTTCACCATACCAATTAACAACTACCTTACTATTAATAAGCAGTAATTAGGAGTTTATTGAGGCACTCCTGTGAGTGTTTGTGTGAGCGCTCTGTGAAGAGCATCAAGGGTTTCTATTTAAAACATATTTTTGCGAGCCATGTAGCATTTAGACATATCTGTTGAACACGTGGACGCAATGGCCAATCAGATGAGTTGATAAGATAGGTGTTTTTGCATGCTCGCGAATCCTTTCATTATAATCAACAAAGTATAAACAGTGTCAATATGATTCATTGCACAACTTAATTGATTAAAATGGGAGTTTTCACAAGAGTGCAGCTTTGTGTAGCCTATCTGAATCTACAGCTTCAGTGATTATAATGGCAGCTATTTTTTTGCTTGCTTTCTGTAGGCTAGCCTAAATAAGTTTTCATGCTGCTTACTATTGCAAAGTTTCTGGGGTGACAACAGTATTTAAATGTCCAATTGAATTCAATAGACAGTGATAACCATGGCTAGTAATGGACAGAACAATCGATCTGATATACACTACTGTGTGAATTTCTAACAATGGCTGAGAGAGTAACAGCAAATTAGCAAATCTCTCAACCTATATTTTTTCCTTTTTTGGAAAGTCATGGAAATAACGTCATGGTTATTTATTTAGCTACTGGTGCAAAAAGGAAGGCAAAATCTATATTTGTCGTAATTTCAGTTTATCCAACGCTTATGAGAACCCCGGTAAACAGTCCATTGACTGCATTTCACGTGTGGAATTTTACTGTACAACGGTAAATGTGACTACACCTTTAGTTACAACTTCCGAAATAACTTAACCGAAAGAAAAAAAAACCTTCTATTCTTTTGAAACATTTTGAGAAATTCTTTTGAAATGTTTTGAGATCATCTTGTGTAGGATCCCTATATACGGAAAAGATCCGATCAATGACAGCTGGTTGCAGATGATATCAATCATTTCCAAGCATCTGTTATTTCAGAGCGCAGAGCGTCTCTTTTCCTCAGAGAATAAAGGAGCGATTCTGTGCTGTAAAAGAGCTGTTTAAGGTTCTGAGACTCACTCAAACTGGTTTGCTCATTTTGTAAGCATGCAAACAGACTCTCCCGGTCTCCCTGTGGAGACCAAACACCAAAACAATTTCAGCTTTCTTCAAAAACATCATAATAGAATGAAATTTATCTGGTGTGCCCCACTGTGTTCTTCACAGAGATCTCTGGCGATAAAGTAACAACAATGGCGAGACAGAAATGCACTGAGTATACAATACAGATGCAAACTGATTTCTGTAAGTAATCTGAATTCTAATTTTCCAGTCTAATAAATACACCCAAACAAAAAAGTAGTTTGAAATCGTGTTCTGTACATCACAAACAAGCCATACATCACCAAGTGCAATGCAAAGCACTGTATGTAGTGTTGTAAAGCACGCCGCCACTGGAGCAGTGGAGACGTGTTCTCTGGAGTCTGGCAATCCGATGGACAAGTCTGGGTTTGGCCAGGAGAACGGTACTTGCCTGACTGCATTGTGCCAAGTGCAAAGTTTGGTGGAGTGAGGATTATATTGTGGTTTTTATTTTCAGATGTTGGGTTTGGCCCCTTAGTTCCAGTGAAAGGAACTCGTAATGCTTTTGGACATTTAAAGACATTTTGGACAATTTCATGCTCCCAACTTTGTAGGAACAGTTTGGGGATGGCCCCTTTCTGTTCCAACATGACTTCGTACAGTGCACAAAGCAAGGTCCATAAAGAGATGGATGAGCGAGTATGGTGTGGAGGAACTTGACTGCCCTGCACAGAGTCCTGATCTCAACCCGATAAAACACCTTTGAGATGAATTACAGCGGAGACTGAGAGCCAGGCCTTCTCGTCCAACATCAGTGTCTGACCTCACAAATGTGCTTCTAGAAGAATGGTAAGGGCTCCTTAACCTTGTGGAAAGCCTTCTCAGAAGAGTTGAAGCTGTTATAGCTGCAAAGGGTGGGCTGACTCCATATTAAACGCTACAGCTTAAGAATGGGAGGTTAAACAATAACGATCATGTTCATATAAGGGCAGACATCCCAAACAATTGACAATAAAGTGTAAATGACGAATATTACAATGTTATGATGAACTATGCCTTTCTCCACTGACTTTGTAAGTTGTTCAAAGTATTTCTAAGGATACTGCTTTTTAGAAGGCAGACTGAGATGGGGAATGCAAACATGGTTTGTGTAACATCAGCAATTATTAGCATTATTAGCTCTTTGATAACAGTCAAGCAAAAGGCTAATCATATTAGTTACCGTCATGTGTCTGACATGGTAGCGAGTTACATAAAAAAGCATTACCATTCTAATACATAAATGTGTATACAACCCTATATAATTCACTCTTCTACGGAGGTGGGGCTATTTGTATATTCATGGTTCCACATATACTAAATGAAACAAGGGTGTAGTTACATTCCAGCTATTTTAAGGCATGAAAAAAAAAAATTCACAGGAAAAAGTTTAATTTTGTTGATCAAAGATGAGTTGAGGGATAAATGAGTTTATTAAAGAGGGCTTTAAATGGTTTATGTAATGTATTAGTTTAAAAGAAATGTATCTATATATTTTTAGTCATTAAACGCTTTATTATTTTTCCAGAAACAAATGAAACCAACATTAATCCAAAGATTACATTTCCAAGGCCATGACACTGGAGTTTTATTTCCGCATTCAGACTCCACGTGAGACTCGCACGAAGGACTACGCTTCATACCAGGTATGTTACGGAAGTTACAGGATAATACTGGTGAAGACACATTACTCTGCAGTCCCCAACTGTGCTGACAGCAGCACAAATGGATTCCAGGAGGTTTGCAGAACCAGCCACAAAAGCATCTGTCTCGCTCCTCGCCACTGCTCTTTTCTGATGGGCCGCAGATTCTGCCCCTACCTGCGATACGGTTCTTTCCTGGCATGACGCCAGCTGGCCACTCAGGGGAGGACAGTGGTGGTCATCTGTCAGTGCCAGTCTGTCAGCAGATAGTGGGTGATGGATGGAGCCTTGTGCTCGTCAATAAAACCCACTTTGAAATGATTGCAGTGCTGTGCAAAGACCAAGCCTCCCTGCTGAAGCGCAGCAGACTCTGGCCTTCACCCTGCATCTCAAAGCATTGCCCTGCTTGACTCAGAAGGGGTAGATTGAGATAAGTTTGGCTTTTATGCTGAGTAACAAGTATGTATTGTCTTCAGCAGAGAGATGGCATCATTTACTCTGTGCTTGGAAAAACATATCACAGAATACACATAGTTCACCCAAATATGATCCTGTAATTTTCCTCCTATCAATCCAAACATAAAATGATAGGTGCTGTATGTAATTATTTTGTCTGTACTAAAGCATAAAAATATATGTTTGCAGATATTTAGGAAACAAGCAAAGTTCATGTACGTGTTCTGCGTAATAATGTCTGTTTTTGTTTTGCTCTCTGTGATCCTGCCCCTGCCAATTTACCCAATAGTATTTGGACAGCCTGGATTGCCAGTTGGCGGAAAACACAGCGTATTGCAGCCATGGCAGACAGCAAAAGAACTGGGTTCGAGATCGCAGATTCTACAGGACCTAAAAGGCCTCTGCAGCCATCTAAAAAGCTCTATGTCCAGAGGCATATGAAAATGCAGATAAATCATCTCATTAACCATTGTCATATGTTCTCGATCCTGTTGCGTGTCCTTAATCTAGCATCCCATGTAAGCGGCAAGTCTGAGGAGGTGGGCGACAATATTTCAAGTGGTGCTCACTGCAGAGTCAATGACGTCCAGCTCCATCTCTCTCTACGTTTAATGAGGTGGAGGGAAAGAGTTGTGAGTAGGGATAGGGTGTGGTTGGATATTCTAGCTCCACCCATTAAGACCAAATTACATTCACTTCTCCTGGGCTGGACGTCTAGAGAGGGGGAGCTAGACGTAAGCTCCACCCATTTGCTCTGCAGTGAGCAGCCTCTCCAGTATTTTGAATTTGGACAGCAATTTCAACCATTAGCTGTGAATCTTACTTACTGGATAAAGTATACTGCACCTATAATGGATAGTCATTGTTCACTGAAAATATTGATATGCACCACTGATCTATATAATGACATGTCATTTATATAGATCAGTGATATGCACCCATTCTTGGTCACAATCATGAGATAAAAGAAATTTGACAAGCTAACTACTTTTAAGACACTTTTTGGATACATTTGTGGGTTTTTTTAAGTTGAAAAACTTGAAAGTTTGAGTCCTCATTCATTGTAACTGCATGGACAAGACCTCTGTACTGTAATTAAAACACCTTTTCTTCTTTTCAACACCTTTTCTTCTTTTCGTTTCACATAAGAAGAAAAACTCTGTTTGAAATGACATGAGGGTTTTCATTTTTGGATGAACTACTCCTTTGATTGAATGGAGCAACAGCAATAATGTTGAAACTAGAATTATTGATCAACCATACAAAGAGGCTTTGCCGGTTCCTATCGACTCTCTCATTTAAAACTCTAGACCAACTTTTTTTATAAATAAGAAAGACTTACAGTCCGAGCAGTGAATAAACTCCCCACACTCACTGGGTAAATCTTTGATAGTGATGCCAACCTCAATATTTATGCCATCAGGTCTTGAGTGAAAAGGGCAAACACTGCTTCATGTCAAAGACCAACATCCATTTTTTTCCTCTGAGGAGGGATTGTGTGAAGGGAAAACAATGCGCACGTGTTGTCAGCATTTAGGTCCAATTTCCTTCAGCCTGCCAAGCAAATCCCTACACATACAAATGGGAGTGTATGATAGCCAACCTGACATTGGATTGAAAAACATGACAATTTGAAAATGCTTACCTTTCACTCTGCGGGACAGCAGGGTGACCTAGATTGATGTTGTGTGGGAATAGTTGTGAAAGGACGAAACTGCTCATGTTAGACCGGGTTGGCATCAAGGTTTATTATCTTTTACAATGTACAATATACAAAAATATAGAGTACCAAAAATTCACAGTGTCTAAAAGGCAGTGATTACAGTCTACATCGCATATCTAACCACCAGGTCAGTTGCATAGAAGGGCACCAAGCCTTGCAGGGATGGAGCGCCTCATTGCGTTGTCTGACTTTATGCGTGTTCAATAGCAGAGATACTACTTTCAAACCCCGACTTACACAGAGCATCCGCATTTGACCAACATATATTATCTGGGCAGGCACATGGGAGCGGATGTGGGATTTAGTTTGACCTTTTAACTTTAAATATGAGCTTAGAGTCCTGCCTATTGTTGGTTTCTTTTCATGCATAAAGTGGAGTCAAAAAGCCTTTGACAGACATTTAAAATCTGTGATTTACTTCAGGTAAAATAATGTTTTTAGATTGAATAAGAATATATAGAAAAGGTGATTTTTAATTCAAATTCAAATTTACAAAAAAAATGCAAAATAGGAACAACTTGAGTACTGCTCTGGGATTTTTGGACCCCTCTGTAAAGTCTTGGTGTGCAAGCAACAAAAAAACCCTCCGCATTAAATACTTTGAAAAGGATTCAACACCGTCAAAACAAGGAAAATGTATTTGAATGAGTATGATATTGAAGTGCATTTGTGAACTGTAAAAATCATCAAACAATAACAACATTCTCTAATAGTTTTGTAGGGACTCTAGAGTATAATCTTTGATGTTACCAATCAGAGTTGGTCAGCAAGATGGGTCTCTACTGCAGTTAAACTCTGGACACTGACAGGCTCCATCCCCACACAATCCCTATGGTTGGTATATTTACACAGCTGCGGCACATATTATCTTACAACTATAAGGCGTTTAAAAAAACAGTGTTAGCTTTACAATATACATGTACATTATACTAACCTTTGCGTGGCGTTACTTTTTTTCTGTGGTGGGACTTTACTTCGTTACAACCCATGTACTCATGCTTAGCTGAAAGCATGGTTGGCTTAGCATTTATTAAACGAGCTTGATAAAATAGCTTAGTTCAGTGTTCAATGCCCTTTAGAAACCAAGCATACCATAAATACTACATCCTGATCAGAGTTGCCGTTCCTGAATCGCTTTTACCGATAACTGGAGAGTTGCATCTGGAATGTGGGCGTGATGCCGCTGGGAAGCATGTGAACACATGAGCAAAAATAAGATCTGAGTTGAGCACACAGTGCTGCACACAGATTATATTTTCAGATATTGTTTGATGTGACAAAGACAGTGATCCATTGATCATTTCTGTGCGAGTTGACTCTCTGGGCAATTTTGTGAATTTGTGATGCTCATATACCATTGTACGCCTTCGCTCATATCTCTGGTGAATATGATAATGGTTAGGAATACACCATCTGGAAACAATAAAAAATTATATATGAAATGTTCAGTATAGCTCCATCAATGTTTGAACTCATATCTTAAATAAACTCTATTGTCCATCTATCCTAAAACTGCTGAATAATTCCCTCTTTAAAATAACCGTAGAAAACAAGTGCCAAGCTATCAGTATTTCCTACATTTTTTCATAATAAAATATAGTCCGTCTCGGTTTGAACCCAGTCATATTTAATATGACCATCGGGACTTACAGTAACAGAGTAGAACATGTTTGCTTCAGACCTAAGCATATTCCATGTTGGTGCAATATTCCTCAATTCCCATGCATTCGCAAGTACAAAAAGGTTTTTCAACTTTTTAGGGGAAGAGTGAGGCATTCTTCTGTTCTTATGCTTTTAACGTGCTGAAAATCTATATTTCGATTCTAATAAGAGTCCGTTCTGAATAGCATCCTATTTTAAGCTGTTCTTTTTCTTGCAGCTTGGTTGCGAACTCATATCCGAACAGTCCACCCCGGAGATGCATTGATCCTGCAACTTGTCATCTTTTGTTCGAGATTTGCCTCTCAAAGGTCGTAAGTCAGTGGGAAGTCTTCACATTTGCATCCAAAGGTAACAATACCATCGTTCTAACCAAACCTGATAATGTCACCATTGATTTCTCTCTTTTGTCTGGTGTCCATCTATTCTTCTCTTATTTAGTTTTAAAAAGAACTGCCACAGCGTGGCAGATTGCATTCCTGTAATGAATATTGTGGAGTGGTACGCCAGCACAATTTTCTCTTCCCACCTTCAGCTTCAGCAAAATCTCCTTCCAGTAACGGGAGTTCTCCAGAGATCAATCAATACATCTGTTTATCAAAGTCAGTGTAGCTACACAATCTTTAAAAAGTGCTCTTTGAATCACTGGACTTTTCCCCCATCGGACACCGCAAGGCATGACTTAGGAGACACGGTCCTAAGGGGAGAAAGTTTGGGGGAAAAATCAGCTGGAATGTTGGAACAAGCACCTCAACAGGTGCAGAGTGTGTGGGTGGGAAAAGTGAAGGGTTTTAGGAGATGTCCGGAGCGGCCTTGTCACCATGGTGATAAAGCTACGGATGGCATACGTGTCTCAGCTGTGGTTATAGGTTCTGCAGGGAGAGGGCGAGGAGTCTGGGCGGTAGTCATATTTGCCCAGCGCTGTGGGGTAGTACGTGGTGGTGTACACGTTTGTCTGCTGAAGTGGAGAAGGGAAGTAGTTGGTCCTCTCATCCGGCAACAAATTGTTCTTATTCAGAGTCTGTATAGAAAACAAATAAACGAGAGTTACATGAGCTGAGAGGCAAATCAATCTCTGGGATGAAACACAGGGTGTAATATCTGCACCACTATAGTGTTTGAGTAACCCAAAATAACAATATTAGCTCAACCAATGGAATGAGTTTGTACAGTAGATCAAGTAGGCTTGCAATGAAATATATATTTGGACCAGAATATCATAGCCCTTCAAGTGGGGTTTATTGAACACCACTGTGAACAGACAGAAACATGCTAAAAAACACTCAGGACACAAAATCCAGAACACTGTTAAAACCACTTACAACTCCCCAGCAACTGCATAAAAATATGTTAAAACCATGCAGAAAAGAAATTGTATTTCTGTTGGGTGTCACTAGTGGAGCAGAAATTACACACTGCACCTTTAAATATATAAGGCACCACTGAACGGAGCCAATAGAAGATAAGCTGTATAATTAAAAAGTGATGGACTCATGGGTCATGGATGAAAGTAGCATGTGTGTATGAAATGTAGTGCTCTCGAGAAATATAATTTGTCTAGCTCCAAAAATCCTGCAGCTCAGTTACTGGGGGAGTGAAGCTATGAAACGTACAAGATTGATTTGAGTGACTCACCGTAGCCGAGAACTGCTGTGCAACAATTATACTTTTCAATACCTGGCAAACAATAGCTCTACAAAGGGACTGAGATCTCCATTCCAGTCTGAACAAGACATGAAATTGCAGTTTTATCCAAGAGTCAATGAGTGACAAGTGAATGTTTGTCCGCTATTACGAAACCAAATTACATCTTCCTGACTGTGGTATCTTCTGCAGCCTTTTGACAAACAGCTCCCTGTGCGAAATCAGAATATTCATCCTGATTTAAACATGGCTCTCAACGGATGCTTATTCAAACACCAATCAATCAGAGGGAGTCTTTGTCACACGGTTAATATCACACAGCCATCTGTGCAACGACGTGTCCTGAAAACGCATGGACAGGGACCTGAGCGACGGCCTTTTGCAGCAGGCTATTCTTTCTCCATCCACTCGTATTGCCCAAGTCTCATAATGAGTTTCGAGTGACTACTGGTCATGCAGAAGATCGATGGAAAAAGTGGCAAAAGGCTCGCACAGGTGTCATAGCAAGGACATGAGGTGGAGGGAAAGCGAGCCGAGCCAAACTAATTGGATGAGCTCGACGATCAGTCACAACCAGCTGTGGGAGTCCACTGAGCGGCTGCTGCTTAAACAGCCTAATGGAGCCCATTAATAAAGACGGAGTGTGTGCCAGGAGCCGCGTGCAGCCGGAAGAGACGGCTAAACAAGCAGCCGCAGGGAGAGGGAAACCAGCGGTAATCTCCAAACTATCAGTTATCTAGTGATGCTCATTTTGAACAAAACAACAAAACAAGCATGCTCTCCAAATGAGTTTGGTTTCTTGCCTGCTCACAGCCTTTTCTGCTAGCTCATCTGTGGGGAAACGTAAAGGTGAAATATGTCATTTTTTTAATGTTAAAATACTCATAGCTTAATATGCAAACACTATATGAAAGGCATTTGTAGGCGCATTCCCATGAGAAGAGCATCTCTGTGGTGCTATCAAAACACTGAGCGGCCTGACCAGCACAACAGCTGCAAAATAGATTTAAATCATTAATGTGTAGAACGGACCTGTTAAAAACTCTTATGTAGCTGAAAACATTCTGAAAGTAACCAAAATCCCCTGAGATTTATGTGGAATTCTCAAGCCATAGATTTCATGCTGGCCTACATTAGAAACTTAGTCAAGTCAAAATGTATTTCTATAGCATATATATATATATATATATATATATATATATATATATATATATATATATATATATATATATATATATATATATATATAAACGTATCTTCAGGATAGCACAGAATCTGCACAGATCCCTGCAGAATAACTATGACCGTTATTCCCAAACTTCTGCATATTTCTTTAAATTTGATTATGCATTCAGCTACAGTATCAATGGGAGTGCAGTGCTCCAAGCTCAATTTTAGCACATTACCATGTTTAAATCCACCAAAATTCAGAACAGAAAATACAAGAAAAGGCTGCAGATTGACACCATATGAATTACACTACCGTGCAAAAGTTTGGGATTAGTATGTTTCTTATGCTCACCAAGGTTGAAATTATTTGATAAAAAAAACAGTAAAAACTATAATATTTTGAAATATTATCACAGTGGCAAAAATGGCAAAAGCTGAATTTTTAATCTTCAGTGTCACATGATCCCTTCAAAAATCATTATGTTGATTTGGTGATCGTGATGGAGGTTTTTCTTTGATGAATAGAAAGTTCAAAAGAACAATTTATTTTTAAATGGAAATAATTATAAATCATTATAAATGTCTTCGTTAAATTGATCAAAATTGACAGTAAATTCAATAGATTTTACCAAAACTCTTTTCTTGCCATTTGCCATGTGTTGCCATAAACGCATAAATTCAAATCATGTATCGCTCCAAATATAACGTCACTGTTTCCATCTCTTCTAAATTATAGTAGTGGTGTGAACTTTCTAGTAGGGTTGTTTTGTTTCAGGAGGAACTGTAAAATGCGACTGCTGTTTTGGTTGCGGTTGACGTCTGTCTAACTCAGCATAGCATGAAACGTGCTGATGACATGTAATGTCTGCGAATGCAATGATTGGACGAACATTTTATGGTCCTACGCCTTCCACAGATGATATCTATATATATATATATACATATAAATACATTTAGACCACTTAACTTAGTGATTGCTATCAGGATGTGAAGAGACTTTCAACCAGCATTACAAATAATGTTTCTGGAACAAATCACCTACCTGCCTTTAAAACAACAACAACAACAACTATTAGTTATTTTCATGGACTGCAGAGTGCATTTGGGATACATTAGGCCAATACTGACAACAAGAAGTACAAATCCCTCCATCCTACTTTTAGCAACTACATTGCAAGCCATCATAATTCATCTTACTGTAAGTGTAAATGTGCATGACTGTAGCAAGCAGCTGCTGATAACTGCTATATGTAACTTTGCAAGGATCTTACACCTCGTTATAGCTAAAGAAATCAAAACACATCCCTAACAAAACAAAAAGTCTCCCTGCTTCATGCAAAACATTCCCGCATAATGTAATTTCTTCTTTTTAGACTTCAATTATAAATCATTGAATAGAATCAGAGGTAGTTTCTTTTGAAAGGGGCCATGGACTGTACATACACTGCTGGGCAAAAATAGTAAAATATTTAGTGCTCTTTTAATGGTCTTAACCATTCACAAATCACTGGTCAGGAAATTAGCAAGGATTGCACAAATACTGTAGATAAGGTAACTTAGCATCGAATAGCCTTCCCCAACTTGCAGACAGGAAGAGTTAGTGTTGTTCCACTCAATGTTAATGGCTTCAAACTGTTCATAAGTAGCTGAAAAATGTCTCCCAGTACATTTGAGTTTAATGTGAGACCAAATATTCACTATAGGGTTCAAGTCTGGACTCTGACCAGGCCACAACATGAGCCTGATGGACTTTTTCTCAAGCCACTTCTTGGTTGTCTTTGCAGTTTGCGTAGGAGCCCATTGTCTTGTTGAAAATTAACATCTGATCATTCCTCTTCAGATAACAACTTTTGATTTGTGGGAAGCAAGCCATTCTGCAATATTCTCCTGTACTCCAAAGCATTAAATGACTTTTCACAGTGAAGTAGCTCACCAATACCAGCAGCTAAAAAGGCTCCGCACACAATGACACCTCCTCCTTTATGCTTCACTGTGGTCGAGATGCATTTATTATTATATTTCTCACCAGATATTAGAAGACACCATGTTTCGACCATCACCATTCAACTTGACTTTCATTGTGATTCATCACTCCACACACAACTTCCCACATTCTGCCAAACACTTCTTTCTGTCTTGGATGTTTTAATGAGACAGCTATGGCTTTTTAAGTAGTGCATTTGCTTAAAATTAATGCATGACAAATAAACGCTTAGCGTTTAGCCATTTTAGGCTTGGCCCTTTTTCCTTTTTTTTTGCCCAGGAGTGTACATCTAATATGGGTAAGATTAAGTGCAGCAACATTATAAACAACAACAAAAACAATGCTCCTACTGACCCTTTTCATGGCATAAAACAGCATAACGAGAAAACAAATTGTGACCAGGGTGTCAGCACTGACCTTGAACTCCATGGGTGTGTATTTCTCATTCTTTGGTGTGGTATTTCCCTTGTAGTTGAGGTGGTTGGGAGTGGTGGGGTGGATGACGGCAGACTCCTGTGAGGGCTTGTGGAACCGCTGGCAGTACACATACACCAGGAAGGACAGCAGACCGGCACCCAGGAAGCACGACACACCCGTGGCTATCAGGTGAAGCAGAGTGAACCCTGGGAAAACAAGAGATGGCAATATTACAGTAACCATTTGTCTGCAAATAACTGTAATATGTTGGCACTCTCATCCAGACCTTTGACTAAATATGCTTTTTTTAAATAATGAGACAATATAGTCATCCTTGTCAGAGGAAACTTTGTGATACAGCACCATTACATCTCTGATCATTAACACTAGACTACATGTCCATAGTCATCAACCAGTGGTAGGCAGGTGCTTGAGAGCATCTGGCTGAATGATGCAGTACCATGGGACAGTGCTGTGATTAGCCGGTTGATGTGACGGACCAGGCATCCTGCCGGTCTGACCCATAATGAGTGCGAAATGTGATTGAGGAGAGTGAACGCCATACCCCCGTCATGAACTGCTCTAATTGGACAACGATCACTCAGGAGAGTGCCACTGCTGGACATTGATGGGTAATATGTGCTGCCACCTGGAGAAACACCAAACTGGCACTGCGGTGCCATCTCTGAGGGCAGCCACTGCCCAGTATGGCCTGGATCCACAACCTAAAAGGCACTGCTGTGCCTCCTCATGTATTTTTCATCTGGTGCATGCACTGGAAAGGCAGCACACCTCTGCTTGGGAGCGCTGCAAGCGCTGCGGAGCACGACACATGGAGAAAAAAAAGATCAGCAATGTGAATGATGAAGTTCACTCACTTAAACCTGGTTAACGATTCCATTTCTTCCTGAGTTCGGGATGAAAAGGAGCTGACGTGAAACATGACACACAAGCAGCACACTGCTACATGTCTTTGAGCATTCACGGGAGACTGCATGCACAAGCGCATACTAACATGCGGTGAACACACTGCAAACATATCTGTCGAAGCACTTACCCCCACACTGCTGGTCCTTCTCATAGCTAGATGCCGGGAGAATCGCTGTAAAAAGAAGGAGATGTATAGTTAGAGGCAGTAAACACAGGATGAACTTGAGCTCTTTCTGAACATCTTGAACTGATGCTGCACATCTTTCAACTTGAAACAGCATCTTAAAAACATGGATTGTGGTTCGAGACACATCGGAACGCTCATAGACATCCATCTAGATCAGTAGCTGTCAACCAGTTCTGCTTCAGAATTAAAGTTCCTGTAGCTCAAGCAGTTCCCAGGGATTTCATAAATTGATTACCTTGAATTTACACTTTGGATAAAAGTGTCTGCATAAATGTATGTAAATGAACATTTTACTTTAGACATGAAGTGGCAACTGAAAATAATGCCATATATATATATATATACTTAGTGAATGCACTTAGTGCCCATTTTTTGGTCTGTTCTGCTGCCAATTGTTAGGTTATGACGAAACAAACAATTTCAAAATGTAGCAGACTGATGCAAGAAACAGTCTGGTATGAATGGCCTACACACTTCCTTGTTTTTCCTCCAATTGATGAATTGCAGCCTAAATGTCAATCCCTCCTCATCTTATACCACTCTACTCTCTGCATTCAAAAGCAAACCTTCCTGGAAGTGAGGCGATTCAAAGAGCTGTAGACCTGAGTGGTGAGGAAGACAGTCTCCTGTTTTATACCTGAGGGATGAGCAGGGCCGCAGTGATAAAGTACAGGAAATCACATCAAAGACTCGCAGTCAATCAGGTCGCATGAAAGTGATGAAATTATTACCGCTGTTCAGCCATTACGTTTTCAAACACCCCAATTATTGAAGAATACACAGCAATGCCAGTAAAAACAATTGCAAAATAGATAGCTACACTTGATTTAAACACTCGTTTAGAGTAAATATTTCATTTTGTTGAAGTAATGAGGTGCATTTCAAAGGAAACATGTTTTTCACTGCTGCAATACAGTGCTGCACTATTCACACAGAGGTGCACAGAGTCATGCTTTTTAAGATCTATCTGAAATCTCCACAAAGAGCAGAGATGGGTGTGTGTGGGGGGGGGGATGTTTTGATTGAGATGCACAATTCTCCTTGATCTCCTCACCGTCTAAGACACCTCAGGATTTGGAACCCTTTTCCCAAAATTGGAGAGAAATTGGATGCGAGTCTGCCTTGTGGCATAACATTAATATTAATTAGAGTGCCTGATTCACTTGGTATTCCGCTCTGATAACTCGTGTTCTCGCAGGCTGGGTGCGTTCAGTCCTTCACTTTGAACACTTCCACTCTTCCAGCCAGAGTAATGAATAAGCACAAGTAAACATATTACATCTAATCTATTAAAAACAACAGCGAGTTTGACAGGGTTTAAAAGTGTATGTTTATTTAATAAGAGTAACATTGCAATTGGGTAAAGCTTTGCTTCATAATGGAATAGTCGGACGGCGTGTGAATATATGTGAGTGTGTATATATAGCTCTCTCTCACCTGGGATCTCATTGCAGTCTCGGTGCTGGGAGCTGTTTCCCACACATGGCGTGGATTGAGCTCCACACACTCGACTGCGCAGCTGCAGGCCCGAGTCATCACACTCAGACCACACTGACCAGGCCATCCACCCGCCTGCACATAGACAATCACAAACACAGGGTTTAAAGAAACAGTTCACCCAAACATTAACATTCTATCATCATTTACTCACCATCGAGTCATCCTAAAACAAGCACCAAAATGAACAAAAAAAATCTTAGCACTCCTAAACTTTTGAAAAGTAGTGTACAGTAAATTGAGTATGAAGAAAATTAAGCCTATTTCTGTACCATTAATGTTTTCTTGCATTGTAAAATAATTGTCATGGCATTCAAACATTTTCTCCCTAAACTGCCATTACCATAATATGTAGTATCTGATGGCTTTCCTTTATTATTTAAATGGTTATTGGTTACTGTTTTTATTATAATGCAGTTATTCTAAAAGCAAAAACTAAATAATTAATTTATGTTACGCTGGACCACAAAACCATTCATAGTGGTAATTTTTTTGGAAACTGAGATTTATACATCACCTGAAAGCTGAATAAATAAGTTTTCCATTGATGTATGGTTTGTTAGGATATGACAATAATCTGGAATCTGAGGGGGCAAAAATTTAAATCGAAATATTGAGAAAATCGACTTTAAATTTGTCCAAATGAAGTCCTTAGCAACACATATTACTACAAATAATATTTTTTTATGTATTTACGGTAGAAAATGTACAAAATATATTCATGGAACATGATCTTTACTTAATATCCTAATGATTTTTGGCATAAAAAAATCATACAATGTATTGTTGCTATTACACAAATATATCCGTGCAATTTATGACTGGTTTTGTGGTCCAGGGAGACATATTATTTTTCTTTATTTATCAGCATAAATAAAATAAAAAATACTATCAATTTATATATACTAAATACATAATTATAACTAAAAATGTTGACTGATATAATATTATATATATATTATTGATGGTAGCTAAAATGTATACAAAATTGCTGAAAAAAAGGTAATCTTAAAATAGCCAATATTAATCTAAACAATATATTAATGCTTATAGTACCATATTATTATAAGTTTAATAAAAGTGGTCCATAAGACTTGGACTATATTCAAATTCATATTCCGAAACTGTTGCAAGGAATCGGTTGAACTGATCCATGTTTAACTCATTGACTCAGTGACCCATTTGCAGTGGTTAAAGGAGAAGAGTATCAAATAATTACTTTTTATATAATTACTTTTTATATTATACTTTTATGACACTTTTGCTTTAAAGCTTTGAAGCTTAAAAACACCAGTCCCCATAGAAAAGAGAAATCAGTACATTTACAATTTCTCTTGTTGTAGGTGCAAAGAAGACTGAAAATCATACAGGTATGAAACAACATAACAGTGAGTAAATGATGACAAAATTTCCATTTCTGGATGAACTCTATCTTTTAAATAGTGCACTCCAATTTTGGCCTCACAGTTCAGGTGGCAATCTAACCAGAGCACTGCCGACTCAACGGCCCACCCACACACATGAAACAAACACCACCAGAGTCACACAGGGAGGCAAAAATAATCACAGTCTGAGGCAATGCTTTCAGAGCATGTGTACCAAGAACTTTACTTAGAAGAAACTTTGATTTAAAATGTATTTGTTTGCTGGGAAATTCCAATCTGTAAATATACACATTCCTTTCATGTTTTAGCTTTTAAAATGCTTGTCTAGACCAGTCTTAAAAATTCTCTCAGAGCCTAAAAAAATTGTCATTCATGAAGGGGGCCAACTGGGGCCAAATGTTTGAATCTAAAAGACTTTATTATCAGTAGCAACTATTCCCAGAGAATATCCTGGCATTTCGTAAAATGCAGATCCACAGTTAACAATAAAAGCTAGCTCTTAATTTTTTTTCAGAAGCAAACAATATGTCATGAAGAATTTCTTAGGCAGGACCCTAACTGACATGGAATCTTATATAAGTGACTGATACGGAATGTTCTACATTCTGATTTTGCTCTTAATATCAACTGGGATAAAAGTTAAATATTTTAAAGGCTCTTGATTGATAATTAAACTGGATCTGCCATTGACAGCATGTATTTGAGGTTTTTCATCAATTTTAGTTTGGTCTTAAAGGAACAGCTGATTTTTGTATGGCAACAGAATGTGACAACAGAGCTTTGCACTGCCAGAGTCTGCTTGCACGCAGCACACTTCCATATGCATGCAGCTCACATATGGTACCATCTGTAGCCTGGAGAACCCAGAAGACCCTCTCTGAATCTGAAGAGTGTGTTTCTGATGATTGAAAGGTCTGAAACCATGCCTTCAATGCAGTGATGACCAGTTGGTCATAAATAAACCACCCTGTTGAAAAGACCAGCATATGTTGTGTGGATGCTGCTGTGCACGCCAGGCTTCTTAACTCTTTAGTTTTTTTAATCATTTTCACAAAAAATTCATGACCACCAGAATATTTTGTCATATGAATATCTGAAAATGCAATATATCAAAAGAAAGAATATAGCCTATAATTAAAACATTAAAATATATATATATTCTAGCTTCATGCATTTTTTCTTTTTATCAACAGTTGAATATGGATCAACACTAGGTTTTAATAAAAAAGCAATTTTTTTTAACAAAAAGCTGAGAAAAAACACGCTTTGTTAAATACTATGTCCGGATTGGATTAAGAACAATGATGAAAACATAGATGGGGTAGATTGCTTCCATCAACACCCCTAAAAGCTTGCACAGTCCTATACCGCTTCCTGGGTCGACATTTCATTCAGTAATATTAGGCAGTTTTGATTTATATACTGTTTAATGTTCATGTTATTTTGCATGCGCATAAGCATTGCTTCTATCGCTTGTTTCTGCTTCTTGTGTTTTGATTCAGAGATTCTGTACTCTTTCAGAAGATGCATAATAGCACTCCCTACAGTATAACAGTTAACAAATGGTTGCCAGACATTTCTGTCAATGGCAGGGAAAGATTTCATAATTTACATACTCACTGGCTTTCTTCAGTGGAACTGTGAAGAATATTCTGTGAAGAATATATTTCAGTGTGTAGACAAAAAACACTTGAGAGCCTTTTCAAAAATATCTCCTTCTGACTTCCAGAGAAGAAAGCAAGTCATACAGTTTTGGCACAGCATTAGAGTGAGTAAACAATGACAGAATTGTCATTTTTGAGTTAACTATCCAACTAGCACAATTTCTCTGGTCGATCAGCCTCAGAGTTTTGCTGGCAAACACAATGCTGGTCAACTGTGTGAATTTATGCTAGGGGTTAAATGACTTTTTAAGTCGACATTTATGTGATTTAAGTCGAGTCGACGTTAACTAGTAGCTGTTGACGTCATTAATGAGGTTGCCTTGTCCACAGCTATGGCATATGACACAGCGCTGACCACGAGGCTATTGCTCCTACATAACAGCTTATTTTTATCAGTTCTTTTTTCTTTGGGCCTTTATATTTTTCTCACAGATTTCTGCTTGTTGTAAATCAGATACAGATAAAGTCGCACAGTAACGATTGCGTGTGATTTCACCTGGCAGCGTATCTCTACTAATAGTGAAGCTTTTAGTTACTAAGAAATATATGCTGTTTTATTGATAAATCAAAACAATGATTAATTGTGTTGACAATACATTTCTGTGCCATGATCAGCAACTAGTCGACATCAATTAAGCTTAACGCATCATGACAGAGCATTAAAGTCACTAGTCACTAGTGCAACCTCTAAAGCCTCTAAAGTCACTAGTGCAACCCGTAATAACCCATACGCAAGACTTTTCAGCAAGGTTGAAACTGCATGTGTCTGATTCGTGGTAATAATGGCTGTTGATGGACAGATGACACACTGAGAAGCAACTGTATCTTCTGCTTACAAACAGAGGTAGAGCTCAATTTCTAGCAGCACATTGGAGCTGATTGGAGCTGATCTTACCATCACAGGTGTGTGTGTTGCAAAGGGCCTCCTCTGTGTGCAAGCCGATGCAGATGTCCCCTCCATTAGCAGGGGCGGGGCTGGTGCATGTGCGCGTTCGTTGATAGTGTCCGCCTCCACAGGGCACTGAACACTGTGACCATGACGACCAGCAAGACCAGGCGCCGTTAACTGCACAGACCAAACGCACAAACAAATACGACATACAAAGACAAACATAAAACAATCAGGCAAGCAGGGGGACACAATCATCCAAGCATCAGATAGCGGACGCAAATGCAGCACAAACAAGAAAGACGGTGCGGAGGATGCAAACATGATGTACCGAACACAAACATAAAACAGTATCAATCAAACAGGCAAACGCACGAAACAATACAAAGAATGATTGGAAACTTGCACAAGGCAGACAAGGCAAGCAAACGTCTGTTATGGAATGTGATGGTGATCCAGACATTCAGAGTGCAGGACAGAATGTCGCACAGGTCCGTTTCAAACAGCTTTATTTGGTACGGCAAAACTCCTCACCAAACACTTGTTACAGTGAATGCCAGCTGTTCACTTTCTTTGTTTAGCCCTGCTGGAAATTCCAGATTAGGCAGGTGGCTGATATCTAGCTGGTTACCATGTTCCAAACACCAGCTTGAACACTTTTAGCTGGTATAACCAAATCGTTTGCTGTTGGTCAAAGATGGTTTACCAGCTAGAAACCAGCTATCATGTTCCAAATCACAGCTAGTACTTTTAAGTAGGTTTTCCAGAAATGACCAGGATAGAGGCTTTGTTGTTTTGCATTTTCCTCCCACTTTAACAGGCCCTGCCACCAGCCTACGTCTCATCAGACTGATGGAGGAGAAGGTTAGGGGTGGCTCCTTCTCTCTACACTAGAAATCACAGTTTAACTTCAGTGGATTAGCATGTGTTTACTGGGGCATGACTGAAGGCAGAGCGATCGCAATCACAGTGAGTCCAGCAACCTCGCACACTGAAAAAGAAGCCGGGAATCGGATTGGAGTGCACGCCTGAGGTCAAAACGATGATTAAAATGGTTGGCTGATGTGTTTGAATCCGTGTGCCCTACCCCCACTCATTTATTCCCGTTCTGCCTGGGTAGAAAACAGCATAGCAAATACTGTGGGTGATGTTCATTTGTCTGACTCAGAGAGAGTTTAGAGCGGACAATGCATTGGCAAGTATCTGCCAATATGTCTAAAGAAACACATCAAACATCTATTGGGAACTTACAGGATTGATTGGTCACTTTCAAAACTTAGCACCCTTAAACTGTCTGTTAGCATCTCTAAACTGTCCATAGCATCCTTAAAATATCTGTTAGGATTCCCTAAACTGTCTGTTAGCACCATAAGCTATACATTAGCATTCTCTGTTAGCACCATTAAATTGTTAGCAGCCTTAAACTGTCTGTTAGCATCACTAAACTGTCCATTAGCATCCTTAAACTGTCAAGACTCCCTAAAATATCTGTTAGCACACTTAGACTGTCTGTTAGACTCCTAAACTGTTTGTTGGCATCACTAAACTGTCTGTTAGTATTCCTGAAACTGTCTGTTAGCATCTTTAAACTGCCCCAACTTGGCACCACTAAACGTCCTGTTAGCATCCTTAAACTGCCTGTTAGCACCATTAAATGGCCTGTTAGCATTCTTAAACTGTACGTTAGCATCCACAAACAGTCTAGCAATGACATACTGTAGCATTATGCTAAAACCACAGAAAAAGAACTCACTGTTCACCTACAGAAAATAAGTAACTTGCTGGCAGATTTTGTTGTTCACGTTTTCTTTATAAAAATCTAGTTATTTTAGAAGGTTTGAGTAATCAGTTTGATTACACACTTCACCTTTAAAGTCCTGGTGCTAACTGGAAAGTTCATATGATCTTGTGATTTCTAAAACGAAAAATAAAAAAAAGAAGAGTATTTGCTGTAACCTTGAGTTCACGTCTTTTTGGAATTATGGTAAAACCTTATAATTTAAACACAGCAGGTCCCTATGGGGCTTCAGGTTTCCATTAGGTAATGAAATCAGTCAAACACTTCACATACTCTAATGGAAGCAGAGGCTTTCCCATCGTGATGAGCCACTACCTTGATTATGAGCATATGTGGGAGTCTATTACTGTGTGTATTTATGTGCACCCATAAAAGAGCTTGTGTTTACAAGCATGTTTCTGATTGTGCGTTCTACCTGGACAGGGCTGTGGATTGCAGTCCTGATATTCTACCGAAGATCCCCGGCAGGAAGTGGGAACGCTTTTGCCTTCTGCGCTGGTGCAGGTGCGTTTGCGAGTGCGATAGCCTTTGGCACACTCCTGAGTACAAGCTGACCACATCTCCCACGATGACCAGCCAGAGCCTGTCAGTCGTACTCCAGGTGTCCTGAGAAGCTCCTCAACTAGAGCTGCAAACATTTATTGCATGTTACCAGTTTGCCAGTTATTCCCAGTATTTTTATTTCCCAGCCCACTGACACTGTTAAAGGCTGTTCACACCAAGGATGAAAACTATAATGATAACTATAAGGTTTTAACAATGTTTTCTGTTACCTGATGTAGTTTGGGTTCCTTGTTGCCTATGGCTTGCTTAGTTGGGATTTAAAAGACATTTAATATTCAATAATATTATTGATTTGAATACATTTGACTACACTATGGTAAGAAAGCAAAACTTGAACTGAACTGAGCTAAAATCTTCTATAGAGCTAAAATCTAATTTGCTTCACAAGTGATGATACATTTTTCAACACAGACAGTTACTGAACTGAACAGAATCAAAATTTGACGTGAGTTGAAAAACAACAACACTATTGCCCTCTGTAGAGCTGCTTATAACTGAATTGAACTTGTTTCATAATTGATAAACTTTACAGTTATTGAACTGAATTAACACTGAACTGATCTGAGCTGAATAATGACACTCTTGTCTTTTTAGAGCTGCTTTACAGCAGAATTAGAGTTTGTCTCAGTATTGAATGAAATTTACATCACTGATTCCGTTATTTTCCTATTTATGAAGTTGCTTTGAAATAATCTGGTTTGTATAAAGTGCTATATAAATAAAGGTGAAATAACTAATTCCATGACAATAACAAACCTCACCACAGCTTAATGATAATGACAAAAAGGAACGATACAGTTGAAATCACGACCAGAAAGATTTTTTACAGCTGATAAACGATAAAAATATTGACTGGCAATCAGACTCCACATGACTAAGTGGTAGGTGACATATCTGCAGCACTTATAAAAACTGAAAAATATCGTCCGTTGGTGTGTGGATGCTAATATAGTCATCATTACAGTCATCGTTCTTGTGTGTGAACGCCCCTTTATTCTGTATTGTATTATTTCAAGGAGTGGCCTTTTCCTGTAATTCAAGGTTGTCTAGAAAAACGCAGATGTCATGCTGTGTTTTACAGCATCTATGACAAAACATTCTGGTCACAGCAACCTGCACAAGGTGAATCTGACATACTCTTGTCTCTAATGCATTCCTTGTGCACCTCAAGTGGTTGACCTCCTCTAAGTTTTGAAAGGATGCTACAGTTAATCAATGTGGCGCCCGACATGCGAAAAGTGGGCAAGTGGTGAACTGTGACCCTGAACTGTCGTCGAGCCAGCAGTATTGGCTGACTCAAGTCATATCTGCTCATTTAGGTGTGGGTGTGCATGAAAAAAAATACATATATACACTCACAGTCTGTTTCGCAGGTTACCGTCCCATCATTGGGGCAGAAGCGTGTCTCCACCTTACGCTTGCCCAGTTGGAGCTCATGAGGGTCAGCCAGTTGGGCCCGGCAGATGTAGCGTACTCTTTGCTCCTGCCGTGCCCCTCCCTGGGTTATGTTCACTGGCACCCAAGGGGTCCATGGGGTGTTTCGACGCACCTCTGGACAGGACTCCAGATTACACGCCTGGTACTCCTGCAATGGGAAGAAGATTGACACACTGATGACATCATCCAGTTGCCCATTCCTCATACACAGAGTACATTAACTCTCTTCCAAAGATTCACGTGAAGCTCCACAGCCCACCATTCTTGTGCCATCACCATGAACAGTTAATAAAATTTAATGGCTCCTAGACACCCAAGGGGGTGTTACAGTTCTTTGCAAGGAACGTTAATTTGAGTCCTAATTAAGTCGATTAAATTTGAATTAATTGGAGCTCTTAAGAGAGTTGGAGAGCAAAGAAATCTGTCTGATTTAAAATGTAAGAGCAAAAGAGCATTTTACGAAACTGAATGCTTTTTTGATTTGTCTGAATTTTTTGTTTGTATAGAAAGATGCATTACATCATGTAATTTAAATATAACAAACAAATTCTATAGATCCAACGATATTTCTACAAATATGTATGATTTGAAAAAAAATGTATGATGGATATTATGTAATATTCTCAGCATGATGTTGCTGAATCAAACTGCACAATGCCATAACGTTTTGTTGTGTTTTGTTGTTCACTCCTTACACAAAATAAGAAACCATTGTCCTAAAATCATTTAATGATACTTTTAAATAGTTCTTCAGTTAGTATGATTATATGACTAAAAGGGTTAGTTAGAAGTGGGCAATTAATTTTTCCCTGTGTAAAAGTACTCTGCATGTCACAGTTTTTCATTAGAAACCAGGAGACAACTTCCTGCCATAATTTTAACATCACATTTTGTTTTTGTTTAAAAATGTATCCAAACGTAAACAGTATATAGGAAAACCCGGGCAAATTTAGATACTTTGACTCCAAATATGTCTCTGAGTAAGTTTATTTTAAGTCTAATTTATAGGCACATCACTTAATATCTTGCTTCAAAAATAGCACAAATATAAACTGAACACTCAGTTGAAAGTGGGAGGATCTTATATAAACACAAATTAATAATTTGTTTTATTTAATTTTAATTTGAAGATGATGAATGTAAATAGCTGCTGGCAGGGCTGTGTAGATGGTCAGCTGAGAGTAAATGACAGTTTCAGAACTGCATAAATCTCCAAAATGAACCAGTGTGCTGTGCAGATTTGTCTAGGCCACTCAAGTCTATCTTGAATTACAAATAAGCTCCACTTTTACAGTACATCACACATATCTTTCTGGGAGGAGAGCTGCTTGGTTATCATGGTCAAGCAGGACACTTCAAGGCTACAGAGTGTGTGTATAAGTGTGTGTACTTCGGGTGTACGTACCAGCGCACACCCTGGACAGCTATTTCCATTCTCACAGTTCCTGGAGCGCGAATGTACCCCTCCCCCACACTCTGAGCTGCACTTGGACCAGGGAGACCATGATGACCAGAAGATGGGCTGAGGGCATGACACCTTCTCATTGCAGAATCTGGTGAGCAAAAAAAATAATGTTTAGAGTTTAAGTTGGTCTGCTCTGAGTTGATAAAACTCAAAATAAATGTTAGCTTAAAGGGGTCATATAATAAAAGAAATTGCCACAGGTTTGACAGCATTGCATTTGGTCAAAAGATACTTAACTTGAACCTATGACATTTAATGTTATTAATGTCTAACCAACATCACATTTGATTTAAAGGGTTAGTTCACCCAAAATTGAAAATTTTGTCATCATTTACTCACCCTCATGTTGTTCCAATTAAACCAAAAACGTTCATATTTATGACACAAAGAAAGATATTTTAATGAAATCGGAGAGTTTCTGTCCCTCCACTGACAGTCTACGCAACTACAACTTTGACACTTCATAGTTCATAAAGAGATTGTAAAACTAATCCATGAATTGAGCGGTTTAGTCCAAATTTTCTGAAAAGACACAATCACTTTATATGATAAACAATCAAATTACAATTATTTTTACGATCTCATTATGAACTTTTTGAAGTGTCAAAGTGGTAGTTGCATAGACTGTCAATGGAGGGATAGAATGCTCTCAGATTTCATTAAAATATCTTCATTTGTGTTCTGAAGATGAACAAAAGTCTTACTGGTTTGGAATGAGAGTGAGTAAATAATGACAATTTTCATTTTTGGGTGAACTATCCCTTTAACAGTTGCAGCAGAAGACACATACTTGTATATGTGTTTTCCGGGGACTCTCCATAGGCGTAATGGTTTGTATACAGTGCAAACTGTATATTCTATCCCCCTACCTATCACAGAAAACTTTTGGCATTTTTTGAATAAAAAAAACAAAAACACAATTTAGTATGTTTTTAAGCCAGTTGGTTCCTGTATCCAAATAATAATAATATGTAGTAATAATACAAGAACACACACACACACGTTGTGATTTCATGTTTTATGGGGACTCTCCATAGGCGTAATGGATTTTACACTGCCCCTGCCCATCACAGGAAACATTCTGCATTTTTACTTTCTCAAAAAACATAACTTTATGATTTATGACCTGTTTTCCTCATGGGGACCAAAAAATGTCCCAACAAGGACAAGGATTTCGGATATTGCCATCTTTGTGGGGACATTTTGTCCCCATAACGTAGGGATTACCAGGACACACACACACACACACACACACACACACTGAACTGTTCAGAACTTTCATATGACTTGGGAAGACTAGGACTATATTCATATGGAGTATTTTTGTTATGTTTTCAGAGCTGAACAGTCCCTTATCACTATGAAACACTTATTTTATTGAAAAAAATAATACAATATAGTTGAGAGCAAATAATAGAGAAAATAATGTCAGACCACAAGAGCAAAATTATCTTTTTTCCCTTTTCAGAGGGTGAAAATTGAAATATAAAAATGACTATAATAGTAATGACTGTTTTTGATTAAAAGACAATGGGTAAAAGACGATGATAAAAAAATGTTATGTTCAAGAAAAGACTCTCTTTTCTTACCTCTGTTCTCTGCTTTGCCCCACACACACTCGGCCGCCATGCCTGGGCGAAGGATTGTTACAGGATCGCTGGCGGACTTCAAACCCAATCTCACAGCTTGTGCTGCACTGGCCCCAGGACGACCAGGGTGTCCATCCTCCATTCCTGCAGGAAAAAAAAAGAAGAAAAAGACAGTGATCCACCAGTGAATGTTGGCATGAAGTGATGGGTAAGAGCACATTTTCTCAGTTGGGATACAGAAATACTTTTATTTTTTGGCAGCACTGCCATATTTGATAAGGCTAACATGACGTGATGGAAGAGGAAGAGGACAGCTTTGGTAAGGAATTTTGAAGTAAAGGTTCTTAGTTTGCCAAAGTGCTCTGTTCCTGCAGTGCATCTCACATGATGAGAGAACTGCCACTTCTAGTAAAAACACAATTCAGTTTTAGCACCTTGAATGCAGGATGGTGAAAAAAAAAAAAAAAAAACTTTTTACCTACCTTGAACAGTTGGACACCTCAATGGTGGGACCCTCACAGCTTTTACCTCCGCAGCGAGGGGACGGGCTATCACATGCCCGTGATCGACAAAGACACGTACTGGTGCCTTCGCCGTCATCATGGCTACAGGGTTGCCATGGAGCCCAGGGCCCGTATGCACCATCTGCGGTTTGGTTCCTCAGCTGGAATTAATGAGAAAAAAACGTGTGAATTTGAAGGTTGGGTGCTTGCAGAATCTCAGTCCTAAAAAATAACGACCACAAAGCAGCTGCCTCAAGTGATGTTATCAATCATGCGGCATAGCACCTTTCACGCAACACAGATCTCAAAGCTGCAGTGGGAGACTGAGTGAGCGCTATGGAGACGGCGGACATGTGTCGAAACATCAGTCATGCATGAAGCAGTGAGTGTGGTGGACTCTTTAAACGGCTGGTCCTTACTGGGCAGGCAGTGATGTTCTGGAACCACTGGCTCATGTTGGAACTGTCCTCTATGGTGGTGCAGCGGCGCTGCTTTCGGTCCCAACCACAGTAAGGGTCCCTTGCATCCAAACATATCCTAAAATAGAAAGAGAAGGGGTGAGGACAAAAAGAAAAAGGGAGCTAGTGTATGAATAGTACTGTATACAGTGCATAATTATATAATATTGTATAATATAGCTATAATATTGTATAATATAGCTATCCATTGTTTTAGTAATACTTCATGATACTTTTCATGACAACGGATAAATAATTGGATAAAATCAAGTTAAATATCCTGTCGAACTCTTAAACAGATAGTGAATAAAAAATGGGTTGCAAATGAAAATTCACAAAGACTTTTAAGCTGAAGAGACATCCAACATCTGCTTCCCTTGCCCAACATCGTAGATTATAAACCTTGCACATTAACTGACAGCAGCCCTAGGCACTACAGTTCCCAGATACAAATCTAAACCGCGCCTGAGAGAATTTCCCATTCTTTCATAAAAAAACCTTGCTACGCAACACCTCAAAATTGATTAAATATTTGTAAGCTGCTAAAAAAAATAGGCTTAATGAGGTGTAATTAAATCTAAACCCACTAATGAAGTTAAGCCATGAGTGTCGTTTCAAGGGCTGAGGAATTTGGGGCGGTGTGTTAGTAAAACACCAGCAGCCTCACAACCTTCCCTTTAGCTTGAAAGGCTTGATTTTGGCACAAGTGTATGGGTTTGTTTGCGCTGGCCCTCTGGCGTTCCAGCCTCAAGGTTGAGGAAACACACAGAGTGTTGATACAGTGCAGAGTGCCAAGACTGAATCCTGCCGAGAAGGGAGCTCAACCACTCCAACGCTTCTAGTCTGTCAGGAATATCAAGGCAAAAGTAAAATATATTGCCCTTCAACACTTTCATTTACATAGATCCTGGATGACTCTATCGTAAAACGCCCAAAAGTGAAGATTCTGTCATTACGTGTGTGGTGTTGTTTAAAACGTATCTTTTTCAGTGGTACTAGGGCTGTCACAGTCCTAAAAAATCAGTAGCAGATTAAGCAGATAAAGCAGTTTAAAGTAGGATAGGCAATGTTTTTTTATTTTTTTATGTTTTGCTATAAGTCTCCACATCCTAGCAATCAATAAAAGTGGTCTAGATATTAAAAATATACATATCTTCTAAGCAAGTCTCAGGACCATAAAATGTTTGTCTAATCATTGCATTCAGAATGAATCATGCACCCTGCCCATTCAGACATCACACGTCATGAGGTTTTACATACGGCTATGCAGAGTTATAGACACGGAACAAGTGTGGCAGACAAACAGCAACTACCTTTTACATTTCCTAATTACATGGTTTAATTTGTTTTGGGTGTATTTTGTTATTGTTCTGAACTATTCAGCTTACATAGTTTATTACTTATGTACCTTTATGAATTTGCTCAATGCTAACAGCAGCTAAAATTGATTTTTATGCTTGCAGTGTGAATTCTGCATCCTGTCAACATGGATGCTGAAACAAATATGCGTAAACTGCATGAAACAGGCCTGATTATTAACATCTTCTCGTTAGTTTCTTACTATAACAGCAGCTATAACGCAATAGGAATAAACAACAATAAATTAGCTGGAGTAATGCTAGCATTATATAGGTGCATAATTGAAGAAATAAATGTCTTCAACCAATTAAACGGATGTGAGGATAGAGAATAATGATATCTTCCTTGAGCACATCTAAGGATCAATTACCCCCCATTACAGAGGGCAGAAACACAAGCCCTCAGGGCGCTGACCTGCAAGAACTAACCGTTTAAACAAAAACTTTTGCAGTGATTTCATTAATTACAGTGGAAGATCCACTCCTGCGGACCAAAGTGAAAGCCAGCCGTCCATGTAATCTCTTAAGACTATGAAAATGTGCCGGCACGGAAGGAATGCTGATTTGACATTCCGGTTGGCATACAACAGTAGCCTGTTTTACTGATGAGCTCAGGACACGGCCCTGGGGCAATGCCAGGACTCGACTGCTCTCTGCCAGCTGACCTAGTGGAGAAAAAAAACTCAATTAACGGCCTCCTGAAGGTGTTTTTTTTTCTCCAGAGTTCTGCAACTTGCACTCCGTAAAGGGAGATTTTCACAAGCTGACCACAGTCTTAAGAAAGGAAGAGCACAGCAGAAAAACTCAGCCGTCTAGCCTTGCAACCAGTCGCACAGCTCACCTATTTTAAAAATAACCTGCTGTAAAACATAAGTTGGTGCACTTGGGGCCAATTCATAGAACTGCACCTTAATTCAAGGTTCCTGTGCATGGAAAAAGTGCTAAAATAAAACCAACACGAATCATACCGTTGTATAATTTAACATGGTCTTCTTAGAGCGCAATATTTCAGCAGCAAAGCCAGAAGACATTGCTTGTAAAATTTTAGATAGAGCAAAAAAAAAAAAAGTAATACATAAAACAATGTTGCAAAGCAGTGGACAGAAAACAATCAATCTTTCATCCTCTTTGGTGGTTTAATAGAGGTTTTAAAGTCATTGGGAGGGCTATAAAAAAATACTGTCTATTTTATAGGCCTTTAAAAAAGATGGACAAAGGCAAATAGTTATTGCTGTGTTTTTAATAGCAACTCATGACCTTTTTGTTGTAAATGAGGGCCGAAGTTTTATTTTTTATGGATGCACTATGAACACTATGCTCAGAATCAATAAAACTAGCTAACCAAGCTCTGTCACACACATTTAATATACAGACACTATAACTGTCAATTACATTCACTACCTTTCACATTCTGTTAATGCTTTCTAGCGTGATTTTCTCATTATGACCTCTTTAATGAGGTGTGTATATATATGTGTGTGTGTGTATGTGTGTGTATGTGTGTGTGTGTGTGTGTGTGTGTGTGTGTGTGTGTGTGTGTGTGTGTGTGTGTGTGCGTGTGTGTGTGTGTGCTTTTTTTATTTTTTTAGGAAAATGCCAAAACCAAACAGGCTCCCATAAATTTCAGCTTGAGCGATTTTTACACACACCAATCGCTGACAGCTTAGCTCAGACAGAGATAAGATGGTCAGATGCATTAATAGCTTCATCTCAGAAGAAAAAGAAAAGATGCTATTTGTCAGAAGTTCAGGACAGCGGAGTTTGAGACATATTGCCTGTCTTAATCAAGAATGGGAGAAAGCGCATGAGAAAAATGGCTTCAATTTTGGGACTCTGCCAGTGGAGAGTCAGTTAAAAGCCAGTGGTAATAAATGCTCTCACCTTCTGATTACTTTTGCCTTTCCTATCTCTCTGCAGCTCCTGCAGTTGCTGAAGTGCTGGGCAGTGTGCTCAAACAAGCTGCAAGCTCTCAAACCCTGTGTTTTTTTTAGCACCCTGTTGACAAGCTGGCGGCAACAGGAGCTGTAAATTGTTTGGGTCAGACGGGGCCTCTGAAATGAGAATTTCTTACAGACTGGCTATATGGCTTAGCCACAGGTAAAGGACAAAGACCCTTTAGAAAATATATTTATCACTACATGACCAGGGGAATTTGATGATGCTGCCATAGCAAGGCACCATGAAATTACGCTGTTTAAATGACAGAAATTATATGTTTTAGACTAGAAAAAATAAAGAAAACTACATTTTATGAAAGCATTGGCTTTTCTCACATCTTGGGAAATGGCATCATCCTTAACAATTACATGTAATTAGGTACATACATTTTATATGCTTGTATTTTATTATATCTAGTGTTACCTGCTGAACTTTCTTTATTCTTATTTTTCAAAAGCAAATAAAGGTGAATTAATGTAGAAATTAAATATTTTGCAGTCATCAACAACACAACCACACATGGAACCTTTTTGGCATTATGAGGGTTGCCATAGAAACACATTTTCTGAGAACGTGCTCAGCTCAGAGTAGAATCTCAAGTTGTCAGCTTGTAATTGCGCTAATTTTAACACAACATGAACGCAGCATTATGGCGGAGACAATTATGCTGGTGCAACCTGAGGTTAAGCACACAAAGGTGATGATCACGATTTCTTCCCTGCGAAGATCAAACCAGAAATGTTCCTAAAACCGAGAGACAAGACGTTGTTTCATGATGCTTCCTTGACTTGTAATTGCTGTTTGTTATTATTATTCATTGTTATATTGGTCTACTACCAATCAAAGCGGCTTCATATTTTTTAAAGAAGTCTCTTATTTCACCTTGCTTTTATGCTTACATGTATAAATGAATACAGTAAAAGCATTAATATTGTAAAATATTATTACAATTTAAAATAACTTTTCTATTGTAATCTATTTTAAGAAGCTTTAATGCTATTTCATGCATTCTGATTTATTTACACTGTTAAAGATTTGGATTCTCATGCTACACATGGCCAAAATGTAAAAACATTAGTTGGACGTTGGAGTCTGTCAGCTCCTTCAGGATTCAAACAAGTTTCTGAAAGTGTTTTTTGAGTATGGCCCTATATAACGTCATAAAGCGCGGAATTACTTGTATGGGCACTTCTCCCGGATAAGCCCATCAACCAAAGCAAGAAGGAGAGCAAGTCCATCAACGAGCTTTGTTCGAGTTACGGAAGCCGTCGGCAGCGCAGTCATTTTGCTTTTAGTCCCCAAAATTAAAAGGGAATTGTAAGGGAAAGATAACCTTATTCAGCTTCCCAAATAACCCAGCGTTAAGTTTGTTTTCCCAGAGCAGCAATGGAGTTCTGCAAGTGTGTTTGTTTGTTCCCGGTCAAACAAAGTCGAAACCGCAGGCCGTGAGTGAAACTGCATCAAATGTGTGTGTGTGTGTGTTCATGACTCTTTAGCTCTGCCCTCAGCACGCCTCCACGAGTTTGGCTGTTTTCCGAAAGAATCGGTACAGCATATCTGTTTTTTATAAATATGATAAAACTAAAGACTTTTCGGAGATATGAAGGATGCAATACTACTCTATAGGTACTCAAGATTAACATGAGATTGGCAGAAAGTGTGTTATGTACCCTTTAAAAAAAATGTATCCAGGATGCACTACACGCGACCATCCATAAAGCAGGGGAGCTCTAAACAGAAACAGTTCTCTGTCTTGTTACAGAAAAAAAATCCTCCACAAACACATTGATGTGGCCAAGTATCTCTGTAGACATGGGAACATGGGTTAGCCACATCAGAAGAAGTGGGAAAGGAAGGCTATAAAAACATATCTGTGGTTTTCTGAGTAAAGCTTGTGGTTTGGGCTGTTTGCTGTATGCTCTGCTTCCGGAAGATGTTTGTAACCTCAAACCCACATTCCTAACAGCGCTCTAAGACATCATCATCTCATCATCTAAACATCATCAAAACTGTCAGCGCTGCTGTCTCTAATTAGGCTGCTGAATGTAAAATACTTCATCAATAGACCTTAGTCAGGGTAATTAACTTGATGGAAATTAAACTGTGAGTTGTCATGTCTTCTAGGACTAGGTCATGTCGTATTTTTACAACCCATGTTTTTTGTAGCTATTTTCTCAATGGAATTTTTTTTGTTAGATGAATCAGGGACGAGTGAACCCTAAACTAGCCTAATTATTCAGTACTTCACTTCCCCAAGACGTTTTAGTCAAATAGATGTTTTCTTTTTAATTTTCACATCCCTACTAAGATCCATTGGCACACACGTGTAAATAGTGAATATCAGGAGCACCTTTATCCCACCCACATCTCCCCTGCCTAGCGCTGCACTGTTGTTAGAAATCTCAGTAAGGACCTAGCCCATCAACTTGCACATTTCTTTCGTCCTTGATTAGGAATCGCCATTTTAACGTTTATCGATCTAGGCCAGCCGGTTGGTCCCTTTAGATCCCGTCAAACAATCAGTCAGCTGATCAGAGTAAATTAGTTTTTTAAAGCAAAGGCGAGAGGCTAAGGCCCATGAACATCAGGAGAAAAGAGAATTTCCGGGGATTAAACTTTAATTATCACACTGCTTTCAAACCAGAGCTACCAACAAAGTAGATTAAGTCATTAATAAACACTTTTCCAAAGGCAAGAGCGGCAAGACTCGTTCTCTTTGTCTCTTTTCATCTGTAAAGAGAAAAAGCTGCAAAAGGGCAGCAACTGTGAACAGAAGAATAATGATTTTAAAGTAATTATACGGCGAGCCATTACATTTTGAAAAGCCTGCTATTCTTTTTGTCTGTTTTGTTTGCATTGATTTGATTTATTTCCTCACAAGGGCAAAGCAGAATTTGTCTCTCACATCACTGATGCAATCTCACATGCCTTATTTGCATTTGACCAACAGAAACTTTCTTTAGGTTGCTTTGGTCAAAACACAACTTATCAAACAACAATCAATGTGTCTGGTTCTATAATATGGGGCACCATTGGAAAACCTGGAGAAAAATAACTATTTTAAAATAAGACATACATCCCTATGCTATTTTCTGAGAATCACTGCAACAGACCTAGGGGTCCTGAAAAAAAATAGTGTAAAAAATACTTTTGTAGTGTCTATAAGAATATAGACGCTATGTTAATATTTTGTTACAATTTACTAAGAAATTGTAAAAGTAAAAAAATAAGGGACATTTTAGTTTTAAAGGCAACCTTTATAATCAAATACAGATATGAATATAATTTTAAAATTACATTTTTCAAAATATGTCTCTGGCATTGTTCAAAGGGCGGTCCAAATGTGGGGCGGGTTGTATTGTGCATGTAGTTTGAGACCCTGTGCTAAATATTTAATACTTTTTTATTTATAATTATAGTAAAATGTGGTAAAATTTAAGATACATAAAATAACGTAGAACTTGTATATGCTTAAACATTTATGAAGCATTTCTAAATAAATATGGCAACACTAGGCTGTAACATGCCTATTTTTGCTTTTTAAAAACATTTTTAAATAAATATGGCTGTTACTTTTTTATTTTTTAAATTTCGCTTAATATTACAGCTAGCTATATTTACTAAGTGTCTTATGTAGATTATTTATATCAGCTAGAAGGATCAAGGATCATCATTATATATCGTCATATCATCCAGCCCTAAAACCTGCACAATATTAAAGCATTATAGACATAACAATATCACTGTAAAGATGCTTTAAAACAATGTGTATTGTAAAAAATGCTATACAAATAAATGACTTGACATTCAACATTCCATAATATAATAGACAAGGTCTCTAGCAGCGAAGTGAATAAAAACTGCAGCTCATATGCAGGCCTGTCAAACCTCTATGACGTTTCATATAAGAGTACGGCTTTAATGAAATGTCAAGCACTGCTGTATTGTGTTAAAAGGTGAATGTACTCTGGATGTGGCAGAAATTTCAGATTAAGGATTAAGGACTCTCTTCTCTGGCCTGCCCTTGGAGCCCAGTGTGATGGTTCCTCCCCGCTGGGTTTTAAATAGAGCTGGCAATGTCCGCTTCCGCTCCATCTCTCACATCTCACCTACACCTTGTTTAGTATGCAACACTCTCAGCTTTCACCACATAGCCTTTTGTGTGTTTCTGTGCATGAGAGAGAGTGTGCACACATACTGAGAATTGAAATCAAAGTGCTGACTAATCATCTGCTCGCAGTCCAATATGTTTGGCCTCACAGAAAACCATTCACACGAGACGGCACCCTTCCTCTTTCCTTTGAACCCTCCTAGCTTCCTTTATCTCTCCCCCATTCATCCAGACCCACACTCGATCTTTCACCTTCATGCGCGGCGCGCAGAGAGCGGACAGAGTGCTCTGTGTGCTCCTCTGGCAAATTGAGCCTGACTGTTGTCCCCACCCTGCATTTGGAGTGGGAAGTTGATGGAAAGCTTTGATAGAATACACGGGGGCTGTCAAACGGCGCTCCTCTTACTGCTTCAGTCACTCGTGAGGAGGAATTTCTTTTCCAATGACAGATCAAGGGTATAATTCCACAGAGGTGGGTAACAAGAGCTCTTACCAACGTGAAAGGAGCCATTCATGCACCTCAACCTGGGTCTGCTGTCACCCAACACCTATAGTCTAATGAGAAAGCAGGTATTGTCCCTGAAATCTAAAAGTCCCGAAACGCATGAAGTTGTCTAAATACTAGGAATGGGTCACAATGGTCGGCTAGTTGACTATTGGTCAAACAACCGACTAGTCGATTAGTGAGGTTGACTGGGTATAGATAGATAGACAGAAATTTGCTGCCCAAATAAATAATTATAATTAATTATTTTATAATATTAATTATAAATACATTATTAATATATAATTTCTACCAAATAGTGCATATAATTTTAATATTCTCACTTTAATGGAATTTATAATACAAAAAAATCAATGTATGTATGTTTTAGGAATTGCTTTAACATGATAACGGTATATATATATATATATAGATCGTTTTTCATGTTAAATTATAAATGCAATTAAACTGAGAATATTAAAATTATATGCACTATTTAGTAGAAATTATATACTATATATAAATAATGTATTTATAATTAATATTATAAAATAATTTATTACATTATATAAAAAAAGAATATATACACACATACATACACATAGAGTATATTTACTGTATAAATACATTAAAAAAATGTAATTGAATTTTAGACAATTCACTTGGTAAAATTCCTCCACTTCCACCTCCACTACAGCCATATTCATTGATTCAGACCGTTTTGGCCACTGTTTGTGTAGTCTTGCCATGAGCATTTTTAAAACAGCCTGTCAAGTTAAAAATAGTAAAACCCTTCAAAACCTGTGCAATCTGTTCCATCTGATCACATCTGATCGGGTTAATCTGGGAACATAAAACTAGAATAAATATCCATAAATCCATAAAGGTGATGATACATGGGGCAACTTTTTTAAACAATGTTGTTGGGCAATGCCACAAAGTAATGTAACTTGGAAACTTTCCCATTGGGAATGGGCAACACATTTCTGTCTAGATACTGTGTCTCACCTGGATAGCAACATTGCCTAGTAATATTGCTCAAAAATTGCTCTGTGTATCGTCACCATAAGGCTAGTTAAGAGAAAATCATATGCTGGTTTGCACATCCTGACCTAATACCATCAAATGCCAGACAAATGAATGATGAGATATAAAAATCTTGATTTTGAGAGTTGTTTGCTGCACAAAATGTATGATATGATAAAACCTGTCACTCACAATTCTGTTTTGTAGCTGGAGCATCTTGCCAGAGGGATCTTGAGCACTTTGTCATTCAGGCCCACAAAAAGAGTCCTGTCACCATGGAGAATTTGAAGGCTCAGGATTGGCTCACGCAGGCCAGGAGGGAAGAGTTGCATCTCCTCCAAGTAGCAACCTTGCAGGCTCTTATTTGTGGTTGCCAGGGCCTTAAGAATAGTTCCATACTCTGATAAGTCAGAACAGAAGGCAAAGCATAATTACAAAAGGATGCATAGCTAATTCTATTTATATGAGGATTTGGTGGTAAACTTTTAGACAGAAATAAAAAATAAAAAAAAACTGAAATGACTAATTCCTCAAGGCCTAATTACCTGTGCCTATGTACATGACATGGTGCAAATTGTCCTGCCCTTGTACAATGTCAACAACCAACTTCGAGAACCGCACATCGTCCTGCCAAACCAGCGGGTCAACAGAAACTGGCTGAACCACGTCATTCATGAGGTAGAGCCGCTGGGCGTCCTGCAGACTTCGTTCAGTTAGTCCTTCATTAGGCCCTTCTTCCTCTATGGTCCCACACTGGTAAGTGTCATTAGGGTTACACTGATTAATTAGTGTAGAGGTCAAGCAGGGCAGTGCAAATATAAACTCACAGAAAACTTTTCCCAAAAAAAACCCCGAAAACTTCTCACCATGTCATTTTATAGGAAAGAAGACAATAGCTGTGAATTACGATGCATGCAGGTACACCCAGCTGGTATTGAGCAATTACTCTCACAGTGCCGGGCTGATAGAATTTATCTATTGGATGTTTGTTTCAGACACACACACACACACACACACACACACACACAGAACAAAATGTAAAAGCGATTCAGGGGGTAGGATGCACCTGGAAATTAGGGACGGGGTTCGGGGTGGGAAGCCACGTGGAGCGAGGGTTCTCTTGGGAGCGGAAGGGTCCGTTGAAAGCCTGTGTGATTGCGCTGAGGTTGTACGCGCAAACTGCAGAGGCAGCAATGCTGTTCCTGCACCACAAGAAAAACAGTCACATTTAGCACAATGAAAATATCAAAATGACCTGAAGGGCTGCAAAAAGTTATGCAATCTAGAATCTTGAGACAAACATATAAGTTCATAATCTGTTTAGCCAGGAGGATCTTGCCAGCTTCTTCTGGCATGAAGTATTCTCAAATGTATTGCGACTTAATTAACTCCATTGATTTGAGTGGCAGGTGGCTCAGAGACCCAAGTAAGCTGTCAGGAGCAGAGATGAGCTCTGCAGTGGATGGATTGGGTGGTTGTTTTTGTTACCAGACTCGCTGAATTTTGTGAAGATGACAAATGTGCAGTTTCAGAAGCTGTTGAAGTGACAATGAAAGGACAGAGTCTTGTCCAGTTACCCTGAGAAATGTCCCCTGAGCATTCAACATGTCCATAAGTAGAGTTTAGAGGGGTGCCAGAGGGCCCTAATGACCAGAGCTATATTCAATTCCAGTTTTTATTGACAGGTGTGACAGAAAAGTTCATTTTGAACTAAGTACATGCTGCTTTACTGCTTATAATTAAAACATTATGAGTATGATAATCAGCAGGTGTTAAAGGTTACCTACATGTGACATGCTCTGTATAGCCTTCAGCTTTGGAAGTAAAAGTCTTCTGACTATGGTACAGTAGATCACATGGCTATTTAGATGTCAGTTCACAGGTTACAGACATGCAAGGAAAGTAGCATGGCGTCTTTTGATGTCAACTGAGAATATCACTAAAATTGGGAAGTTATTCTTGTTTCCATACTCATTATTTTGTGCTGTTGAGACCGCACATAAATGAGCAGCAATAACTGTGGCAGTAATGCCGAAGCCACAGACAGATGGGTCCATGGGCAGAGCTCCAGGAGGGGGACTCGGCCTGCCAGACGCTGGTGTCTGGCTTGGGCTCTTGTTATGTGGCCTGGTGAGGCATGGACTTGAAGAAGATTCAAGCCTGCTTCTGCAGCTCGACTCTGGGGACTACATATGAGGGGTTCAACATGGAAAATTAGTGAGGTAAAGTGAGAGGATCTTGGCAGTGCAGCTCAAAAGGCTGTTGCGCAGATGAAACATTGGCTCTTAACCGGTCAGCCCTAGGCTGCGAGGACAGAGTAGGCTCTGACAGAACAGCCAATTATCTCAAGCTATTTTTTCTCTTTCACTCCAACATTCAAAATCAAGTCTTTGAAACTTTGTTACGACACACTACAAAGTTTTTAAGAGATTTTACTTCTATAGAGAAAGGACAAAGCAAGTGAACTGCTTCCCTGCCGACTGCCGATACAGGTAGCAGCCGCTTTCACACAGCGGCAGAATACAATTGCTAGTCCTGTTTCAGACTTAATTTACACACAACTTAATTATAAATAAAACTGACACCATATTCTATAACCAAACTGACACCATTAAAATTTCAGTATGCAATAAAATTGCAATATATCTTCCAAATGATTTAGAACAAGTTGCTTACACTTTTATACTCACTAGTTTACTAAGATATATAGGCCTGTTCACACCAAGGACAATAACTATAATATCAAATTCTAGTTAATAATCATGATTCTAATTCCTTTAGAATAGAGAAGCCCATACCTTAACTATAACAATAATCTCACAGAGAACCGATATCATTGGAATCACTTTCAGAATTACTTTTTCCAGCTGATGAAGGATAAAAATATTGACAACCAAACAGAATCCACCCAACTATAAAAAGCTTGAGCATTTAAAGAGACAACATAACCATCAGGCGCTTATAATAAACAGAATGTCTGTGTGGACAATAATTTAGTTATCATTTAGTTATCATATATATATATATATATATATATATATATATATATATATATATATATATATATATATATATATATATATAGATGAGTCCAAATCAATTCAAATTGACACTGCTTCTGTAATTTGGACATTATAAATTCAGCTCCTGTAAGCTGGTGTGCGTACAGTACAGGACAATCTGAAACTCCTGTTAGTACATGCATTTATTGCATTTCAGCAGCATGTGACTGATGTGACTTTCACACACATGATGGTGCAGTTTTAAAAGCTGTTGAGGTGTGTAAAAAGTAAAGTACAGAGTTTTGTCCTATAACCATTTGGAAAGTCACCTACTGTAGCAAATCCCACGACACGCTCGGTATAACACGCAGCATATGGGAATGAAGTCTTCTCACTGTGAGAGCAGATGACTTTGGAGCTTTCCAAGCGACACGTACAGTAGATCACATGCTTATTTAGATGAAGTCATGTTGAGATATGGTGACAGAATAGACAATATGTCAAAAAGCACAGGGTCATTTGAGGTCACCCCAGAGGTCCATAAAGTTGATTTAGAACTAAAGTAGGACAGTACTCAAGGGAAAAATTGAAAAAAGAAAGAAAAATTCATTACTTCAGTTTTCAACTTCAGTGAATACCTGCATCGCAGCAAAAAAAAAAAAAAACACACACACACACACACACACACACACACACACACACACACACACACACACACACACACACACACACACACACACACACACACACACACACACACACACACACACACACAAAAAAAAAAACAGAGCCAACTCAGCAACCTTTCACAGCCAGGACTGAGGCAAGATTTACAGCATAATATCTGCCCTTGTAAAATATGTGCACTCAAGCATTTATTTAAAAAGGGTATTAATTATCAAAAAATAATTTCATAGTTAATACATTTGTGCATTTAATTTATTTTATTTCAACTAACTTATTGCAACAAAATATATTGTAAATTTTTTGTATACATCTACTTTTATATTTAAATGTAATAAATATTTATATAAAAAATGTTATTCATATTTTAATGAAAGTTTATTACACAGTATTTATATTTAAAGTATGATGTTAGGTGTACTGATTTTACAGTTATAGCACAACATCTTCTGTTTCAGAAAGATGAAAAACAACAAAGCAGAATCCTTTAATTCCATCACCTTCATACAATCATGCAAGGAATAAACATGAAGCAAAGATTCCTGCTACGGGGTACAAAAAACTCATTTCAAGGTGGATTTTGTCATACTGCATCACAGTGAGCGAAGTGATAAACTTGGTTGTTATTCTGTATTTGTTGTAATTCAGGCATGAAAGTGTATGTATTCATGATAGATGTATTCATTCACACCCGTTGATCTGTTTTCCAGAGAGGTTTTCTGTCACCATACTAAGTGCCAAAAGGTCTGTTCCACCCGGTTAAAGGTCATTGACAGAAATGAAGGTGGTAGCTTTTCCTTCAAAAAGTTAATTAAAAAAAGCAGAAAATAACTTCTAAAAGAAAGAAGAAAACCTCTTCAAAATACTTTGAAATACGTCTTCAAAAACAAGTCCTCCTTCCTCATAACAAAATGTACGATAGGTCAGGAGTGGCTAAATAAAGCAAAGTGTACAGTCAGCCAGTCATATCGCAAAAAGAAAGGGTCATCGGGAGTTAATAAGTTAATCCTAAATGTAATTATATGAGAACAAAGAGTGATACCTGAGACATGAAACTAGTATAGCTATATAGGGAAGCGTTTGCCAGAGTCAATTATCCAGTAAAATAGCCATCATTATACGATACATTTGTTGTGATTGATCAGAATCAGGAGCCATGCAATAAGGTTTTATAAAAGCAACAAGAGAAAGAGAAAAAGTGATTTTAGAACTGTTAAGGCCATTACAGAAAACCCTTTTAGAAAACCAAGAAAAAAATTCTGTAAAGTGCAACCTCTCATGACTTATTGCTTTTATAAAATGCAGCAACAGCAATTTAATAAAACATACCGATGGTCAAGTTAAATTTATGAACAATAATAATCGTAAAACAGCTGAGGAGTCTGCGCCAAACACTTTAAAGCAAATATATCTATGTTCTATGTTACTTGGGAGTGTAGGTAAAAAAATATTTTAAAAATAATAGAAAAGGCCTGTATATATATATATATATATATATATATATATATATATATATATATATATATATATATATATATATATATATATATATATATATATATATATATATAGTATATATATATATATATATATATATATATATATATATATATATAAGAAAGTCCATTACCTAGAGTAGTTTTCACAATACATCTAATACATATTAGATGTCCGTTACTGTCTGTAAGCTCAGTACGTGGACATGTACTGCTTTGACACCTTCAGCCAATTCAATGAAAGTACACACTTAGGCTGCCAATACCTCGGGACAAACTACTACCAACACGTTTAGGCATTTTTGGCTGCTCTCTTGCGTTCTGTCTCACTGCACTCCTCCCATGCCCGCCCTCCCTGTTTTGCAGCCCCAAACCCCAAGGAGGCATTGCTTAAGGTGTTCAATTTACCACAGACAGATGGAGACTCTGTTGTTCTGATTGCATTACCATATTCTGCTCCTACTGGGGCAGTGAGCGAAAGGGGACAGGAAAAGAGACAAAGGAAAAAAGAGATAAAATGAGTGAGAACGAGAGAGAGAAAAAGAGAGTATGAAATGAGAGGTGGTATTGAAAATTATACTGTATACTACCATACTACTTGCTGTATATTTGAAAGGTAGTAAGCATACAGTTCAGTAATGATAAAAGGTAGTTGATACAACTTTTTGGTGGACCACTAGCAGATAGAAATTATACAGTATTTTCTGGTATGCTTGACAAAAAAATGCACCTTTACATATATTTACTAGCCTGGATGCCAGCCGAACCAAGCCCCGCCCACAACATTTGAGGTTGTGCAGTTCGGTCTGCACTTGATCTGTTGTGGAGCAACTACGCCTGAACAGAAGCTGTTCGGACCAATCAAATTGTTAGGGCAGGCTTTATACGATGATGGACAGATAATAATCATCCACATCACCAAAGAGCTCTTGGGTTGAATTCGTTCTAATCCTAAACTGAGAACTTGATCGTATATTCATTCTCCTTTACTATTTCTCTCAAAAATTATGATTGTGTTAGTAAATACTCTGTGTATCCTTAAATTATTTTTTCTACACATCTTCTTTCAGCGTGCATGCAGTTGAGTTCAGTTGACAACTAAGTTATGCATTTGTTATGTGTCGTTCATGAACGATTCGTTCTTTTTGAGCTAATCTTAAATATGACTCGGGAACAACGAGTTGTCTCAGAGATTGATTTGTTAATTTTGTGTTGACTGTGCATGCGCTACAGGCCATCGGTTCTGAACAGGATCTTCTGCATTCAGTCTATGGGGCTGTGAGTTAGTGAATGAATGACTCGAACCGAAAGACTCGAGAGGTGAACTAATCAATTCTGTTTTTGGGACTGCACGCATTGCTTATTGGGCTGTCACGGCCCAGATCAGACACTGCTGACAGAACTAACGACTCGGACCCAAAGACAGGACAGGTGTAACATTACTAATCTTTCTAAGGGAACAGACATGATTAAATGATTAAATGACAAAAGAAAGAACGACTCGGATTCGGAGGTGAGGTTAACTAACAGATTGCATAGCCTGAAGACCCAGCTAAGCAATTAATGAATAATTTATTAAAGTTTGGCCTTGGCTGTATTAGCTTATCATTTATTTTTTATTCCAAATGTGATCAACGTACTAGAGTACTAGATGTGTTGGGAAATTTAACATGTGACATTTGAATTATATTCTGCTGAAATTAATGAAATGACTTGAAAAAAGATTTGCTCATTTTGCTGAATGAGATTCAATTATCAGAGTCCATAAAATGATCCGAACTTCCCACTACTGTGCGTCGCTCAACATACGTCATTTACTCCGTTGCTCTCAATTAAGGTCTTTCCTGGTTCGGTTGAAACACGCCCCAATAATCACAACCCAATGAAGCAGTGTCAGACTCATTGAGTATGACGATGTCAGGCTATATATTTACTAGATGTTTTAATCAAAATAAATGGACAAGCGTAACATTCTAAGGACAATATAAGCTGATGATACACAGGCAACTTTTTGAGCAAAGTTGCCGGGAAATGTTGCTGAAAGATGTTGCTGTAGGCTTTTTCCCATTGGGAATGGGCAACAAATTTCTCTTTGGATATCCAGATTGAAATTTGTTGCCCATTCTCAATGGGAAAGTGCCCAAGCAACATCTTTCAGCAACATTTCCCGGCAACTTTGCTCAAAAAGTTGCCCTGTGTATCATCAGCTTAAGAGGTGCAGTTATACTGAGTTGGAGAAATAATATTTTGCTTGCCTACTGCATATTTAAATAAAATGCTATATAACATAATATGCAATAAATAGTGTGCAATGTTTGCAGTATACAGAAGGTGAGTATACAATTTTGAACAGTGCAAGAAATTGATCTAAAGAGAAAGAAGTGATTGATTGAAAAAAGAAAATGTAATTCAAATATTAATTAAGAAAGTATGTGACAGCTGTGGCTGTCACCATTACAAGCTTACATATCACATTAAATGAGTATTCTTAACAAATACGTTGTAGGCAAAGTGACTAGGATTAGTTCACCCAAAACTAAAAATTATCCCATCATTTACTCACCCTCAATCCATCCTAGATGTATATGACTTTCTTATTTCAACCAAAAGCCACAGAGTTATATATAAAAAAATATCCTGGCTCTTCCAAGCTTTATAATGGGAGTGAATGAAGCACATCCATCCATCATAGGCCTTCTGAAGCAAAGAGATGCATTTTTGTATGAAAAATATCCATATTTATAACTTTATAAACTATAATCACTGGTTTTGGTAACAGCTGTATGTGAGTCGAGTTCCGACGGAAGAGTGACCTCTGAACCAAAGCATGATGTATTGATGAATGCGGAAGCGCAGAGGATAGATCAAAACAAAGCACTGGTCATGAATTAGTCTAAAATTTGAATTTTTAAAGAGGAATGTCAGAGGAGCTTGAGTTTATGTTTTAATATAACTTAATATAACGATTGCATTTGTTTGAAAGAAAAAGAGTCACATACACCTAGGATGCCTTGAGCAGTGAGTAAATTATAGGATAATAGTATTTTTTGGGTGAACTAAACCTTTAAGGGCTAAAATATATTCTTGTTAATGTAGTGCTAATTCATTTTCTGCCCAAACTGTAGCAGAGTCACCACACATTCATGCACTACTCTCTAAGGCCTTCTCACATTTCTTGAACACACCAATATAGACTTGTTTCACCAAGATTTTTGGTTAAATATACAGTATATATATATATATATATATATATATATATATATATATATATATATATATATATATATATATATATATATATATATATATATATATATATACAGTGTATATTTTAGATGCCATCAAAATCCTCTCTCGTTCAGTAATTGTATCTAGCTTTCCAGTATAAATATCCTTATAAACTACAATCAATTTTGTTATTCTTTAAACATAAAATATATAAAGCTATATATGATATAAATGATTTTTTTTCATATTTATTTTATAAATATAATTTAAAAGTACTACACGTCACTCAAAAAGTAAAAAATGATGCTGTTAGATGACCAAACTTACACATTGGTGGTGAAGATGCCATAGATGAGGTCCTGTTCGGGAAGGTAGAAGGTGCTCTGTAGCTCATTGTAGTAGAATGGGATTTCTCCCGACCGTGAGCAGTTCAGTCTAGCCTTCGTGAAGGTGGTCCACGTGTCCTCCAGCAAGAAGCGGCCTCCTATGTCGTTCTTACACACCCGTGCCACACGTGAATACACTGTCTTACCGCAGTCGTGCTCCACTGCGTTTTCCCTCAAGAAGAAGAAGGTAAAAAGACCCACATCATAAGCCGAGATGAAGTGAGGTTCTGAGGGAGAAGGAAAAAAACAAGCGTTGCTAAAGGCCTTATGGGTAAAACGAGCATTTCAATCGACAGGACTCTCAGTAATGACGCATGAAGCAGCTTAAATGCCAGAACAATGATTTTACTTCCACAGTAAACTGGCCTGCATCCCTTTTCCTTGAATTTCTTAGTACCACTCTTTCTGAATATCAACTTAGGCCTGCCTTGGACAGGAGCAGAAAACTGTGTGCATGTGACATGCAAAAATTATTCTGAATGCACAAAGCTGTCCTGTTGGTCCAGGTGGCACTGGTCTGGATTGCATTAGTCAGAGTTAATATCGCATACTCTGAATAATGTCTCACCCCTGAGGCCTGTTTATTCCCCAGCCAATCCAGTAATGCATGCTGTAGATATTCACCTGTAAATAGGCATGACTATAATAACTGCAGGGGCCATCGCAGCAGTTTACGAAAATTAGATTACTGTTACGCCGTGAAGCCCAGGAGAGGCATCAATAGCCATAACTGTTTTTGATTCAATTTTAAACACAATAAATACCAAATCTCAGTGGACATTTATCCAGATACAGCCCAGAGAAAATTCAGCATGGAGGAAAAAAAACAAAAACAAGATACTGCTCTATCTGCATAAACTGACTGCAACAGAATGATATGGTCGAAACTGGACTGGACCTTTGTGCATTGTGCCATGTGCTGGTCCAAGAAATTAATACTTTTGTTCAGCAAGGATACATGAAATGTGTCAAATGGTACATGTATGATGGTACATTCTATTTCTAAATAAATGCTGAACTTTCTTTTGAACTTACAATTAATCAAAGAATCCTGAAAAATGTATCACGGATTCCACAAAAATATTAAGCAGCACAACCATTTTCAACATTGATAATAATACATTTTTTATGAGAACCAAATCAGCATATTAGAACAATTATTACCATTTGACTGTATTTTAAATCAAATAAATGCAGTCTTGGTGAGCATTCGGGATTTTGAACGATGCTGTATACGTCAAATTCCATGGTATTAACGTCAGATGCCATCCCAGTATTTTGAGTGAATAACTGTTTTTGAATAGTATTTCAAGTATTGAAATACACAATACATCCCAGTATTTTGTTAGTGAATAACTTTCACTAACAAAAAGTACCAAAAATGACTATGGCATTATGCTATTTTGGATATGGTATCAGGGTAATGACATATTTTTGAAAAAGTCTCATGCTTTTTTGGACATGTAGGTGGTGAACTTAAAAACATTATTCAATTCTCTCTCCTGATGTATGTATTCACAGAGGATTGTAGTTATTGTGATCAAACAAACAATTCTTCACAATTCTTTCAGTACATCATAACTACACTTCCACACAGATCAGGGTGAAGAAAGTGGTCAGAGAGGCACAGTGAAAACCAAAAACGATGCATTCAGGACCTACAACAATTACTTCTCAGTGACTGTGTGAATTAATCAAGTCATTTTGCTAAGCTGGAATGGGCAGGGTAAGAGTGTGCTGATTTGTGTGGGACTGAACATGACAAACGGTATTTTCCTTCTTCCATGCTGAACGTAAATACTGCCTCATTTCCACACCGCCACTCCATCAGGGGTCCCTGTATGTGTGTGTGTTTATCTGTGGGCTGCAGTCAGGAGAAAACACTAAGCTGGGAAGTGAATTACGAGTCCCAATAAGCTCCAGAGGAGAGAGGAATGTTCTAACAGCCACGAGGTTGGGGATGATGATATTTCTCATTGATTCAGAGCTGTGCTAAAACAATATCACATCTCTCTTCAGGTCCGACCCCACACGGGCTCAGTGTAAAAAATAAAAACCAAAAAAAACATTCAGTCAGCACCTGGCACGTCTGGTACAATAACAATCTGGATGGATTCGATTGTGGACCTTTGAGGTTCATGCCGTTCTTCACTGAACCCCAGTTGAGAAACAAGTTTTTAATTCACACTTCATCTCTATTGAGTCTGCATCCAGCTAACACACATGGTTGAAAGGTTAGCGTTTTACTTTGGCTGTGCTGGAAAAAGGCATATTTGAAGAGAGGGTTGTGCAAACTATTAACAAACATTAATTATTAGCCAAATAGTTACTTTAGCTACAACAGCAACAGCGCAAACTCATGTTAAGCTCTAGCTCACTTTTTACAATTCAACCTATATTCAAAATGTATTAAAGTATCATTTTTACATATTATATATCATGTTTCGCATTTAATTGAATGTGACATTATAGAAGTAAAATAGCAATTCACCTTGATTTCAAACTTTCTTTTGCTCATTTTATTCAAACATGGTCAATATCCCAATATCCAATGTCCTTAGACTGCAGGTAAATGTGCATGCTTCAATAATCGCACTTTTTGTCTTTCTCTCTCCTCAAGTGTGAACCTACAGTGGAACTACATGCCGGCTGGGTGACGTGAAGCGTTGCAGCTGCAATTTCACCCTCTCTCGGCCATGAGGAATAATTACACTGCTGGATGCCTGAACTTTACTCCGTTCCGCCCAATTCTACACTTGCACCACCATCTCTAACTCTCCCCTTGTCTATGTCCTTCTCCTTTCACCTCAACTACTCTCTGACACATCCTCGGTGGAGCCTCACTGTGTGACTTAAAGATCTGGCATCACAACTTTCTGCTTATTCTTTTTTGACTGGTGTTGGGTGAATTTTCTGTGGGAGAAGGCAGTGTCAGCAGCTGGGAGATTATTGACACCTTTTGACTTTTTGCAGGAAGTGTGCTGAGTTTCATTCGTCTCCATGTTTGACTGGTTCCTCCCCTGACAGGCAAGGGTTGCTCAAAAATTCTACCTTAGACACAAAAGATGTGAGAGTGTAGATTTGCTTTTCTCGCTTTTTGTTGAAGGACAATTTACAACTCAGGCTAGGTAAAATATAGAACCTTATCATAAGCACTTACAGTTGGTCAGTTTTTTTTAAACCAAAAGATGTTGTTTCAGCTAGTTGCCAAGACCACATTTCTCATTTTCGTTTAGATTATGGTGAAGTACCAAAATAATGCATGTGAGTTTTTTATTTTTATTTTTTTAACCAAGCAAAAAGCTTTGATTTCCATTTAATCTTCTTGTTGTCAAGGGGAAATTTTTCTTTCGTATGGGGAATGCTATTAGCAATTGAATAAAGTCTCATCACTTTTTATTTGAAGGAGGCAATCTGGCTGCATATTAGTAGGACAGAAAAAAGGGCAGCAACAAAAATGTTGAAACTTTCCAGACATTCCCTGGAATATGAGACTATCAGACATGAGATGATGAGATTAATGTACCATTAAGCCATTTCGAGTTGTACTGGGCGGTCCGCAGAGGCGGCATTCCTCCTAAGCTGCGGTAGATGACAGGGTCCCGGCCAGAGAAATCGATGACAGTGGCGGCGTACAGCTCTCCGCTTTCGGTCACCACAGCCGTCGAATTATGACGAGGGTCATAAGGGCAACGGGCAACTCCATTCACCCTCTCCAACACTCTGCTCATATTCCCTGCCTGAGAGAAGGAAACGGCATGGATCACACAAACACTTTAATAAAAGCTCCAGCTGAGACAGGTCATATAACTGATAGATGCTTACCTCTCTGGTGATACAAAGGGGCTGGAAGGCATTGGTACCGCAGGTGATCACCTCGGTCTTGTTGACAAGCAACACACGGATGTAGTTTTGACACTCCACCTGCAGGGGGAGATACACTTGACAGTATGACATGTTCATATTACTATTGTAAAATATGTAATTGAAAATAGTATGAAAATACGAAAACAGTTTAATTAATTCAGTAATATTGTGAAAATATCTTCTGAGAACTTGACAGTAAAATATTAGTTTTCTATTTTAAAATATTTTCGAATGTAATTTATGTGATGGCAAATCTGAATCTCATCAGCCATTATTCCAGTCTTCAGTGTCACAAGATTCTTCAGAAATCATTTTAATATGCTGATTTGGTTCTCAAGAATAAAAAAGGGGTGTAACAGTACATTTATTTATCCCAAACCATCACGGTTCGGTGCATAGCCAGACAACAAATACAGTCACTGGCACGATCCACACATCAAAACAGAAGAGAGCACGCACAGTAATGCAATGCTGTTTGCTTACTGTTACAACAGGAAAAAGACCAGAAGAAGAAGAGATGATGCTAATTTTTTCTTGTATAATTCCTTGTTTTCCTGTTATAATGCATGTCAATAGTCACAGTTGAGAGTATGAGAGCTATGAGAGTTAAAAAAACACATACACATACAAATCCATATTAAACCCTGCGGCTCGTGATGACACATTGATGTCTTAAGACACAAAGCAAATGGTTTGTGCGAGAAACCAAACAGTATTTATATATATTTTTTTATTTATGTTTCTCAAATGCAACAATGTACATCAGCGTTCACTGTGCGATGACTTCAGGTAAGTGAGGTCAAAATACACGCTATGGCCTCACTCACTAGAAGTGATGGAGCGCTCAAGGCTATTGTACATAGATATAAAAAAAAAATGCTATAACTACTGCTCGGTTTCTGTTTTGTGTCTTAAGACATCAATGTGTTGTCACGAGCCGCAGGGTTTAATATGGATTCGTATGTGTACGTTTTTTTTACTCTCATAGCTCTCATACTCTCAACTGTGACTATTGACATGCATTATACAACTGGCAGACTGCAACGGTTGGAGTTAAAAATCTTAATTTGTGTTCTACTGAAGAAACAAAGACATCTACATCTTGGATGTCCTGGGGGTTAGTAGATAAACATCATATTTTCATTTTTGGGTGAACTATCCCTTTAATACACTAAAGGAGGTTTTAGTGTACCAACTCCCTTAGGGGAGACTAAATGCCGCTGTATTTTTGCACTACTGTCTGTTCAAAATAAATGAAAAGAAATGCTTTTTCCTGTTGTACTGAAATTGTATAAAACCGTGATTCCAAAACCAAGGTACGTTCCAAACCGTGACTTCTGTGTACCATTACGCCCCAAATATATATATTTCAGGATTCTTTGATGAATAGAAAATTGTAACAATGTAACTGTTTTTACTTACACTTTAGTTCAATTTAATGTATCCTTGCTGAGTAAAACTTGATCTTCCTATCTTACTGACGCCAAACTTTTGAACTATAGTACAAATTGAAAAAAATTCAGTTCATCCAGAGGGATTTTTTTGCAGGATTCTTGCTCAAACCTATTAGAACTGCTTCAATATTATTATAAAGATTATTATCATTCCTTTATATTGTTGTGACAAAGGATGCTAACATGCCATTCCGAACATAGCCACTATTTCCTGTGAGAGCACTTTTTCACCACCAAGGAGTGTGATTTCTTCAGCTTTCATTTGTATTAAAATCCATAAATAATCCCATCTAACACTGGATCAGCAAGTCACAGCATCAACCTTTTTGTGCAGTTGAGTGTAAAAGTGACTGAAGCAATTCAAACTGGATGGGATGTGATAAGCACCCTAATGTCAGAAAGGGATAAAGCCACATGGCTTAAATTAAAAGTTAAGGGACTGTCTATTTGTGATGAGAACTCCCACCATGCTGGTTGTTGTAGTTCATCACTTACTGAATAAGTGAGTAGTAGTATCATTCTGGGAAATTACATAATTAAAGCAAACTCCATATTCCAAAAGGGCTAGGTCATTTTCACTCAGCATCCTCAAACTCTTGAAATAATCAAACTCTTGAAATAATCGATTTTCGAGTTGGTTAAGAGTGGTGGTGAGAACCAGTTCTTTAGCTATTCTAAAGAGCTAATCCTTTTCTTGAAATCCTTTAATAATGGCAAAAACACTTTTTCCTGCAACGTTTTAATCTGTTAGAGGATCTTTTATTTTGCCTTTCATATGAAGCGAATGATAAGCTCAAAAAAAGAAAATACTGACCTTTGGGCTTTAAAAATACTGAATAAGTGAGATGAACATATTGCCCTCCCACAAACCTCAACAATACCCAACCTCTCTGGCCAATGGGCTGTCAGCATTTTGTAAGAAATGTGCCTATTCAACAGAGAACCTGGGGGTTTAAAGTTACCTCCGTCTTCCCTTTGCTTTGACAGGACCTCCTGGTGTCTTCGTCTGGGCCCCATTCCGTTGCCTAGGAAACCAAAATAAACCCAAAAAAAGTGACTTGCTGTGATTCGCAGTTTCCCGGCAGCTGTTTGCAATAAAGCAGGAGCCAGGTTACGCAACTGTTGATGATAATATTGCATTTAGCCAGATGCATCAAAGGACATTAACCTTATAGTGGTATTTATTGTGTAAACAGCATGATAAGTGGGCCAGCGGCTTAAAAGGGTGAGGTAACTAGACAGTTGGAAGACCAGATGCAATTTGCATGTAAATACCATCCCCTAGTCTCATTCAAGCATAGAGACCTTGTAGTCTTCTCTTTTTTTTCATCAGCACAAGCCACTCCATTTTCCTCTGCCCAATTATGCCCCCTTAGAGCTGCATGTCCAGCCAACAATAATAGAGGCAGCACTTAAAAACTGCCATCCTGCTGTCTTAAGGTGGGCATATGCACAATAACACACACATACTTTTACAAATTACCACCTTTATCTCTCAGCTTGAGAGCCAATGGGTTTCAGATCTTGACCTTACTCTAAATATAGTCCATTTGTTTGTATGTCCCACTAAGAGTATGAGAAGATTTGCAGGAAAAACTAGCCATAAGAAACCCTTCAAAGTGAAAAAGCAGATAGCTGGCTCAAGTGAACCCTGACTGATGGGACTAAATCATAATTCAGGGACAGAATATCTGAACCTGGAAGCAGATTAGATGGAAAATAAGTAGTAAGAGAAAAGATTGACTTGATTACATAAATGTAGACACAAGGACAAGGTTAAGTGTGCTTGAGAGAGATTCTTCCCACAGGCCAATTAAAAACAGTAAATATAGCCCGTAATGTTGTTTTTGCCCGTAATTTAGACTTGATAAAAGTGGGCTTTTTCATGTAGAGACCCAGGCTGAAATATGACAGTGAAGTCAAAACAAAATTAAAAGGTAAATGACAACACAAATCTATTAACTTAAGCCCAAAATTGAGATATTGAGATGTACCTGGACAAAGAAAAATACAGCAATCAACAAGAAAACAAACAAACATGAAAATTAGATTTTGCCCTATACACCATAGATCCAAGTGTAATTTGTATTTCTGAATAGGAGAAACTTAACCTCATTTAAAAGCTAGAAACCTAACACATTCAAGAAAGAAAACTGACATAAGAAACAGCAGATAAAGCTAATAGTTTAGGATTTTATTTATTGATTTCTTTTTTGTAAATTTTAGGACCCCAGGAGTATCCGTTTCCATTAACATACAACATATAGAAAAAAGCCCATGAACTAATGTGCTAAAATCTTTTTTCAAACCCAAAGAAAGTCATAAGGGCTTAACTACAGTATATGAGGGTGAGCAAATAATGTTAGAATTTCCACATTTGGTTGAACTAACCATACTGAGAAAATTAATTTTCAATGGTTAGATATATACATTTAGCAATCTCCTTGCCAGTCAAGTAGTTAACACCACCAGATCTGTCAGGTATGACACAATGCCACACAGATCTGTTGCTCTTTTGTTTGTATTTGCATTCATGTGTGTGTTTCAGGACTGAGGCATGTTTGTGATGGATGCCTAAGTGGTGAGTCATCGTTCAGGTCATTAACATCTTGTCTGTGAGCCCCTGTTTTCTGAAAAAATCCGTCAGCTTAACCCTGACCTTAGCCACGGCAGTCCCTCTCTTCACACCACACTGGAACAATGCCAGCCCTCCAATGCTATTCCCAAAGACTGTTTTGAAGAGGCAGGCTGTGAAAAGCACACTGTATGCCATGTTTGGCGAAGGCTTGAATGTGAAGCTGGAAACCCTGCCACCGTTGGGGGGCCAGTATCCACTAGGCAATGGCGGATGGTTTTGGGCGAGCTTTTCACTGGTGGGAGGTTTGAACCTTTGAATGATAAATTACCTCTGACAAGCGTTATGCCAAAGAGAATGAGGTAATATATAGATTAAAAGCAAGCAGAGGTAATGACGTAATTATTTGTACATTAAGCCAGAGATTTCCAACCTTATTTGGCGTATATCCCCATAACCGCATTAATATGACTAGAAAAAAAGTTAACGTTAATAATATAATTATTACCATAAGTTTATTTTGCTTCATTTCAACATAAAAAAGTACATTCAAATTAAAAAATAAATAATAAATAAAACAGCTTTTAAACTTTTAAACTGAAAACTGGTACTGCGAGTGAAAAATAGACTCATAAAGTAGCTTACTCTCAAAATGGAGACATATGCTAAGAAAGATAAATGACAGTTTCACATCTCTGAATAACAAACAATGCACTATAAAGTAGTCCAGAATGCGCTTTTTTTCATTTGGAATAGCTGTAAAACTCCCTAAAGGGTAAAAAAGATGTCGAGATCACAGATGAGCATCCGTTTCGCCTACAAAGCTGTCAAAGAGAAAATCACAGTGAGGCTTGTGTGCTTAGAATGTGCAGTCTAATGTGGCTCTGCAATTGGATCTCACTGGTCTAATGAGGCCACCGCACCGTGTATGTGCACTATAGCTCAGAATTCGCTCCACTATTTGTGGCATAATTACTCAAACTTCATCTGTTCTAATAATGGTGGCTGCACCAAGCGCCCTGCCCCTGGCATCCTCATGAAATACTATCATGAATTTTTCATGGAGGGATAAAATAGTTGGGATTTATTTATACATAAATTAGAGAGGCACAGAAACAACGCTGGGCAAAAAAATGCATTCCATTCACTCCAAGTAGTGAGGAAATGCTAATACTGTACGAACACAAGATAGGGCAGGATGGTGGAGAATTACAGTTTGCAGGCTCTGTGCTTCCGTTGATAAGGCAATTGTCTTGGTGGCACATTACAAATGTTATAAATGAAAAGCTTATCATGGGACACTGCACCTGTCCTCAGGGCACCTTCAAGCACTTGTTTCTTATTATGATGACACATTTTCCTCCAGTCAATTTTAAATTAACCTTCCCATAATATGGTGACAAATTAATATTTTAAAAATATTCCTCAAATATATCTATATGTTTTTTTTATGAATGCATAATATGAAAAATATGAATAATTTAAACATTTACACAGCACAAGGGATCATTATGAACAAATTGAAATATGTTTTAAAGCAAAAGCCTCAAACTAAACTCAAACTTTCCAGGTTTTTAAAGTACAGGCATGGACACTGTTAACACTTTTTTGATTATTTGGTTATTTTCAGTTTTGAATTTAATACTTGCCATCTTCCAACAATATTCTTATACCATAAAGCACTTTCTTAAGCATCCACATGTAAATAAAAAAGGGACCAACTCACCGTTAACACAAAGCCTGAAAGTTGCTTTTGTATGTCACATATGTGCAACATATATATGCAAAAAAAAAGAATAATAATAATAATTCAAACAGCAAGTCTTAATTATTATTGTGTTTTCAATTTAAAAATCTAGGATAAAAATTAAGAAAAATGTACTTGAAAAAGATTAAGAATTGTCTTCCGGAAATATATTAAAAGTTTATTTTTCTTACTCCACTGGCTAAATCAAGTCTTATCTTTCACAAATTTGGTTCTGAGGTAATTTTTTAGTTTTTTAGATTTACATATTTTACCAAAAAACAAAACAATCAAAAATACTGAATACTAATTCTTTCAATGGAGGACTTGAGTTTGCAAGCACTCCCTTCCCTCCAAAACTTGGTTTGGGTTGACAATGTCATTTGCATACTCATTAAGGAGGCCCCTGATTAAAGTGTGAGGGCTCCGCCCCCATCTTGCTGGCTGGAGGTGCGAGGCTATCCGTCTCATTGGCGGATCTTCAAGGTCTGTGTGCTTCAATAGGCAACCCGAGGCACCGCCCTGTTTTGTCCTTTAACGGAGTGCACTATTCAAGTAGCCCCATCCCCATTTACCACCGCCCTCAAAGATGTGACATGACTCTCAATACCTACGCCTCATTGTCTAAGAATGCTGAACCTTACACAAGAGGGCGCAGATCCGCACTCTACCATCTCCTCCTACCCTCGCGGCATAGGATCTATCACAGCCGTCTCTCTCTCACTTCACATTCCAGCACACCCTTTTCTCCCAGCACCATATTCACCCTCAGAAAACAGAGCCAGTGCAGCATGGGGGTGAACACTCAACTCTGTAGACCTGAATAAGGGTAGTGCATGGTTTTTTCTAGAGGCGTGTGTGTGCCCAGGACATGCAAATAAGGAGCCCTTTGAAGGTTTCCCAGCTGTGCCTTCTGAACACATTAACTTTAAACTATAAAAACAGGATGAGAAATAAAGCAACAGGTCAGTGTCTAATGCATAGCTCTAACAATGTGGTTGCCCTACAACACCCGGATTAAAGCATCATTGCATGCACAGTAAAGGCGTATGTGGATTTGAATGATGGCTTTTTGAGTGAATCCAAATGCCTCAGCGAGTTCCAAAACTCCCAAGCAAATGACAAATGACATGACAGGCTGAGGCACTACGGTACTGCAGTGCTTTTCTGATATAGGTTTGAACGCCCTTTTAAGCATAAATCTCAATACATTTGATTAGATTTATCTATTTCTACTTATGCTTTTTACACTTTTCTTTATATCTTGCGGCATTTTTCCTCATCTTCATTATCACTGATAAATGTAAAAAATATTTTATTAACATTTTTGTCAGTCATTTTGTAACAAGACTAACAATGGGTACAAATGCCTGCTGCAAGTCAAGTGAAATTATTTTTTTCTTTAAAAAGGCATTTCCCACTGGGTTTCATTGCTGCAGTCTCCTTCTACTGTCTATATGTCACAAATTAGCTCACCAGTGACAAAGACTGCATAAATAATTAAATCTGGGCAAATTGCAGAAGGAAATTAATCATGAGTGGGTAGGATGAAATCAGCGCAGATTCATCAAACTCTGAGGTCAGAGAGTTGAAACTTGCACCTTGGGCAACCACTAAGTGATCATATCAAAAAGAAGACGCTTTGCGCTGCTTTTCTTCATTTTGATCTCCAGTCTGGAGCATCCTTTTCCTAAGGCCCCAGTTGTCCCTCGAGAGGCGAAATATGAAATATGTAGCACGCCGCAGAGCTGCGCCGTGATCCTGCGAGCCTCTGTCAGATCATTAGAATAAATGAGAGCGGCAGCCATTGTGCTCATGCATTTCCATCTGTTGAGCCGGATGCTGTTTCATAATCACCACAGAGTATTTGTGAACACTGAACATATTTCTAACCAAAACAAAACCAGAGCAAAATATAAACAGATCTGGTTTCCAACTGCTGTTTGTTCACGTCGGGTACTTCCTGTTGTATTGGTTACATCTGAAGAGGGCAATCACCTCTTGACCACAGGGGTCTCTGTCCAAAGCAGCTGTAACAATGTCTACTGAATGCATTTGCACAGAGCGCTCTCACGACATTGTCTGTTGACAGGGAGCAGAGACCTTTGTCTTGTAAATGCGGAGGGAGGTGGCTCGGATGTTTGCATTTTGGATATAGACTGACCAGTTTACATTTCAGTGCAAATGTGTGGGAATTATGCGTGTAGAGTGAAGTATTAATGACCTCTGTATCAGGATATTGTGCAAACACTAACAATAGAAAAGATGGGGACAATTTGTGATCAGCCATACTTTCATATGTTACAAGGGATCATTCTGTCAACATTTACTCACCCTCATTTTGCTCCAGACCTACAGTATATGACTTTCAAAGGCAAACTAGGCACGTGCCTAGGGCCCGATTGGCCGGATGGGGCCCAGACAGAGGGACAAAAAAATATATAATAATAATATTTTTTTTTTTTTACAAATGTCCTATCTACAATTTATTTCAATATTTATTAATTAACTAAAAATAGTGATGAAGTTTATCTTAACTGTGTGAGGCACGCGCAATCTCCGCTTGATGTGCGATCGGCTGTGTGTGCGTTGCAATGCAGCGCGCATTAGTTTAGCGCGATGATCAACTTACGTGTGAAATAAGCTTGCATTCTCCCGAACAATTTTGAGCATCCAGATGGTATAATCAAACATATCTTGTGGAGAGCTCTCGGAGAATGCACTTATTTGTCATTTTTAATGGTTGAAAATGTATCTTTATTTTGAAGACATCATCGAGGACTTCACCTCATCAAAACTCAGGAGAAAGCATCTGTAAATGTAAGTTTAAACATATAAATATGAATAAGTAAAGTGAATATTAAAATCAAATGTAAGATGCATATAAATTAAATGTATAATATGGGGCTATACTTTCTACTATAATGTTATATAAACCCTTGTCAACCATTTATACTGTAATAATTTAAGCCGCGTGTTTATGATTCGTTTTTGCGCCTTTAAACATGCATCAATCCATTCATATTCCTCTATTTCTTCTTGAATGTCTTTCCTCCATGCGTTTAATTTGTCTACAACAGACTCTTTAGAGTTAGACATTATTAAATTATAATATTTTGACAATTGGCCCTTTTCACCTCTTTTTTCAATTATTTCCTCAATTAATGACAGTTTGGGAATGTACATAATATCTGTAGACCTGGAAGACATAAAACTTTTAAGCTGTGAATATTTAAAAAAAAAAAATGTTTTGAGGGAATCTGGTGTTGATCACACAATTCTTGAAATGTAAGAAGTATTCCATGCATATACAAGTCTTTAATAGTCTGAATACCTTTAGTTTTCCATGGTTTAAATCCTCCATCCTTATATATTAATTATTATTTATTGTTAGACAATTTCTAAATGGTCTTGATGAATGTGAAGGGGTCATGTTTGCCTTCTTGTTCTTAATTACAACATTTATAAATGTTGTAAGCTATTGCATTTTGCAGAAAATCTTAATTAAATGTGTTGATTAAATGTAAACAGAGCACATACGATAAACTTATTTGCTCTGTTTACATAGTTTACTGACACCTATTGGTTATTTACTGGTACTACTGCCTTAACAATGACACTCCCAATGGATGAGGATAATTTAATAGCATTGAATAGAGCCGTGTAATGACGTATAAATAATGAATATCAAAAAATAGTCTGATAGACTGTTTAATATACAACACAACCAATTTGTAACCAAAGACTAGGCTATGTAAAATGTGAATTAACTTCTATTAGTAACTTTGGTAAGTTTCAGATTTCAATTCATAAATAACATCGATGGAGGGGGGCCCAAAAAATGCAGCCTGCCTAGTGTAGTCCATTTATTTAATCCGGCTCTGGTAACACCTTTGTTCATCTTCGGGACACAATTTTGATGAAATCCGAGAGCTCTCTGACCCCTCCATAGACAGCAATGAAATTAACACTTTCAATAGTAAAACAATAGCTAAAATAGGGCATGTGACTCCAGTTATTCAACCGTAGTTTTATGAAGCAATGAGAATACTTTTTGTGAGCAAAAACTAACAAAAAATAAACACAATAAAACAATGTAAATATCACATGTTGATTAAATAGCTGTCTATGGAGTGGTCAGAGAGCTCTCGGATTTCATCAAAAATATCTTAATTTATGTTCTGAAGATGAGCGAAGGTCTTACGGGTTGGGAACTACATGAGGTTGAGTAATTAATGACAGAATTTTATTTTTTTGGTGAACTAACCCTTTAACTGTTTTGGCCACACAATAAAAGTCAATGGGGTTTACAAAGCCTTTACATTCAGGTCTTGCTAGCCACATGGAAACATTTTGCATAATGTCAGGGGAAGTGGTGATATAAAAAAAAGGCATTTTGAGGAAATTTTCAAGGTGGTTCATTGTAGAGCCACACAATGAAAGGTTAATCTTAAATGCTCTTATCTTGGCTATGCAAAAACCTCTGAAATGGCACCAGAAGGAAGAATGTGACACCTAGATTAATCTCAGTTTATGTTTTCCTGTAATGCTTTTCATTTATTTATTCTGATAAGCCAAAATCCCTTATACATTTTCAGATGCTAAATGAAAGATGTCCAGTTGCATGCTAGCGTTGTCTGCCACAAAAGTTTAGCCAATTTTAGAAAACAAATGCCAAAGAAAAAGGTACACACCAAAATTGATGCTTTTCTTTGTGAAAAAGACTAATAATGCAGTGTGTATAGTACTGTTCAAACGTTTTAAATGTTGATGTTTTTGAAAAATGTCCTATGCTCACAAAGGTTACATTTGTTTGATCAAAAATACAGCAAAACTATAATATTATTGCATTTAAAAGAACTGTTTTTTATTTTAATACATTTTAAAATGTATTACTGTTATGGTAATTATAGCCATTGTTCCAGTTTTCAGTGTCACAGGAGCCTTCAGAAAACATACACCCAGGGCAATGCGACACCAGGCACCAGGTTTTTGCTAGTTTCAGCCCGACGCAGTTATCATTTTCACATCCAGCGCCACGTTGTTTAAAAAGCAAATGCACTTGCGCCCATCTGTTCGCGCCTGGGTGTGCTGGTCTGAAAATGAGGTGTGTTCAGGAGCATTATTGGCACTTTGCTATTTTGAGGCAGTTGAAATCGACTGCGCCATTGACCAACAAAAACCTGGTCTTAAGTCAATAGCCCAGTATTTTTTATGTTATTTAAAGGGTGCGTTAGTAATATGCGCCTATAGGCGGGTACATAACGCACAATCACTCTGCTTATTACACACACAGGGATGCGCAGCAGCACACACACATTTTTAAATATTAAAAATAAAAGGATTCCTCTCTAAAAAAAAGTTCAGTCTTCCCACTCGCAAATTGTAAATAGAGAATCAGCCATGCAAGCGCAACTGGCTTTTAAAGGGAATGGAAGTTGAGACTCTGATTGGTTTATTGCCGTCACCAAACACACCCATTACTCATTAAGAAACTAGGTACAACCATTTTGGACCATGCGTCTGGCATGTTTTTTCGGATGTGCCCCTAAGTGCACCTGCGCCATACGCTTCAGACTATGCGCTCAGATCATTAAAATGTGGCCCTCTGATTTAGTGCTCAATAAATATTTCTTCTTATCACTTTTGCTGCATAATATCAACATTTTTGTGGAAACTGTGATACATTTTTGTCAGGATTCTTTAATGAATAGAAAGTTAAAAAAGAACAACATTTATTTGAAACAGTATAAGATTATACTGTTTACATTGTTATAAAATATACTGCCACTTTTGGTCAATTCAAGGCATTTTTGCTGAATAAAAGGTATAAATGCTTTTTAAAAATCTTACTGATCCCAAACTTATCAACAGTACTATAATTAGCTTGTAATACACAACAAGCGACAACCTAGAAAAAGTATCCGCTAGCCACTTCAATACAATTGCGTCAGATATATAGAACATGACAATACTTCAAGCACTTCCCCACAGTTCACTTGGGTCCATGCATGAACCTGGGCCATAAAACTATGAAGCAAATCAGACTGAGCAGTGGCTGGAATCCTCAGTGGCATTAAATTCTTACTCTTTTCTTTCCTTCAGTGAACATTATGTACTTGCATGACACAGAAACAAAGACAGAGAAGGGAGTTGTGAGACAGATTCCATTGAGAGATGGAGGCAGGATGCCATTATTAGTGTGAGGTGCAAGCGAGTGCAGTGGATAAAGAGGAGGGATGATGGAGACTTGTGATAGACAGAGATAGGTTTCTCAAGCTAACTTGCGCTTGCAGGGCTCATCTGTTTACATTCCGGACCTGTCGAACCAAGGGATTTATCTCATTCGTGGCTCCTTAGCAAAAGTGAACACTCCTCTCCCATAGCTCTTCATCCCCATACATAACATCACATCACTCCTCAGTGAACCCGAGGTCAAGCTTCTGGTTGTGTTCCCTCTCCAGAAGTTCTGTGCCTCTGATGTGTCAGATCTAAGCTTCTCAACATTCTGAGACCCTTAGGTATATCATACCCTACCATTCAGAAGTTTAGACACACCAGTTTCTTCTATATTTTTACTATTTTCCCATATGTTAGATAAACAGTAAAGGGTTTCACTTTATTTTAAGGTGTCTGTTACACTGTAATTATACATTTAAGTACTGAGTAATATTAAGTAACTACATGTATTTGGTTTGGTTTAGGGTTAGTTAGTTGCATGTATTTATGCATCATTTAATAGTTATTACTATAGTAACTGCATGTGTAACAATGGCACTGTAAAATAAAGTGCTACCCAGTAAAGTCATCGAAAAATATGACATTTCATAAATGTAAATATAGGAATTGTATAACTGATTCATTTTAAATAAATACAATTTTAACTGATTAATTTTAAACAGAACTTTATATTTTTGATATAAGCTGGACAAACCCTCAACTTTATGAGGGTGCCATCTGCTTTTGAAAACAATCACATACTTTAATAAAATAAAACAAAATAAAATAATTTATTGTAATAATTCATATGTATGCAGGCACAATTTATATTTGTCTACAAAACATTTTATGCATGTAAGCATAGGCCTTTAGATCAAAGATCATTAGAAACTCAGTCAAGTTTGTATAAACTTCTGTCTGGCATAGATCATGGAAAAATCATACCCTAATACATCCATCCGACTATGCCTGTGTTTTTTATTTTTTGCGAATGGAGAAATTATTCCAGTTCATTTTGCAAAAAGCATTTAGATGATGGCTGAACTTTTGTTTTTCGGAACAGCATGGTGCACGATCATCAATTTTCACATTAGATACAGCCATAATGTAAATGAATAGCCATGAGCACTTAAATAGAATACTATAGGCTCTGAGAATGAGAGTCATTCTCTTATTTTTCCTGAGAAATTGCATTAATAAGATATGACAGATTCAATAATGTCTGTGGAGGCTCTGACTCGCTATATACAGCAGCCTAAGCTCTAAGAGACTAAGTTCATCTCACGTTGTAAACTGATCTGTGCAAATTTGGTTCATTTGCGCAAGTGTGTACCAAAGGGACGGGATAAAGAGTCGAGAAGAAAAGAGAAGCTGCCAGAAGCGGTGTTCTGAGTTTTTTTTCTACTGCTCATGTAATAGAACCTACTTACAGCATGGAGTCTCAAGTAGATACAGAAAGAGCGCAGTGTGTGGGTGGTGGGACCCAATCACAGTACCTTGGGCTCCCCCATTGTGCCGACATAGTGACGTCAACATCATCAAATGTTCCTGATCCCATGAGACAGCTGGTCCCTCATGAGGCGGAAGCAGTGGAATCCTGCTGCCTCATGCATCCATTTAGATCTTGGGAAAGAGCAGCAGCAACACAGGGTGCTTTCTCACTTTCTCAGGATAGACAAGTTTGGCATCCTGGGGAAAATACGCCTAATGCTTTGATGATGTTGGTAGTTATAAAAAAAAAGGTACAAATAAATGCTTTTGATTTATCAATCGTGTCTATGCACCCTGGGTTGATTCATAATGTAGGTGTTAAAAATAATAATAAAAAAGAACGTCACCAGAGACGTCGCTGGTGTTCAAAGTGACAAGATGCACTACAAGACAAAAGTTTATACTGTATCATCGCTTTTGGGAAGAAACTTTCTGTGTCCAAGGATGCTACTTTTCAGGAAATGGGAAAAACTCTATTTTTTAAATAATTAAATATTATATTTTAACATTATTAAAATATTATTATAATTTTACTAAAATCAATCTCAAATGGAGTTTTTGAACAGCGAATGTCAGACATCAATCTTCATTAGAACAGCTGCAACTGAGGCAGTAAGTGCATCGCTTTACTATTATCAATTTAAAGGTTATAATGTTTATTGTAGCTATGTGGGCGCTAAGTTTCTTCTGTCATTTGGCCAAAATCTCATGTTATAAAAGATGAAGTGCTATACAAGACAGTATTGGCTATGACTCCATAACAAATGCTAAAACACCCTTCAAATACATAAAACATTAGCCTATATAGAGTGAGTAAAGAAAATGCTGTACTTATTAAAACAACCACTTCTTTATTTACTATTGCACTGCAAAAAAGCAAAGATGGTCCAAACTGCATGTGGCACTTCATTCAGGATCGAGTTATGAGGTTTGAACGACAGTTTGAGGGTCCAAAGGAGTTAGTAGGTTTAGTCACAAACTCTTTTTAATACTGTTCATTGGTTAAATATTTGCAAACCCACAGACAGAAGTGAAGGGTCACCAATAGCAATGATTTATGAAAAAAAATTAAATTACGAAATCCAAGAGAATATATATATTTTTTACCAAGGCTGCATTTATGTTATTAAAAATACAAAAAAGTAATATTAAATATTGTGAAATATTATTAAAATGTAAAATAACTTTTCTATTTGAATATTACATTTTTTTATTTATTCCTGTGATGCAAAGCTGAATTTTGAGCATCATTACTCCAGTCTTCAGTGTCACATGACCCTTCAGAAATCATTCTAATATGATGATTTGCTGCTCAAGAAACATTTATGATTTTTTTTAGGATTCTTTGATGAATAGAAAGTTCAAAAGAACAGTATTTGTCTGAAAGCTTTTGCAACATTGTACTACCATTCTTTTTTGACAAATAACAAAGAAATTATTACATTTATACAGCAAGGATCCATTAAATTGATGAAGTGACAGTATAGACAATTTTAATGTTGCAAAAGCTTTATATTTCAGATAAATGCTGTTCTTTTGAACTTTCTATTAATTAAATAATCCTAAAACAAAATTTACACAATTGATTCAACATTGATAATAATCGATGTTGAGTTGAGTTGAGTTGAGTTGAGTTGAACACCTTCAACTCAATCTGGCAAAGACAGAACTGCTTGTGGTTTCAGCCAACCCAGCACTTCAACATGCTCTCTCCATTCAGCTTGGTTCATCAACCATAACTCCATCCGGGACAGCCAGGAACCTTGGAGTTGTGATTGATGATCAGCTAAAATTCACTGACCACATTACTGCAACAACCCGGTCCTGCAGATTTGCGCACAACATTAGGAAGATTAGACCCTTCCTATCAGAGCAGGCCACTCAACTCCTGGTCCAAGCTCTTGTACTCTCCAGACTGGACTACTGTAATTCTCTTCTAGCGGGCCTTCCAGCATCCACTGTTAAACCCTTGCAGCTGATCCAGAATGCAGTGGCGAGAGTGGTCTTCAACGAGCTGAAGAGAGCACACGTCATGGCTCTCTTCATCAGTCTTCACTGGCTGCCGATAGCTGCGCGAATCAAATTCAAGGCTCTGGTGCTCGTCTACAAAGCAACCGCAGGCTCTGCACCAGTATACCTAAACTCGCTTGCTCAGACTTACACACCCTCCAGAAGCTTGCGTTCTGCAAGTGAACGACGCCTAGTGGTGCCATCTCAAAGAGCCATGAAATCCCTCACTAGGACCTTTTCTTGGACCGTTCCCACCTGGTGGAATGACCTGCCTGTCTCAGTTCGAGCAGCCGAGTCTGTAGCCATTTTCAAAAAACATCTCAAGACACTTCTTTTCCAGCAGCACTTGACCAATAAAGAATAGCACTTACCACTCTATTCGTTTCTGTTTGTTATTTAAAAAAAAAAAAAAACTGTCATGTGTTTTGTGTTTCGTGAGACTTGTTACAGCGCTTGCATATTGTTGCCCTTGACTGGTGTTGGTTGCTTCTATTACTCTCATTTGTAAGTCGCTTTGGATAAAAGCGTCTGCTACATGACTAAATGTAAATGTAATCAGAAATGTTTCTTGAGCAGCAAATCAGTATATTAGAATGATTTCTGAAGGATCATGTGACACTGAAGACTGGAGTAATGATTCTGAAAATTTTCAGATTTGAATCACAGAAATAAATTGCATAATATATTCAAATAGAAAAAAGTTATTTTAAATTGTAAAAATATTTCACAATGATACTGTGTTTGCTGTATTTTGGCTCAAATAAATGCAGGCTCAATGATCAGAAGATTCTTCTTACAAAAACATTGAAAATAGTAATGTTTCCAAAATTTTGTGGGTGTATATAAAAAATAATTTCAAGTTTTACAGAATTTCATATGCATGCATAACAATTCAAGTTTTAAAAATAAAATAAGAAACAAACTCAAGTGTCAAGTGTGTCAAATTTTGGACTGGTAGTGTATGTTATATGGCAAATTTCCCTTATTCATAGTTTCACGGAAATGAGGACAGCAGGTGCGTACCCACGGGTCAGTGCAGTGAATAACTCAAAGGGTAAGAATCAGCTCTTTTCACCCCATCCCAGCCTGGGTAAAGTTGAAAAGGCTCGTCTGAGCTGCTGCTCTCCTCTGCCAACGGCAGCATGTTTGGCACCAAGACGTACATTTCTGAGATGAGCTGGCTTTCTGTCAGCCCCATTACACTCCTGGCAGGGAGATGCAGGATAGCTCTAATGGTGTTGGGGAGAAGGACAAAAGGAGGCAGAGAGAGGTGGCACACAGGTGGAAGTGTGGACAAAAGTACAGCAAGCAGACTGAAAAGATGAAGAATGTGTGAATGTGATGGGAATGAATGAATGAATGAGACATCAGTGTGCTCAGTGACAATGGCTTATTCTAAGGATAAAATGAAAGCATGTAACAGAATCTCTTGTAGCAAGATATGATATATACTATAGCTGCTGAAACCCTAACAAAAATGTTCACGCTGCTGGATGGTAACCAAAGTCTCTGCCAGAATACTTTTTACTGTGGCTTTTTCACATTTCTATTAAAGATCTAAAGCACAACAGAAATCTGAAGTAGTTTCAAAGATTTCCCCATAAGATAAAAATAATAAAAAAATGTAACTAATACACAAATTATATATCTTTAATATCTCAGTTCCTTCTAACAAGACATCAATGATATGAAAGTAGGAGCAAATAGGGACTTTTGCTTATATATTTTTTAATGGAAGCTTGTTTCTACCACAGAATAAAACATTTTAAAAGATAATTGCGACATTTTATCTCACAATTGCGAGTTTACATCTCACAATTCTGACTTGATAACTTGCAATTGCAACTTTATATTATATTATACTCTGAGCTAAAAAGTCAGAATCGTGAGATAAAAAGTCACATTACCTTTTTTTTATTCTGTGGCGGAAACAAGCATCCATATTTTTTTGCAGGATTTTTAAAGTAAAAAAAAAAATCAGCATTTAGTTGAAATAGCTTTAGGTAACAACGTCTTTACTGTCACTTTGTTCAATTTAATTGTTGTATAAAATTATTAATTGTTTCAAACAAACAAACAAACAGTTTGATCTCTATCGAGAAAAATAACTCAAATAAGTCTTAAGATCGTGTGACCTTTGTAATTTTGTTAGGTTTTCCATTTTATGGCTTAACTTGTATAACACTAACTGTATAATTACGGTGTTTTGTGAATTGGTTACAATTCAGAAATCCATGTTTTGCGTCATCAGGTTAATACTGTCACCAGCTGATTTCTTTGATTTACGGAACTTCCTTTAACTTCACTCTAGTATCCAGCATCTCATTCCTCAACCTCTTGTATTTTCCCATTTTAAAATTCTGCCTCTGTGTGCTGTTTAGGCAAAGGCACTCTCAAAAGCTGGCAAGGTGCTGCTCATTGATTTGGACCCAGCCTCCACTTGTGATGCTCCAGTTACTCGAAATGAAGAAAGATCGGCCTTGTTTATTCACAGTTTGGGATCACCCAGGAGAGATACACAGGCGAAGGTGAGATGGAGGAAAATGAAATTGCACCTAATCCTCTCCACTGAGACAGCAGAGAAAACTGCTACAAATTTAGTAACGTCATTGAAACAAAACACTAGACGCAGACATGGGAATATGTGAATGGAGTGACTTATTTAGTCCCTGTTTGTTGTGCAATCAGATGTGCATTTGGGCATCTAAGGTAAGAGAGAATGTAAGAGAGAATTTTTTTTCAACCAGAATTTGGTTCATGCATGAAACATTATGAGTTGTCTTCGAGTGAGAGCATTCAATAAATGTGTGGTGCATCTACCAGACACGGCAGAGAGATTACTGGGGGAATAAAAGAGATATATGCAACCACAGCAACAGGTGGGAAAGCCACCACAGTCTCATTTCATTGCTTTATTTAGACCTCAGACAGTCCTGGCTGACCTTCTTAGTGGTTTTAGCACCAAGCCAGAGTAAACTCTTGGTACATTCGGTAAGGACGCTCCTTGCTCTCTGTGCCATGGCACTTCCTTTGAAGTTTGTCCAGGCTGTTTTGGGAGCTGACCCATTCATTTCAGAATCAATAACCATAAGCCAGCACTCTCAAACACCCAAAGGCTTGATAGACAGCCCTAGCCAAAGTGTTACAAAGGCCAAATCAAGCAGAAATCATGATCTAGTAGAAGAGAGTGAACGTTAATAAACACTGTAGGTCTGTATCTTACCTGAATTAGTGAAATGTTGATTAGATTTAGTCTGAAGAGGTAGTTTCTGCAGATAAAATGAAAGAGAGATTGCAAAAGGTTAGTTTAATATAATCTATTGACTTGAAAGACTCAATTAAATGACATTTCATTCATTTAAAATATGGCAAGGAGAATGAAAAATAAAGTAGTAAATGGGTGACACTTTAGTCTAGGGTCCAATTCTCACTATTAATTGCTTATTACAATGAAAATTACTATGATATTGGCTGTTTATTAGTACTTATATGCACATATTAATGCCTTATTCTGCATGGCCATATTTTACATCCTACCTAATACCTAAACTTAATTACCTTACTATCAATAAGCAGTAATAAGGAGTTACCTGAGGCAAAAGCCGTAGTTTATAATGGGTAGTTAATAGTAAGAGTTGTACCCAAATCTAAAGTGTGACGTAAGCTTTTACCTTGCTCCCACTACGAGTTCATTCCTGGTGAGGTCAAGGGTCAGCTGGGAGTAGTCTCTTACACCAGGATGGGAGAAAGTGGAGATCAACGGACTTAGAGCTGAAAGACAAAAGAACATCCAGGTATATTAGTGATACAGTACGAAATGTCCCTCACAAATTTCACTAAGCGATTGCCATTTGACAAACCTTGAAAGTTTAGATATATCATAGCATATTAAATAAAATTACATTAAATAACTAATGGTGGACGGATTAAGCAAAATGAATTATGCAATGGAGGTCACTAATCCGGAGAAATTATTGTAGTTTCTTCCCATGATTTCCTAAGAACGTGTGAGGAGGACCAGAGAGTTCCGCTCAAAGCTAGTTGGGCCTCTTCAAGGATACTGATCCTAATTCAACATGACACTTAGTCAAAACTCTGCTTACCCAAGAAATCTCAGAACATAAAAGCGCTGTTTGATACAAAGATTTAGAAAATCAAAACAATTTGCCCTCTGAGAGTCTTACAGCACAGACTGGGTCTATTCAAGTGGAATTACATGAGACAGAAAGAGCATTATGTAAATATAAAAACCACTTGATCTATTGTTAACCTTAATGTGGCTTAGTAAATGGGATTTCACTGTAAAAGGAACCAGAAGATTTGTTATCCTTCCATAGAGAATAGGATTTCTCAGCAGTATTCTGGATATGACATGTCCAGCTAAAATTCAGAAATCCTTCCCTAATATTACATAATTTAGTTTTCAATTGTGGTTCATATTACATGTCAAGCTCAAGTAAAAGCAAAGCTCTTACCATTCATGATTTGTCTTGAGCTACAAAAATAACTTGAAATCCAATGTAATTCACAAAATGAAATGTTGAAAAATAATAATAATAATAAACATTTAATGGAATGCATGAACTAAAAAAAATTATAAGTTAAATGTATGTTAATTGAAATGTAAGTCACTTTAGATAAAAGCCTCCACAAAATGCAGTAGTCAAGTACACGTAATACTCATGTATTTGCATCTCAGACAGCTAGAAATATTTTTACTAAATATTTAAATTTAAATATTTAAAGTAAATACACAAGTAAAAAAATATGAGTAAATATATAAAATGTACATAAATATGAAAATATTTGTATTATTTAATATTATTAATATCAAGTATACAATATATATATTATACAGTCAAACCAAAATTGATTCAGGCACCTTCAGAATTCTCACATTATCACAGTTTATTTGCTATATGACAAGAACTCAGAGTTAAACTGTGTCTGAACAAATTCCTCTTGATAATGTCAAATAACTTTGATAGAAAGGTATGTAATGATTACAATCAGCCAATCAGCTGTCAGCTGTTTAATTTAAGTACACAATTAGATAATACACCAATTTAGGTCAACAATTACCAAGCAATGCTTAATTGTGTTCGGTCTGTGGTGTAAAAGGTCACATTAGCCATTAAAGAAAAAACATTTAAGCAAAACATGGTCAGGTCAAAGTGTCTGAATCATTTTGGTCCCACATTTTTTTACTGGTAGTCCGCCATATGAAGAATCTTTAGGTATAATATATCACAATTTACTTGATTTTGCTATCCTCACTTACATAAATGAACTATAGTGTCCTGCACCCACTAGTAAAAAAATATATTTGGTGTCTGAATAATTTTTGCTTTGACTGTATGTATATTACGTTTGTATAATTCCTCTATTATACATACATAATTAGGGTTTGTATACACAACAACAATGTACTAAAAATGGAAAAGTTCCTTTTTTCGCATAAAGACGACAACGTTGTCAAAACAATCCCCATTCATATGGATCTGCGAAAACGACTTTGTAAAGAAACACAAGGCGCCTATAGACTGGACATTTAAGAAACATGTACATGACGTCACTGTTTAACAAATTCATGTTTTTGTAGTTTATACAGAGATAATAACGCAATTGTTTTTAACAGCTTGCACTTCGAAACCGATCTTCACAAGTTTACATTTTCAGGCACCCAAAACGCTGTTGTCGTGTAAATGAACAGCCAAAGTTTTCCATTCTTAGTTGAAATGGTGTTGTGTAAATGTCACTTATTAGACATACTATGTTTAAAAATAAAATTATTAATGACTACAGCAAATGCTAAGTGAATACAGTCGCAGCTTTTTGCACTGAAGTGCATGCAAACACAGCTGCAGCTTTCTCACACCATAGGTCAATGCAGCGGTGAAGCTGGTTTCTGAATCTGTCATAGTGGATGGAGTCATCCAGATGCTGGGGTCATTCAAAACAATCAGTTTTTCACATGGGAACATGAATCACATTAATGTGAGGATATAGATATATAATTTTACAGGAAAAGATAGAAAAACGCTTCTGCTATGCCACTAAATTAATATATTAACAAACTGAATGACTGGGACCATATGGTATAGTATTCAGGCATTATTTATGGAAAAATAATGACAGGACAACAAACGCAATCTGTACAATAGGCCTACCCCATCCATAAGCATCCATCTCACCCGTGTTAAAATTGTGGTTATTGGCTTTGATCACTCTAATAGAACATGTGCAGAGAGAATCATAGAACATTTTATTGGATATCATACATCAAGAACAGCAGTCTTCCAGGCAGTGATTAATGACTATGAGAATCCAGACAGGGTCGTTTATATTTTATTTAATATATATTTATATATATAAAATTGTAGCAGAAGCTTGAAACTTATGGAGTATGGAGTTTATCGATCCGTTACTGTAGGTCAGAAGTGAGAAAGCTCACAGTCTATAATGTAATACAGGGGTTTCCAACCTTTTATGATGTCAGCAAACCATTATGACCCAAGCTATTTACTTGAAGGTTAGGGCTTTATTTACACCATAAGAATTGATAAAATGTTAAGCTTTCAATAAATATAATGAATGATTGCAATTCATTTGTAAGTTGTTTGTTTCTTTTATGTAAGGTGAATACAGTACATAGAAAATATAGAAAATAGTACTCATTTGGGCTATGTTCACACAGTCAGTTTTTGGGATTGACTACCACATTGACAGGTGTGAGTCTCAAAATGCGAATCTCAAAATGCCGTTCACACAGCAACTTCAGTATAGCGTCTTGAATGCTATCTGTATGAACATGCAACGGGAGTCAAGCCCATATTCTCTTACCATTAACTATAGCGACAATGACCAAAGTAATATCAAAGATGTCAATGCCCATAAAACTGAAAAGTCTTATCACTTAACATGACAAAAGTCCAATCGAGTCACGAGTTCATCCCTCAAATCTTTATTAACACGCAGCAGCGCTTATATCTAGGTGGAGAGCGGCGCATTTGAGTAACGTGTAGGTGTAGCACACAAGTCTGACCGTAGAGATCCACTTTTGCGACACGACTGAAGCATGGTGTAGTGACGCTTCCCCTCGTGTGTACGTTGATGGGTGATGGGTTGACCTCATCTTCAGAATACCTGCTGAACTTCTGTTGATTTCGGTCCACGTAAATACTGCCTGGCCTTGAACAGGGGCTGGCTATATGCAAATTTGGGGAGGCATAAATATTAATGATCATGACGGTTACGTCACAGTCGGTGTTATGTTGGGATTCGCCCATTTTTCTGTGGTCTTTTTCAAGCACAATATTTACCTATGAAGGAGGAAACAATGGTGTTTGAGACTCATGGTATGTTAGTTCCATATACAGAACTCTTATTATTCAACTATGCCAAGGTAAATAGGGTTTTCCATTCTAGGGCACCTTTAACTAATTTAAAATTGGGATTTAGAAACCCAAATATGATATATATAACTGACACAAATGACTGCAAAATACTCTATATAGCTAGCTAGCATTGTGTTCTTTCTTGAATAAGACTTATCACCTTATATGTTGGATCCATAGAGAACTGAACCAGGCTTTTTAACTAGCACAACCAGCTAACCTTGGTCAATGAGATTCATGAGAATAAACAAAACTAGTTGACCAGCATTTTCTGCCTGTTAGATCAGCAACAAACCAGAAAGAAATGAATAGACTTGCTAGGACCACCATGAAAATCTATTCCAGTTTTAGCAGAGTCCTGCATGGCATGAAATGAGTGTGAATGCTTCATAAATAAAGCGGAAAACAAGTGCACTGACAAAGCATATAGATTGTGCAGGTTGAAGGATTGTCATGATAACCTCGGTGTCACCTGAGTTAGTCCAAACCACACCAGAGTTAAACGCCAGTCACAGCATGAAAAAAGCTGATCTTTGCAGAAGCAAACAAACAGACTCAGCTGTTCAGCTGTATGTCCTCCAGGGCTCAAACACTTTATCCACTAAACCCTCTTAACATAAAAGCACTAACTCCCCTCCATTGTGATTTTTAAGAAAGTCAACTAAATGTGTGTGCACCACCACATTGAGCACTGAGGATGTATGAATGTTTGTTTTTATTTTGTTTACAGAAGTTGTGATCGTAAAGCACCCTTTCTGATGGACTTCTAAGCCTTGGTGAGTTTTATATAAACGGTGGTTTTATATGCACAGACAGCTTCCACTCATCATCAAGTCTGCCTGGCGTCCAGCAATCCATATGCAATAAAAAGGGATAAATATGAGGGCCGGGCCAGAAAAGGGTTGATGGACGATTATTGCATTTTCCTCACCAAACATGCAGCGAAAGAGATTAATGCGTTAGCCAGCAGATCCGAGTGACAAGAACAGGTTCAACAGTCTGCATCCAAGACGCTCCTGAGGACATAAATCATAATAATTATGTTTTTTGTTCCCAGAGATTTACAACTGACTGGTTCTTAATGCTCTACACAAAGAGGAAGACAGAAGGGGTGGTTTTGGCCACGCTGCTGCAGGTATTGATCGCAAGACTGCTGTTGTTATGCTACAAATCACACAAATGCTAGCTAATAACAGGCAGAAAAGAGCAGACCTTTTTTTGCTTATAATGGGAGGGGGTGGTAAATTTAAATATGGATTTACACAGGGATGAGTTTACTAGACTCTTATTGGTGGCTGAAAGCATAATCAAATTTGCCAAGATATTGAATTAATGAACACACAAGGAAGGATGCGAGAGGAAGAACTGCGAATTATGAGAGTTCAGACTCTGCAGAAATAAACCAAACTTTCAGGAGTCAGAGTTTCAGAGTTCATGGTTCACAAGCACAATCTTACACTGATTATGCTTAATAATCTGACAATGTGTAAAGTCATGGAAACACATTAAACAGTTTCTGAGCATCACCTGATCAATACAACACAATTTAACAATCATATCATTTAAAATCCCCCTGGATTTTGACCCATTTCACTAATTTCACTCTAAAAAATATTTTATTTTACTGTAAACATGGAGGAAACATGGAGTATTGGGACATCAGGTGTTCCAAACACTTCCATGGCCACAGGTGTATAAAATCAATCACCTAGGCATGCAGACTGATCCTACAAACATTTGTGAAAGAATGGGTCACTCTCAGGAGCTTAGTGAATTCAAGCATGGTACTGTGACAGGTTGCCACCTGTGCAATAAATCCATTTGTAAAATTTCCTCACTACTAAATATTCCACGGTCAACTGTTAGTGGTATTATAACTAAGTGGAAGCAATTGGGAACAACAGCAACCAAGCCATGAAGCGGTAGTCCACGTAAAATCACAGAGCGGGGTCACACAGTGGCACACAGTGTGCAGAAGTCCCCAACTTTCTGCAGAGTCAATAGCTACAGAGTCCTGACCTCAACCCGATAGAACACCTTTGGGATGATTTAAAGCAGGGACTGCTAACCAAGCCTTCTCATCCAACATCAGTGCCTGACCTCACAAATGCGCTTCTAGAAGAATGGTCAAAGATTCCCATAAGCACACTCCTAAACCTTGTGGAAAGCCTTCACAGAAGAGTTGAAGCTGTTATAGCTGCAAATGGTGGGTCAACTCCATATTAAACCCTACGGATTAAGAATGGGATGTCAATAAAGTTCATGTGCATATAAAAGCAGGCATCCCAAATCTTTTGGCAATATAGGATGTATATAATCTATCCCAAAGTATACTAAAACAAGTATACTACAACAATTACTTAAGATAACTAAAATAACTAAAAAAAAAAAAGACTTCATGATGTTTGTTTGAATGTTCAAAAATGCTGTAAACATGTTAAAAAATGTTACAAATATTCTGAATGCATTTTTGGCCCTCCAAGTATAAAGCTTAGTTCAGTAATCAGAAGTGACATGCATCTCTGCACAGAGAAAAAAATATATAGATGATTAAAATTATTCAAACACAATGCAAATTAAAAGCCATAAACACTAATCCACAAACAGCAAGATCATTGGTTTTTAACATTGCTCGATTAGGTTTCTTTTTAATCATGATCTAAATAAATAAATAACTAAATAAATAAATAAAGCATAATTTCCATCTGTTTGATGAATTCATTGCTTTAAGCTAATTACTAATTATTAAATACAAAAACAATTAAACTATAGTATCCAAAATGTGGTTAGAGAGTACATTTGGGAATATTTATGCCATGTAAGGCTAAAAAAGTGAAAGGGAAATGAGAAATTCTTTCCAAAAGAAACAAGGTAATCCAATACCCTAAGAGAGCCAGTCCTTTATCTAATCAATATGAGAAAGTGAATATGGATCAGCATTGACTGTTGTAGCCTCAGCTCTAAATCACATGTGTTCACAAAGCACAACATGCAAGCACTAGTCTGTCCTGTTCGAGAGACATCTAGTCCATATTTTGCATCTTTTGGATCAAAAGATTGGCCCATCTCTCATCTGGGCTCAGAGAATCTTATCAGAAGATGCAGACTGGAGCTTATCTGAGCACGGTCCGAATTTGCTTTTGTTTTGTCTTCTGGTCTCCTTCCCTATGCCTGCCGTGTGATTTCCCTGCTGTTGTATCCCCTGTTGTCACTGCATGAGCAGAGAGAGCCACCGAAATCTAAATCCTCTTACGCAGACTGCACTCAGATTGTAAAAATAGGAAGACAATGAACGCCCCAAGAAATGCCACGGCACAACAAAAGAGGACAGATGGGGTAAAGGGCACTCTGGGGATGACACCGTAAATCGAGGGCCAGTTCAACTCAGGCAAAGTTCTAAAAGAGCACCTTTCACAAAGCCAATGAGAGAAACCTGGGCCGGCAATTTCAAATGGCCATTGAAGCGTAACATGTCAACATCTACAATGGATAGGAAAGGGCGAGTAGAAGCATAAGGGCTGCTGCTATCAGTTCAAACCATTAACAAAGTTCCATTTCATTCACAGTTAGCAAATGTAAACCTTGAGCTTCAACTGAACCCCAAGGTAAGGCTCCCTTGTGAACACCAACAACACCCTTTACTTTCTGTGTCTGTGGTGACAAAGGGTCCAACAACATGACAGAACACAGTTCAGGCCTCAGTGCCTCCAATTAGGTGGAGGGAGACAGCGGTAAGGGCCTGATGTTAAAGAACAACATTGTTTTATGTTTTTTTCTTCTCAAGGTCCCCTTAAATGGGGCCGATGGTTAAACAACAGCACTATTACCCAATAGAGATTGGTTTCTGAACATGTTCTACGGACGAGACAAACAATCTCAAGACAATTACAATGGCTGTGTGAGTGGAAGGTAGACAATGGCTCTGTGGCACCACTCCTCTCGGGACAGATTACTGTAATTCCAGCCTAACGGGTTAGGACTTTGCATTAGGTTCTCTGTATTGGACATGCAAGGACACACCATACCCAACATTAGCTTTTAAATCGTGCAGTTGTAAATGTCTACATGGCCAGTAAATTACCAAGATCCAAATCTGGTAAGTATAGATGTTGGTTTTATACAACAAAAGGTGGAATTCAGAAAGATAATTTTTTTGTGTTAAAAAATACAAGATGTAGGGCAATGGATTGAGAAAAAAAAAAAGGTATAGAAAGTGTTATTTTTTAAACCTTGAGTGCTGCATTTTAAGGGCAGCACAAGCATTTCATCTACAAAACACTGCAAAAGAATGGTCAAAGACATTCATCTAGAGCATTTTTATATAGAAAAAAAAAATGAAACAGCAGTGCAATGGTGTAAGTAGTTCTTAACTCTTTCCCGACAAACCCTGAATTGTATGTGTTTCCGCGTTTTCACTGTTATATTCTATGGGGCACTATGACACATTCTCAAAAGAATACAGAATCTCCTGATCAAAACACAGGTGAAGAAGACGCAGAAACATGTGATCTCATATGTAATCATATGTAAATATAACGATCATCAACCCAGGATGAGCTACAGGAATGTGCAAGCATTAGGGTTGTTGATCAACTCGATTTACTCCATCTGTGTTTTGGTCATCGGTCTGAATCCGATCCAGATGTAGTCTTTGATTTTATCAGCTTTTATTTTAAATGTTGCTTATGAAACCTACACATATTCAAATGTTGATAAAACATTTTTTTGTTGTTGTTTACAAAGCAGAGAGTCTGTTCTTTCGTATGATATATTGATGTTCAGATGTTCAGATATAACGGAACATTGTGGGGCCCATGAAGTTTTTGTGAAAATGAAAAACACTGGAGGTGGCTGGCAACTTACAAAAAAAAATTGTAAAGAAACTGTTAAATGTCTTTAGCGAATAGAATATCTATTTTTTCATACTGTAAACAATGTTCTGATACCTACATTTACTTGAAATAAACATTGCAATTAGGTAATGAGTCCATGCCACTGCTTACACATCTGGAAAGGTACCATCAATGCTGAAAGATATATCCAAGTTCTAGAACAACATAAGCTCCCATCCAGATGTCGTCTCTTTCAGGGAAGACCTTGCATTTTCCAACATGACAATGCCAGACCACATACTGCATCAATTACTGCAGGAATACTTCCAAATTGAATAATATTCACAATAGAATATAGATAACATATCAAATGTTGAAAGTGAGACACATTTTGAAATTTCATGCCAAATATTGGCTCTTTTTTAATTTCATGATAGCTACACATTCCAAAAAGTTGGGACAGGTAGCAATAAGAGGCAGGAAAAGTTAAATGTACATATAAGGAACAGCTGGAGGACCAATTTGCAACTTATTAAATCATTGGTAACATGATTGGGTATAAAAAGAGCCTCTCAGAGTGGCAGTGTCTCTCAGAAGTCAAGATGGGTAGAGGATCACCAATTCCCCCAATGCTGCGGCAAAAAATAGTGGAGCAATATCCGAAAGGAGTTTCTCAGAGAAAAATTGCAAAGAGTTTGAAGTTATCATCATCTACAGTGCATAATATCACCCGAAGATTCAGAGAATCTGGAACAATCTCTGTGTGTAAGGGTCAAGGCCAGAAAACCATACTGGATGCCCGTGATCTTCGGGCCCTTAGACGGCACTGCATCACATACAGGAATGCTACGGTAATGGAAATCACAACATGGGCTCAGGAATACTTCCAGAAAACATTGTCGGTGAACACAATCCACAATGCCATTTGCCGTTGCCAGCTAAAACTCTACAGGACAAAAAAGAAGCCATATCTAAACATGATGCAGAAGCGCAGGCGTTTTCTTTGGGCCAAGGCTCATTTAAAATGTACTGTGGCAAAGTGGAATACTGTTCTGTGGTCAGACGAATCCAAATTTGAAGTACTTTTTGGAAACCTGGGACGCCATGTCATCCGGACTAAAGAGTACAAGGACAACCCAAGTTGTAATTAGCGCTCAGTTCAGAAGCCTGCATCTCTGAAGGTATGGGGTTGCATGAGTGCATGTGGCATGGGCAGCTTACACATCTGGAAAGGTACCATCAATGCTGAAAGATATATCCAAGTTCTAGAACAACATAAGCTCCCATCCAGATGTTGTCTCTTTCAGGGAAGACCTTGCATTTTCCAACATGACAATGCCAGACCACATACTGCATCAATTACAACATCGTGGCTGGGTAGAAGAAGGATCCGGGTACTGAAATGGCCAGCCTGCAGTCCAGATCTTTCACCCATAGAAAACATTTGCCGCATCATAAAGAGGAAGATACGACAACGAAGACCTAAAACAGTTGAGCTACTAGAAGCCTATATTAAACAAGAATGGGACAGCAATTCCCATTTCTAATTTTAAGCTTAAACTTATCTCATTAGTCCCCAGATGTTTGCAGACTGTTATAAAAAGAAGAGGGGATGCCACACAGTGGTAAACATGGCCTTGGCCCAGCTTTTGTGTTGTGTGTTGATGCCATGAAATTTAAAATCAACTTATTTTTCCCTTTAAATTATACATTTTCTCAGTTTAAACATTTGATATGTCATGTTGTATTCTCAATAAAATATTGAAATTTGAAACTTCCACATCATTCCATTCTGTTTTTATTCACAATTTGTACAGTGTCCCAACTTTTTTAAAACTATTTCATAATGCACTATTTCAGCACATTTTGTAGCTGGTTATACTGGATTGAATACAGCACAGGCTATTGCTGAAATATTGCATGAGTTTAGCGACTGTTTGTCGAACTGTTTGCAGTGATATGTTGATATCCTTGTAGATAGACTAGGCATGCAGGTGTGATTGTGCAAGCTTAGGCATGAAAAAAAGAAAAAAACACACACATACACCCACACACAAAAATCTATCCAAATGATATCCCCAGATATCTAAAACTGAGATTTCTTGTAGTACCAGCATGATATTGCCGCTGCTGGTTTATAGATATGCTCACCATGATTTTAGAGCGGATTGTATAACATATAACATGCAATGAAAAAAATACGGATTTTCTCTGAAGGGAATAAGTATCAGGTTGCTTTCAGTGTGGTATTATATAACTACACACCAACAGCTTTGAGGTTCTTAAAGAGGTAGTCATATCATAAAAAATAAAAAAAACTTTGATCTCTTGAAATAAAAGGGTTCAATTTAAACATACTCAGAGATGAAAACTTTTTCAGGTTAAACAGACCATCTATTAAAAGGTAGCTGCAAAAAAAAACATCTCTTTTCAAACTCCCACAACTTTCTGAAGTCAGATGAATGCATTGACACATGACTGCCTGCATTTGCACATCAATGATGCCTAATCAGTGGTCGGCAACTTGGACCGGCCAGTCGTGGTGAAGTAATATGGAGAAAGTAGGATATATTATTCTGAAACGCAGAAAAAAGAAAATATTATTATTCCAGTTGGCATATGGCATAGAACAATAAGATATGGAGGTCTGTGTGTCACATTTCAGTGAGCATTGTTTTATGAACCTGCCACAATCGAATACAGCATTTGCAATAGTGGTTATTGAAGGTCAGGGCAGCAACAACTTTATTGGACCCAAATGAACCTTCCACAAACTTTGAACAGTGTTTCTCATTTAACTTGCATAGAGGGTGTGTACACAAAAAATCAGTGGAACCCAGAAGAAAACAATTCAATATTTTAACATATGAAACCATTATAATGTTCAAATATACAGCATCATATCTTACAATAAGTTTATAGCTTTATTAGCAAATTAAAAACAAGCCTACAATGCAAAATATTCTGTCTAATTTTCCAGTTAAAATATCTAAAAATGCTAAAGATAGATTTACTTGAAAAGCAACACTGTATAATATATTAAGATTTGTTTTCAAAGACTGTATATTGAATGTAATTTAGTGTTACTGAACTGGCAGATTTTTTTCTTGTTTTTAATTTATTTATACTTTAAACCAAGCAGAAAAAACAACCAGTGCAAAATACTCTTACTACAGAAAAATTATCTTAAAATAAGTCAATAAGTAAATCTTGTTTCAAGGAATTTGTCTTTGTTTGCAGTGTAAAGTCTACTTCTAGACCCATACCATGAGCCCCGGAAAGGTTTAGCAATGATAATGGGACCAACCATGGTGGTCATGCTCTACCATGCTAAATCATTTTAAGAGTATAATTTCCATGGTTTAGAATAGTTCAAAGGCATGTGTGAATCTACAGACCTTGTCAGAGATCAGAGATAGAGGCCCCCAATACACCCCAGGTGACTCCACCAAGCAGCCGCCAGAAGGCATCAATTAAAAAAAACGTTCATCCATCAAAGAACCTAATCTCAAGTTCAGCCAACATTGTACCATTCCATTGTACCAGGGCTTCCATACCACTGCTTCAGCATAAAAGAAAGCATTAAGGTGTGCTATGAGACTTCCATGCCACTGAGAAAACATGAAAAGGGATTTCGAGGTGTGCTAGCTTACAAAGCAAAGCTAATTGATCAGCAGCTCTTATCATGATGCATGATTCTTGTCTCACGATATGCATTACAGAGTGCCTTTGCTTTGGGAGCTAAAATGACGGAAGGGAATAGAATACCGTAAGAAAAACAAAAAGATAGTTCCTTGCTTATCCGGCTTTACGATTTACTGCTTGTTTACAAATTGCACCGTTTTCTAAGTCAGTGAACAAGGCCGTTTGTGATTCCAGTCCTATTTCAACACTATGAAAAGAAAAAAAATTATCTTGTTGCTTTAATAGCAAAGCATAAAATGACAAATCAAAATGCAGCCTGAGTTTTTTCGGAAGCAATAAATGGAACTGGCCGTAGGCGATGTCTATATGAGCCATGGCTGCCCTAATGTCCAAGCAGGTTTCATATATTAAATAGAGCCCTCCGGTCATCAATTCCTTTTGTTTCCCATGAGGCATTACTCTGCAATCTTTGTCATGTCCCTCAGCGAGTCAAAAAACCCTCTGCTCCCTCCCCATGGCCAAGAAAATCATTAACAGATCATATTCTACAAACACACTGTTGTCTAAATAAATGTTCTTGGAGTAGAAAATACCTTTGTTCCATGGGTATGGAAACGATTTCCTAAGCGATATCAAGGTATGGCTGCACATTAGGTTTTCTTTGTGTGCTGGGACACAGAAGGATATGAATCTTGACAAAATGAAAGACGTTTATCTCTTGCTATCTTCAGCATCCTCTATCACTGTCTGAAATATGTGGATTCAAACCCAATGTATAAGATAAACGGAACAAAAAATGTAGATCTACAGTCTGAGCCTGTCTAATATACAGGGACAGTAGAAAAACATCCAGACTCACTAGGCTGGGCAGTAAATTCCTAAAAACACTTCAGCTAAACAAATTTAGACTTTCCAGCAGTGGACTTTGACAGAAAATTGTGTATAATGGTGGTGAACATGCCTGGCCACATCTTGCAACAAAGATTAAAAATTGCTGTGATTATTGACAATTAAATCTGACTAAGGTATGCACACTCCCTATAATTATATGCTACCTTATGAGCCCTTCAAGCATGGGTTAGCCAACAAAAAGACTGCCAGTTTTTAGCCATAGAACTATATTTTTCTGTAGTATGGCAGTTGCAGCTAATTTCAAAAATAGTATAGCTTTTCCAGCAACCAGTAACCTTTCCAGTTTTTGTACTGTCTTTCTGTATTAACCATTGGTAAGATACAATTCATTTAGTCAACTTGGAGAAATCAACATCACAAATTTATGCAATTTATGAGTCCATGCACAGCATATGTCATATTTTTGAATGATTAAATAACAAAATGCTGTATTATCTGTCTAGTTACATAAAGTTTTTTTTATATTTTTTTGTAAATTTAACGCTGACAGAGTTCATTCATTGAAAAAATGTGTTTAAGCCAAATTAATAATATATCATCTGAAAAGGTTCAAAAGAAACTGCAGCCATAAATAATTCAATGTAGTTAGGTACTTTGGTAACACTTTAAAATGCTGATTAACAAATTTAGTAAGTCATAAGTCATAATAAGTCATTACTAGTGGGTTACCATGATCTTCACTTTAGAATGAATTATACATTAATGCATTACTCACATTAATTACAAATCTGTTTATAGTAGCTCTTAGTAGTTCTCTGGGATGTATGACAAAAATAGTTGTTACTGATAAGCTAATAGTGAACTACCTCATTGAACTGAGTGCTATTACTTACTTATTTAGTTTCTTGTTAATAGTAGTTACTAGAATGTCAATATTGCGTTACTCATTTGTTCCAATGCAGTTCATTAATGGTGGAATAGTCTTATACTTTGTGTTAGCTTGCATTGTAGCAATGTCCTTTTTACAATAGTACCTTGATTGAGGTTTAAAGGTGAAGTTAGTTAGCATCGCCATTTGGAATTGGAAAATGTTTTCAAACAGGTTTCCTGAACACGCCCCATCATTGTTCAGAAAAACAAAAAGCCTCGCCACAAAATGCACACCATTAGTTGAGCCAGTGTTGCTATGCTGGGCTGTTTGGGATAATCAAAGTAATGTTTTGATTATGTTTTGAATGGTTTGACTGAGACATGCCACTACCAGCAAAACACTTCTACCAACAAAAAATGGCTTAATTAAAGGTATCTCTATCCAATGTGTGATAGAAAATATTTTAACATTGACATTCAACGTTCACCAACTTTAGCTTATTTTTAGTTTGGCAAGCTAGAATTTCGACACCACTGGCAAATGTACTGCAAGAGATTCCAAGAGAAAACAGAAATATTGCTGTAATATCCCAAGAGTGAGAGTGCATGTACTGCAAGAGACATCAATGCTCACCTTGAATAGAGACGACGGGGTGCTCCAGGCGGGTACACTCCGGCCTTGTGTGGGGTGCTGGGGTAGGGGAGGGCTCTGTGGGGAGAGGGGGCCTCTGGGATAGTATAGCAGGAAATGGAAGAATGATGAAACTGAGGATAAGGCCGGGCACAGCCAGGGAAGCCACGCACCGTGGCAACACTGTCATGTTGACGGAGGCCGACCTCTCCTCTAGCTGCCAAGGCGGGCCTCTGGAATGCACCTGTTGAGAAAGAAGACAAAGATTCCTGGTAAATATGCTACTTTTCAAAGTTTATTTCTTGCGCTTTCTTTAAAGTCTAAATTTTATGCAGTTCACACACACCTTTACTATCAATGGAGTCAAGTAGTCTGGCAATATTTCACTTCTTTATGATTGCGTCAAAGTTTTGTTGACTTTGAAAAAAAGACATTGAGGATGTGAGGATGTGAATGTGTATGGACAGAAAGTGGTAAAGGACTCACAATCATGAAAATTAAAATTCATTTTCAATTTGATAAGTCAAGTCAAGTCAAGTAAACTTTATTTATATAGCGCTTTTAACAATGCAGATTGTTTCAAAGCAGCTTCACAGTGTTAAACAGAAAAATAATGCAACAGAATATATTTTGATTATCATACAGTAACAATGTGGGCTTTAGATCAGTAAATAGATAAGTAATTTGGTCTATATGGTTAATTTAGTTAAATAATTAGATTTATTTTGAAATATATTTGAAAAATAGTTTTTTCCCCAACTGAGCAAGCCAAGCCAGAGGCGACAACAAGTTGTTGTTTAGAAATAAAAGCATTCACTATTTAGACAAATAGGGGTGTTTTCCCAAGTACTGATATCTATGGTGTGATGGTTGATATAATGTGATATGTATCTGTAGCTCAAACAATAAAGTATGGCACTAGAAACACCAAGGTCAATGGTTGCATACAGGTTATTTGTCCAGAACTTGGTATTTAAGGCACTTTTTGCGTTTCTCCGCCTATTCATGACAGATCGCTTCCTGTACTCCACAGTTGTAAGTCGCTTTGGATAAAAGCGTCTGCTAAATGCATAAATGAAAATGTACATTTATAGAAAGTGAACCTCAAAAATCCTTATCCAGAATTCTACAAGGTACCTTCATCACAAGAAGCAACCGATATGCCTGATGGAAATGAATTATAGGAGTAAGTCAGAAGTTGTGGCTGTGTATTAACACCTGTGACATTGCAAAATCCTTCCAAAGGACCCTAACATTTGGAAAGAGTGGCTGAAGTGTATTGTACAAGGTCACTGAACTTTTCAATCCAACCTAAATAGTTTGTGCAGCACAGTTGCTTTGTGGTTCTGTCACAATATATTGAAGGCTTTGCAATAAAAAGGACTGTGACAACTACATTGGACCCCACAGCAAACCCTTACAAAATAGGGTGACCAAACATCCTGTTTTCTCAGGAAATGTCCTGTTTTCAAGTCCTGTCCTGGCCCTAAAATAACAATTTTCTATCTATACAGAGGGGGTATACTTTAAAGGTAATGAAATTAATAAGGAATCTTTTAGTAAACTTCGAGTATCATTTGAGTATCTCAATGCCAGGCCGAGTGTCCTGGTTTTCTGTAATCAAAATATGGTCACCCTATTACAAAACATCTAGAACTTGAAAAGTAGCCAGGTAGAACTTTCCGCTTCTGGATCACAACAATTACGGTAATAAAATATGGAGGTTAAAAAAAAGCTCAAAATTCCCATGCAGAAACTGTGTTGACTGGTAGAGTTGAACTGGGGTAGGAAGCAGAAGTGGTGGGTGTTGTTGTTAAAAGTTTCTGGCAGTAAGTGGTAGCCCAGCTTGATCAGCATAAAGTGCTGAGGCACTTCCGTCTCCTTCATATGCGGAGGAGTTTTAATATCACAGCTGATCTTATTAGAGGTGAGGCATGACATCTCCATCTCTATTCAGAGCAGCCCCAGTGCAGTCATATTACAACACACAGCAGTTATCTCAATCACTGCGCTCTCTGCGAGCAGCTGCCCGTCAATCTCCTCGCAAACGTTATATGCCAACTGCTCAAATCATAACGTGTCACACTTCAGCGAGCAAACCTATTGACCTAGGAAACAATGCTTTAATTTAACACCTACATTGCCCTAGCTGGAATCTAGTATCCTTAGCAAAAATAAGCCCAATTTTCCTTATATGGTCGCAAAATCTATATCTATGTATTTCATAACTAATATAATATAATATAATATAATATAATATAATATAATATAGAGGTCGCCACAGCGGATCATCTGCATAGTGTATGTGACATGTTTAAACAAAAAAATGTAATAAAAAAAAAAACTATGTGTTTAAAAACATTATATAACATTTATATTTTATATTTAAATATTTGCCATTTATATGTTGATTGTAAAAAGTTTTACTTGACCTTCACAGCAACTACTGAATGGCTGAAAGGTGCTTTGCAGTTACAGCATCTACCAGCAGGGGCTAACTAGACTAACCAGCAAAACATTGCCCCCTACTAAAACTTTCTAGTTAAACTAGTTAAGAAGCCTTTTAGAGAGCACACCAGAATTGTATATTGTGGACAAATGCTGTTAAAAGTTGTGCACCTCCGACAGTAATGCTATTTCAGTGTGGACATGATATATGGAGTTTATAGCCACAGAGAAGCCAGCAGCATATCACCATCTTTCATGCAGGGCCAAACTTAATCTTGTGGCACGTAATATTATTTGAGTGTTTAAAAAACAAGAGAGAATTCATGCAATCCACCATGATGCACTAGGAGCTAATTTACAGTTTTACCACTGGATGAGGCAATCAATAACAAATTATTAGCTTGGTTATGTTGCAAATTACAATGAAGCCTTCTCAATTATCCCTCTCGCAACAGCGGGTAACTAATTAGGCAAATGAAAATGGCAACTGGCTTGCTGTACAGTCAACGTCTACATGAGACATGGCTATTCTCAACACTAACCATTGATTTAAAACTATCACAACAGAGTGAACTAAATTTTAGTTGACTTGTCAAACTGGATTAGGAAATGAAAATGTTAGCAGAGAATGTGCAAGTGCAAAGATAATGACAGAGAATGCAAAAGCTACAGAAAAACACACATCCTCTTTGCATACTGTAGGCACTTGGATCAAGACTGCTCATTAAAGGTTATGTAATAGAGGATGGCTGGGTGTTGGTATTGGCTCATGTGTAGAAAGTGTTGTAGTATGCAGGAAAAATGAAAAACAGGCCAGGATGGGAAAAACATTACTACTTGACCTTATGCTAATATTTCAAATGCGAATGTACAGAAAAAATAAGGAGTAATTTTGTAAATAATCATCCTTGATGATTTTTTCTTGATGTTTTGAAGTACAATAATTTGATTTACTATAGATTAGTGGCAGACCAATGTGGACATTTCAGTGATGATGTTAATGTCTTATTTTTTTATTGAGAAATTAACTAAAAATAACAAATTTACAAATATTTACAGATTTATTAGTCTTGCCAATCAAACATATGTACATTCTGAACAGTATTGGGTGTAACTAGTTACTAAGTAATTATTAGTTATTGTCATTTAATTATTTTTCCCTTGAAAAAGCAAAGGGATTATTTCTGTAACTGAATTACAGTTACTTCTGATGTAATTGAACTAAATACTGTGTATAGACTGTAGAACAATTATATATAATACAATAGTGGAATTAACATTAAAAATGTAATTCTAACTTTAATGTGCATGTTTTTAACTATCCTTCTTAATACTTAATAAGAATAATTTATGTAGTTTTATATTCATTTTATTTATTTAGTAATCAGTAATGAATTACTTTTTTAGAGTAACTTCCCCAACATTGATTCAGAATAGGTAATATAATGGGGTAATATCATAAATAATTATCCTCTATGAGTTCATTTTTTTTTTATATATATTTTACTATGTACAGATAGGGCAGATAAATCATAAATTATTTTATTAAAAGAGTTTTTATTTTTATTTTTTATTAGGATTAAATATATTGTTTGAATATTACAAAAAAACTAAAGTTACAATTTTTTTAAATGAATGGTAACACTTTACAAATAAGGTTTTATAAGTTAACTTCTACAATACTTCTACAGCATCTTAGTTAGTGTTAACTTCAGCACTTTCATTATTCAAATCAAAAGTTGTATTTGTTAACATAAGTTTTGTTTGTGAGTACCAGATGCTCCCCTAGTTGAGATTTATCTGATTTTGATATTTTCATACATCTTAATCTGGCCAATAACCACATCTATTAACATTCAAAATTCAAACGTTCTCCCCAATTTATGGTTGTTTAAACGTGCTCAGGGTTTGATGTGACATCATTAATGCCCATTTGTGTTATTCAGTGAGTTAATAAAGGATGGATTATTTCTAAATACCAGATTGAAGAGAAAGCAATAAAATACACACTTCCTACAATTCCATTATCATAAATTAGAAAAAGCCTATTCTGATTTAAACAGAATCCAAAATGTTCAGGAATGCTAGAGCAATCCGAATTTATGAAGAGGAGGTCATGTACACACTTCTGGTTTGTAATCTGAAATTTGTAGTTGGGCATATGCGCTTTACTCAGCTGGTTTCTGCTGATGTTAAAGTGCTGCTGTGATGAGAAAGAGGTCAGTCTGAACCAGCTGCATTAAGCCCAAGAGAAGCGCTTAGAAAAAAGAAAAAAAAAACAACACATAAAAAGCAAATTTTCACAAGCAAGCACATGTAAGGTTCAAAAGCAGTTGCTAACAACTTGCATCCCAACAGTGATTCAACAGCTGTTAGCTAATTAGTCCCAATGCCAAATAGCGAAGGCGTTAAGGATCTACACAGAAGTGCCCATGCACAAGCATCACCCACACGAACAAATTAAGGCTCAAAACAGCTGGTGGCACTTCTAAACTGGCCTTGGAGAGTGGGTCGAGCTGGCAGTGCTTCTGAATGCGGCGTGCTTACCAAAGTGGTAGAAGAAAGATCAAGCCAAGGAAAGCACTCAAGACTCCTTTCCTCTGGGATACTTGCAAAAAGGCCCATTGCACTTTATGGCTGTCAAGCTATTATAGAGCATGAGAAAATAAAACTCCCATCTGGGACACTTCGCTAGTTTCACAGGAGTAGTGGACAGTCTGAGTGGACGGTCAATTATCCACGGGCCGTGTGCACTTGGCTTAAGGAACTTTCCTTGATTAGACTAATGAATGCAAACGCAGTGCTTCTGGCAATAGCACCCAGATCAGCCAGGATAACACGCACCCAGCAGGCTGCCCAAGCCCTAGCATATTTCCATGGAAACAGACCCAACTAATGAAGAAGTCGTTAATGCCGCTGGAAAATTGCGAATGACTGCACAGGTCTGTTTTGCTACCTTACAGACAAGATAGGTCTCCTGTGAGACAAGGGAGCAGGTATAGCCAAAGAGCAAACACGATCTCTCTTAATGAGCTCCACTTCTTCATTTAACACCTTATCAAATGACAGTGATGTCAGACGGGGGCATCAAGATCTGTCAGCGAGAGGGAATTGCACTGAGCCTGGTGCTTGAATGTGAGCAGATTTTTAGATGTCAACAGCAGTTTCTCATGTACCTCCAGGTCTGTCCATCTGACAGTAAGATGAACAACAGAACATAATCAGCTTCAAGCACACAGGGTAATAACACTGAGCTTTTTGCCCCAGGCCAATCCTATAAAAATCCTCATTAACATCATATTGTCAAACACTTGCAGGAGTATATTAGGAGTTTCAGGTGTGAAGACATAACACACCTGTGTAAAAAAATAAAATAAAATAAAACAGAACAAGCAGAACAACAATAATAATAAAAAAATTATTCTTGAGCACCAAATCAGCATATCAGAATATTTTCTAAAGGATCATGTGAAACTGAAGTCCCCACAAAGATAATGAACCAGACGTGTGTGTGTGTGTGTGTGTGTGTGTGTGTGTGTGTGTGTGTATTCATTGACATATCCACTCACAATATAACAAAATGGATATTACTCTACATTTCTCTTGTGGAAGGATACATATAAATGTTAGTTGCATCCCAAAAAATACAGTTTGTGGATTACTTATTCTTTATCATGTGTTGGATCTTTGTGGTATTGGTATTGTCGATGCAACAAGTCTCCAAGCAGGGCAGTAAAAAGGACATTGACTAGTGAAATCCAGTCTTCCCTTCCACTGGTGCCAAATAAAAAAAAAAGATTAGGTTTGTGATTTACTTTCTTTCCACTTTTCCTCCTGTCAGCACAAAGCTTCTATTGCACCATCATTTGGCCTGTGAACAGGTCATAAGCTTGGTTAGTTGGGTCATATACTTCCAAAAATGTATCCAATAAGTACATATCGATCCTTTCAAAAGTCAAACTTAAAAGGAGAGTCTTCCACATTACACAGGCTGTTGGGCTGCCAACTGTGTTGATCTCTCTGGCTATATGTCATATGGTTTTGGCAGCAATAAACTGTCAACCACTGTGCTAAGACCTCTCCTCACAGCATGGTGCTCTCCATAACCTAATCACATTCTACACTTCTTAACTCGAAATTCAATTAAAAAAAACATCGGCTATTGCCTACATTTAATTGATCCAGATAAATAAATATTTAAAAACAATGCACATCATGTAATTTGATCGTTTTCTCCTTTTATTTTTTAGACCTTGAAAGCTAAAACATATAGTTCTGACTCTAAATTCATAATCCAGAGCCACACATATCTAATTAATTGCAATTTTTTCTGTAATTTATTTCAGAACCCAGATAGTTATTATATGCTAGCCAAAGGACTTGGGGAAACATTAGCAAAGTTCTTCAGAAAAAAGCTAAAAACATTAAATATGAATTGCAGATGTGTTATTTTTGACACCCCTAAACATAATACAATAATTATATGAACCATTATATAATTTGATTACATTATTGACATCAGCTGAATTCTCCAATTATCCATCAAGTTGCGACATTGCTTAGTAACTGTAAAAACTGTAAAAAAAATGTATAGGCAGAACTATCAAGTGTTGAGTTTGTCGTACTCATGCATGATAATTGCTCGTTAATTGCTAAGTACTGATAGCAATTAAGAGAAAATATTTAGATAATTAACTTTTTTTTTTAGTTCTTTCAAATCGAATAATCGAGTTGTTTACTTCACTATAAACCCTTATAAGTTGTCAGTACTTAAAGTTGAATGAGAAAAGTTCAAATTTTATTTTGTACTTGAACTTGAAATATCTGAGTACACTAATTTATACATTTAACTGAAATCAGGTTTCATTTAAATAATCAGGAGTTCAATTAGGCTCACACAGCCTCAATCAGAAGATCTGGAAGCTCATAATTCATGTACAGTAAAATATCTGTTACATATTTGCGGGAACCAATCACAGACTGACTTATCCTGGCTTATTATCACGCGGGTTTAACACAATGACGGATAGAGAAGCGATGAATCAGTGCCCCGTGGTCTTGTGGTCTGATTGGACTATCCAGTTGCGTTATTTGAGTTATTTGAATTATGCCCGTTGATCACGCCTCTTGTGCAGTAGAAAATACATAGCAGACTCCCCAGACCAATGTTCAATCTTAAAAGATTTAGCTTGCCAGTCAGTTGAGTTTGTGGCAAAACCTTTTACAGTGCTTGTATATTGTTGTCTTTCAATGCATTTGATAATTCATGCTCAGAAAGTAGAACTGAAATGACATTCAGTACAAGATGAAAAGTTAAATAATTTAAAAATGCACCTGAAGACTATCTTTCCAGTCATGAATTTTGTCATTGAGGATTTCTTGAAAATACTGTGCAAAAATCTTGTCTTGTGTCGTGACCCCAATCTTGTGTCTCGTATCGTGAGCTAAGTGTCTCGTCACACCACTAGTTAAAAGTAATTGAATCTGCTCAGAAGAACGTTTCTTAAATCAGCCGCACCATTCTTAAATCGTAAATATTCAACATCAGAAATCCTGTTTTTAGGGGGGAACCCCGAGGACAAACGCGCATGCACTTTGTAAATTGTCACAGGAAACGAAACAACTTCATCCAAACATATTTCCTTTTTCTACACAAATTTTGAAAATAAGATAAGATTTAAGAAATCATTTAGTGTGGGCCAGCCTTTAGTGCTCCCTAGCAACTTCAAATCAATGTATTTACAACAGATTGGCCATGTATCTACGGGAGTATGTTTACTCTAGCAATATCTGCTTGTCCAGGCAAAGTTGATTACCACTTATGCAATTCTCCAGGTTTAGCATCTTGCATGCACTCATAAGTCCACATAAATACTAAATGTATGAGAAATCAGTAATTTAGGTGGCGCATTATGCCGAGGTTACCTTGTCATTTGCTCAGACACTGCAGGAATGCTGATGAGGGCCAGTACAGCACAAAGCGATTTAGGCACCCACCAGCTCAGATCCTGGGAGGTCTCATTTGCAGTGGAGGGTTAAGAAACACCTGTTTCTCAATTAAAATAAATATACAAAAGGAGATCTGCAACATATATGGCACACTGTCAGCTCATTGTCTCCATTAATTAAATTAAATTAAATGAGTTTCTGTGAAAACAAATACAATTGTAAGTGTTTTGCACATGTCATTTTCTCTTTACATAATTTTTAAGATCCAATTGAAGAGAAATGGGAAACAAATTAAAACACATTTACACTCTAACTGCTTAATATGTTTGTCGAAGTGTTAAATAAAATTGTTGATAACACCTTACAATAAGGTTTCTTTTGTTAACTAACAATGATCAATACTTCTATGTCATTTAATAAGTTATAGGGATAATGTGCATCCAGCCGGTTGTTATCGCAGAATAAACCCCAATAGGGTGATCAGGACACAAAGCGGAAGGGTCTTGCATCAACCTGAAGGGGTTTATTATGCAATAACAACCGGCTGGATGTACATCAACCCCCTTACTTCACGGCTACTTGCCACATAAGTAAATAATTAGATATAAAATATTGATCTGAGTCTAAATATTTTATTAGCTCTTTAAATGCAAACCTTTCGCAGAGAGAGAGCAGTTGCTAGCAAGTTCAAACTAAAAGGGATTGCGATACAGTCATACTACTTATTACACAGTATTTCACCACATAAATAATTATGGGGATAAGAGATATGGATTTGAGATGAAACTGTTTTAAAATCATACCTGTTTGTTATCTTCTAATACATTACAGTGTACAAAATAATCGTTGCAAAATGCCAGCAGCTGCGTTTGTACGAAACAAGAGAGAGCGAGTCCGCAATATCGGATCACATAAATAACTGTACACAAAATATTGATTTGAGTTTTAATATTTTGTTAGGTCACCAAAAGCAAAACGTCCATGTCCCGTGACAGATACCCAGATGTGCCTGTGTAATCAGCTTTTACCGGTTGTTATCGAGGGACAACATACCGCTGGATGGCATCAGAATTGAGTATTTCACAGAGCAGTGTAATAATCTTTATTAATGTAAAGTTCAAGATTTAATAATAAATTTGTATCATGAACAAAAAATGAACAATTGTATTTTTTATTAATTAATATTAACAAAGATTGATACATGCTGTAAAACACATATTGCTCATTGTTAGTTCATGTTAACTATTAATGCATTAGCAAATTTTATCATTTTAAGTGATACCAGATCTTTGCGATTCAAAGAGTCAAAATCACATATAGTACCATTTCTAAAAAGGCTAATAAGCTCAGCTCCAAAAATTATAGCTCGGCTCACCCTGTGCCCCAGATCTAGGCTCAGGTCGGTCAGGGTTACATTAAGCATGTCTAATTCTTCAAAGCCTGAGTCACACCAAATCTCTTTAATGCCTGCTCCAGTATGCCCTACCAAGGCCATTAGAAGGACAAAGGGGGCCCTGAAGGCAGGGGAATGGGGGTCTACACGGTTAAATGGAGGAATGACTGAATTCAGAGCGAAATGGAAAAGAGCTTCATAAAGAACCCTTTTGGTATGAGGGTGAGGGGCGGGTCACGGCAATCACAGAGCAAAGTCGCTCGTCTCACGCATGAGTGTGCCCGGTAAATCGCCGGGAGGCTGTCCTCCTCGCTAGCCTCATGGACGGCACAAAAAGGATAATCAGACTCAGTCGATAGGCCGATACTTCAGGCGTGTCCAGGAATGTATCTGATAACGTATCAAAGCGCAATTCATGGAAAAGGACACATCACAAAGAGTGTTCATGCCTTTGGGGCAGGTTGGCATCTGTAACGATGCAATTTCACACTTATCTGGGATTCTTGTACAAAGAGAGGAGCTACTGTCGAGAGCGTAGGTAGGTGTTTGGAGAGCATATCAGCTTTTTTGACCGAAATCTCTGAGCTTCTACGTGTGTAGGAGTAGTACTTCAACACACTAAAACTCGCTGGCCGCGTGTCAATGTGCGCACGACAAAATTAGCTTGCAACAATGGCAGAACACAGAGTTCGCAACTTTATGTGAGAGCTCCATCCAAGTTCTGGATGTGTTTTTTAACAAGGGTCTTGACCATCCAGCAGAGTGGCTCTTTTCTGTTGTCATGGCTCCAGATATGAAGTCACATACACACACACACACACACACACACACACACACACACACACACAATACACATCATTTGTCACAGCTGTGAGACAGTTCCATTTGGTGAGGGCCAATTGGGCTACTGATGTCTGGCAGAGTGAGAGCGTAATCTGCACAAGCTGACGAAAGCAGCGAAGCGACGCTGGTCGTGATCAGCTCAGCCATTTCTACCCTGAAGTGCCTCTTCAAAAGAGCCTGAAAAGAGCAAAACCTCAACAGTCCTCAGCACACCACAAACTCCATTAAAAGCGCAGCTTGATTGCAAGAGCCAGCATTTAATCTCCAGCTCTGACTGAATGCAAAAAGGTGTTTGAGTTATCGTATCAGTTTGTGACAAACCAGATTAAAGAAAGAGAGACAATGGACTGTGATTCGGCATATTTTGTTAGTTTGCTGCTTGACGGAAGGGTCATGGAGAGATGTTGATTAAGAAAAGAAGTACATTAACATTATGTTTGGCAATTACGGGTACCAATCGCCTCCCAAGGGTCTAATCAAGCCTGTTCAGAGGAGGTCTTCTCCATTTGATGTGCATTAGGTTACAAGTGTGATTTAACACAGTCTGTGGTAACATTCTCTTTAGTTTTCAGACAGAATGCAGGCCAGTAGATCACAGAACCTAATCTAACGCACAGCATTCACCTCGATTTACAAAAGTAGCCACTCCACAGCGGGAAGTTCACCCACATAATCACACTGAGCTACAGACTAAAAGAAATCTTTACTCTCAGAGGGGTTGCAAATTAGGACCATTTTTCACCAAACAAGCCTCCAAAAACTCTGGTTTCTGGTTGACATGCTACTCTAAAGTTCAGAGTGACTGTTTCCTAATCAGGCGCTATACACAGTTTCCAGCATCAAGTAATTTGTCAATTCACACTGAAAAACTATGTGACATAAATTCACAGCTAATCGCACGCAAAACATGATTTAATAGTATATCATATAATATTGATATAGCTGGAGCATGATTTTGTAACAATGAGATTTTACTATGGGCTGAGCTACTTAACAAAACAACTGAAATAGAAAACAAGCCAAATTCTATAGTGTTGCTAGTAGGGTTGTAAAGCGTCTTAACATTTCTGGTAAATTCCGTTTCCGAAAAATTCCCCAAAATCCTGGAGATTTTCCAAAAATTCTGGAACGTTTTTGAAAACTTTTTTGGGCAAACAAAAAAGAGAAAGCAAGTCATACAGTTTTGGATTGACGACAGAATATTATTATTATTGATGACAGAACATTAATTTAAATTAAAAAATAGCTACATTACTAACAGAGCTATCATAATAACTGAACTGAATGTGGGTAAAAATAAAGAAAAAAACATAAAGCAGGTGTAGAACCTGTACATACCCCCTAATTTGATCAATCTTGGCTTCTTTCGCTCTCGCTAGCCACGCTCGAGAATCGTGTGGGTGGTCAAACCCAATCTGAGAAGGCGGCAAAAAGGCCATCCTCCGATCTGAACTTGTGTCGGCCTGTATTATATCCTCACAGTCTAGCCACGTCCAGCCGTATCCAGTAACGCACCTTTCTCCAATTGCCCACTAGCCTGTAATACTGTATGTGTCTATCAAAGATAGCCTGGGGTTACACATCATCTCAACTCTCAGAGCTCACTGACACGATCAGATTGCATGCGTAGCTCACGTCACCTCTTTGTAGTTCAAGGTATGTTATGTTAGATGGTGATTCATTGGTTCAACATTCAATAGACTGAAAGAGGTCTGGAACTGAACCAATGATTTCAAAGCTTGAGCAATGTGATAGGTGAAATGTCAAGTCGTCTTCTCTCTAGCAATCCACTCACATACTGTACGGAGTATACATGTACAAAACTGCAAAAAATATTTTATATTATATTTTTTTTATTAATAATTTTGTCTTGTTTTCCAGTAACAACAGCTAAACAAACTTAAAACAACGAATTAACTATCTGCCAAAAATCAAGATATATTCTCTGAAACAAGTCTTACAGTTTTTCTCGATTGCTTAAACACTATAACCAGGCGTTTGAACTAAAATTTCAAAAACCATAACTCCATTTATCAAAAAGAACACCCATTTCCCTAAACTATAAACACTAGGGGGAGGGAGAGGAGGAGGAGGTGGAAGAAGGGCAAGGGCAAGGAGACAAGTGGCCTGTTCCCCATGAAAGCATCTTTTTGGGTGAGGCTGGTTTCAACCTGACCAAAAGAAGGAGAAGGGGGAGGAACATGATTGGCCATCGGGCTATAGTAAATGTCCCTGGTCAGCGCGGAGATAATGTCACTATATGCATAGCCATAAGCCAACGAGGGGTACTCTACTGCTATGCCATTCTAGGACCCTATAACACTATGCTTCTCCTTGCTTTTCTTGACGGTCTAAGAGAGCATATGTTCCAGCTGGACCTTAGAGAACCAGCACAGCCAGAGAAGCCTCACTACATTGTTGTTTGGGATAACGTCATCTTCCATCGTGCTGTTCTTGTTCATGACTGGTTTACCAATAACCCAAGGTTTTCAAACATCCTTCTGCCTGCATACTCATCCTTTCTAAACTCGATAGAGGAGTTTTTTTCTGCATGGTTGTAGAAAGTCTATGGCCGAGAACCTTATGTCCGAGTTCACCTCCTCTAGGCCATGGAAGAAGGCTGCCATGACATGACAGTAGATGCATGCCAGATTTTACCCTCGCTGCCTGGCTAGGGCCAATATAGCCTGTGATGTGGACGAGATTCTCTGGCTTGACCCAGAAAACAGGATGCTGAGGCGGAATTTTTTTTTTGTGTAGTACATGTATTAATAAAAATGTGCAAATGTATACATTGGTTGTGTCTCTTGTGTTCATCGTTCAAAATGTTTTTATTTATTTATTATTATTTATTTATTATTATTATTATTAAAAATAATAATAAAAAACCTGCACACAGAATCTCTTAGAATATAATTTGCACTTAGAAGGCTGTACCATTTTTTCATCCTCTACAGTTAAAGACCTGGGTGTTATAATTAGACAGCAACTTATCTTTTGCAAATCATATTTCAAATGTTACAAAAACAGCCTTCTTCCACCTCAGAAACATTGCTACGCAACGTAACATGCTATCTGTTTCTGCTGCAGAAAAGTTAGTTCATGCGTTCATGATCTCTAGACTAGATTACTGTAATGCTTTATTAGCTGGTTGTCCTGCATCCTCAATTAACATGCTACTATTGGTCCAAAATGCAGCTGCTAGAGTTCTTACTAGGTCACGAAAATATGATCATATAACACCAATTTTATCATCACTACACTGGTTACCTATTAATTTCCGTATCAATTAGAAAGTATTGCTACTAACCTATAAGGCCCTAAACGGTTTAGCTCCTGTGTATTTAACTGATCTTCTATCGCCTTATAACTCATCACGATCTTTACGATCACTAAACTCTGGGCTTCTGATAGAACCTAGGATATCTAAGTCCACTAAAGGAGGAAGAACGTTCTCACATTTGTCACCAAAACTATGGAATAGCCTACCTAATAATGTGCGGGGCTCAGACTCACTCTCACAGTTTAAATTAAAAACGCATCTCTTTAGCCAAGCATTCCCATAATGCTTCTCATAATCTTGTACTACAATTATATCAGTGCACATGACTGTCTTTGCTTAATGCTTTGAACAGCAGCTACGCTAATTATTTTCCCGTTCTGTTTTATCTTGGGACGCCCGTCCCGAGGTAACCATAGAGTCCGTTAGCTCCAGCCTCTCATACAGACTGATGACCATCACCTGTGAAGAGGTTACTCCAACTCCTGCGAGGACTGCATCAACGCGCTCTTGCTTTTTCCTTAAACCTAATCATTGCTACATGTATTCCTATTTCACTTCATTGTGCCCTAGTTTAATTCATTATTACACTGATAAATACATTGTTAGCTGATCTGTGTCCTTTGAACATTTCTGAAAAGCATAATGTGGACAAATCCCTTAAAAATTGTAATGTAGCCATATGCTTTTTCTGTGAAGCTGCTTTGAAACGATATACAGGGAGTGCAGAATTATTAGGCAAGTTGTATTTTTGAGGATTAATTATTATTGAACAACAACCATGTTCTCAATGAACACAAAAAACTCATTAATATCAAAGCTGAATATTTTTGTAGTTTATTAGGAAGTAGTTTTTAGTTTTAGCTATTTTAGGGGGATATCTGTGTGTGCAGGTGACTATTACTGTGCATAATTATTAGGCAACTTAACAAAAAGAAATGTATACACATTTCAATTATTTATTTTTACCAGTGAAACCAATATAACATCTCAACATTCACAAATATACATTTCTGACATTCAAAAACCAAACAAAAACAAATCAGTGACCAATATAGCCACCTTTCTTCGCAAGGACACTCAAAAGCCTGCCATCCATGGATTCTGTCAGTGTTTTGATCTGTTCACCATCAACATTGCGTGCAGCAGCAACCACAGCCTCCCAGACACTGTTCAGAGAGGTGTACTGTTTTCCCTCCTTGTAAATCGCACATTTGATGATGGACCACAGGTTCTCAATGGGGTTCAGATCAGGTGAACAAGGAGGCCATATCATTAGATTTTCTTCTTTTATACCCTTTCTTGCCAGCCACGTTGTGGAGTACTTGGACGCGTTTGATGGAGCATTGTCCTGCATGAAAATCATGTTTTTCTTGAAGGATGCAGACTTCTTCCTGTACCACTGCTTGAAGAAGGTGTCTTCCAGAAACTGGGAGTAGGACTGGGAGTTGATCTTGACTCCATCCTCAACCCGAAAATGCCCCACAAGCTCATCTTTGATGATACCAGCCCAAACCAGTACTCCACCTCCACCTTGCTGGCGTCCTGAGTCGGACTGGAGCTCTCTGCCCTTTATCAATCCAGCCACGCCCATCCATCTGGCCCATCAAGATTCACTCATTTCATCAGTCCATAAAACCTTAGAAAAATCAGTCTTGAGATATTTCTTGGCCCAGTCTTGACGTTTCAGCTTGTGTGTCTTGTTCAGTGGTGGTCGACTTTCTGCCTTTCTTACCTTGGCCATGTCTCTGAGTATTGCACACCTTGTGCTTTTGGGCACTCCAGTGATGTTGCAGCTCTGAAATATGGCCAAACTGGTGGCAAGTGGCATCTTGGCAGCTGCACGCTTGACTTTTCTCAGTTCACGGGCAGTTATTTTGCGCCTTGGTTTTTCCACACGCTTCTTGTGACCCTGTTGACTATTTTGAATGAAACGCTTGATTGTTCGATGATCACGCTTCAGAAGCTTGGCTATTTTAAGACTGCTGCATCCTCTGCAATATATCTCACTATTTTTGACTTTTCTGAGCCTGTCAAGTCCTTCTTTGACCCATTTTGCCAAAGGAAAGGAAGTTGCCTAATAATTATGCACACCTGATATAGGGTGTTGATGTCATTAGACCACACCCTTCTCATTACAGAGATGCACATCACCTAATATGCTTAATTGGTAGTAGGCTTTCCAGCCTATACAGCTTGGAGTAAGACAACATGCATAACGAGGATGATGTGGTCAAAATACTCATTTGGCTAATAATTCTGCACTCCCTGTATGTATTGTAAAAAGCGCTATACAAATAACTGTGAATTGAATTGAATTACAAGTAACATAACTTACCAGTTTTGGAAATGTTGTTTTGAATTATTGCAACAGTGTGTAAGACTATGTTGTAGTGTGTTTTCTTGAGGGCTTGTGTGTGTTGTCTGAGGGCAAAGTTTGGTTTTTCAGCAAGGGTGAATGATTTTGAGTGTAGAGCTTAATTTGGACCTGAAAATAGGATGTTTGGGGAATTGGGGGAGATGTTATGGATTTGTGTTTACTGTTTTGAGAATATGAGGCATAGTTTCAAGAAATGTATTTAAGCAATCGAGAAAAACTGTAATATCTTGCAAAAGAGCTTTTTAAGGATGTTTAGTAAATGTAAACAGAAAAAAATAAACATAAATACTGATTAAGAAAAGACCTTTTGACTGGCTAGCATTATGGCTATTAGAGTTGAATGTGAGCTGAATGTAAGATTTTGCTCATGGGCTAACCACCAGGCCACAGCTCTGACAGCTAGCATTTATAAAACTGTAATAAAAGAAATGAAATAATGAGGAAAAAGAAGAGAATCAGTGATGCAAGGAAACATAGTTCCTTCTTATACGCACACTGAGACATTAACTCGCTGGGTGGGATGAGGGGGCGGCCTTTCCGTTTCACCACAAAAATTAGCCGTAAAATTTGTGTGACTGTATTCCCCTGAGTGTACTGGAAGTCGTTCAAAAAATCATTTACATAATGCATTAAACGCCTGCAGGAATCTAAAAAGACATTGCTGTAATTTTCACATATTTTTAAAGGAACAGTTGATTCAAAAATTCTTTCAAAATTAATTTAAAAGTCATTTAGTCAATCCATTGACTTTTCTTCAAAAGGTGAATTTGTTAAGCATATGAATGACAAAAAGCTCCATAAAAGTCTATATATTCCAAAGTTGTCTGAAGTCACACAATACATTTGCAGGAGGAATAGCCTGATGTTTGTAATTAGTCTCTAAAACAGCTATTTTTATGGTTCTTTTGCATTCTTTTTGAAGTTTAAAAGTCCCTTTCCCTATTTATCGTGAAACAAATAACCTTCTACATTTTTCTAAATCTGTCCTTTTGTGTTTATAGAAGAAATTTATACAGGTTAGGATATACATGCGAGCAAATGATGACAGTATCTACTTTTTGGGGGGTGAACAATCTATTTAGGAACCTGAAGTGAGCCACAGTACTGGATATTGGAAAGGTGTTGTAAATTACAAAATGATAATAGTGCAGTAGGTCTGTGACCTCCACAGACAGAGTTCAAGGGGCAGAGAAACAGCTGCAGCTTTTTTCCAGGGACAATGAAATGATAGACAGGGATGTGCATCAGCATAAAAGCCAGGGTTGGGACTTCTGATGTGCCTGCACAAAAGTGCCATCCTTTTCTTAACACCGGCGTATCTATTAATAAACTGCAACTCCTTAGCAAAGTGACTCAGGTCAACAGGTCAGAAACTGATGGCTGCGGCACAGAGAGTACGATGAGACCATCTCACAGCTTAAAGGACAAAACAGAGCTAAAAGATAAAGAGACTAAAGCTTTTAGTGGTCTGTTATAAACCTGATTAAAGAACAATGTTTATCCTATGCTGCTGCTTTGTTGAAAGGGCCATAAATTTCACACAATCTCTCTGACCCTTTCATGCCTTTGGTTGTTGTAACTTGTTTAAAGTTCATTTAAAGTAGCAGGACCAATTCTGGAGAAACTGAGCCCATTTCTACAGCATCAGTGTTGACAAGTGAATCGATTTAACTCAATAAAAACACACGTAACTTGTTAGAAACTAAACAAACCCTAACAGCGACCCTGGGAAATTTAGCTGATAATTAAATTGATTGCAAGTGACATTAAAAGACATCTAGCTAACTGGGCAATGATATAATATCCATGAAAGTAGAGTACAGTCACACAGCAAGACACAACAGACCTCACAAGTATACAGGATATACACAACAGCAATGCTCAAAGTTTTGTTGAGGGGAACTAGGTTCCCAAATTACACACAAATTACACACTACTACATATTTTGAACACACACACATTATATATATATATATATTATATATATATATATATATATATATATATATATATATATATATATATATATATATATATATATATATATATATACACACACACACACACACACACACACAAACACAGATCAGATGTGCACATTATGACAACCTTCTTAATATTGTGTTGGTCCCCCTTTTGATGCCAAAACAGCCCTGACGCGTTGACGCATGGACTCCACTAGACCCCTGAAGGTGTGCTGTGGTATCTGTCACCAAGATGTTAGCAGCAGATCCTTTAAGGCCTGTAAGTTGCAAGGTGGGGGCTTCATGGATCGGACTTGTTTGTTCAGCACATCCCACAGATGCTCGATTGGATTGAGATCTGGGTACTTTGGAGGCCAAGTCAACACCTCAAACTCGTTGTTGTTCTCCTCAAACCATTCCTGAAACATTTTTGCTTTGTGGCAGGCGCATTATCCTGCTGAAAGTGGCCAAAGCCACCAGGGAATACCGTTTCCATGAAAGGGTGTACATGGTCTGCAACAATGCTTAGGTAGGTGGTATGTGTCAAAGTAACATCCACATTGATGGCAGGACCCAAGGTTTCACAGCAGAACATTGCAAAAAGCATCATACTGCCTCCGCCATGTGGAGGTGCCATGTGTTCCTCAGGTAAGCGTTGCACACGCTCCCGGCCATCCATGTGATGTAAAAGAAAATGTGATTCATCAGACCAGGCCACCTTCTTCCATTGCTCTGTGGTCCAGTTCTGATGCTCACGTGCCCACTGTTGGCGCTTTCGGCGGTGGACAAGGGTCAACATGGGCACCCTGACTGGTCTGCAGCTATGCAGCCCCATACGCAACAATGATGCACTGTGCATTCTGACACTTATAAGAACCAGCATTAACTTCTTGAGCAATTTGAGTGAGTACCTCGTCTGTTTGATAGGACCATGCGGGCCAGCCTTCGCTCCCCACGTGCATCACAGCTAGCTACAAACTAACTAGGAGTTACTAGTCCCTGGTGTTAAATTTACATCTAAAGAAATATTTCACAAGGGACTGGTGCAACTGTACCTTTGTGTCTTAGAATTATAAACTAGTTTAACTGAGAAGATGTGCTTAGTCAACAGTTCCACCAGAAAAATGCTAGTTGCATTAAAGCTCAGCTTGTAAACAGCATGACTAACAGCAAACCAGCCTGGATTTTCATTTAAATTCAAGCAAACTCATTCCTTATAAATGTGTAATTCAAAAAATAATCACGTCCTCCCTGTCGGATGCAATTGCATCCTTGATTCTGTCAACGTTCTGCTTCGAGAAACATGCACACATGTCTTGTAACTTATCTGATTGTTTATAGCTAATTATTTTGGGGGCGCTGAAGGTGAGAAGCAATAACGGATTGGGCGGTCACCCTGAAGGTCCAGGTTCTGTGTGTTATTAATAAGACATCACTGCAGTCCTGATCCCATCAGCTGCAGGTGGACTGGGGCATTCGCGTCCACGGGGGAATTAGAACCCCTTCTGTCAGCCTGGGGTCACCAGAAAACGAAGGGGCAGACTGGATTCAATCAGTAACCCTGTCTAAATCACTCCAACACAAACATAAACACGCACATACAACACCTTTCACTATCAATAAATCGGTGGCAACAAACAAACAAAACTATGAAACATCTTGTAATGTGGACCAAAGCCACCACAATGCTCTTGTAATCAATCCTCTCAGGGATTTGGAAGTTGCACTATTGAAGTTTTTGCGATAAATAGCTTGAGGCACCAATAAATAAATCTTCAAAAGTCCCTGCATGCAGGTCATCTCCTGAGAGAGTAACCTATGGACTAATAGATGTGACAAAGCAGAATGAAGGAATGCTTCAGTCTGGATCTAATGGATGTGTCTCTTAGTCTGGATTTTCAATCTTGCAGTGTGTTATCACAGGAATAGAGATGACAATCACAATAATAAAGTACTTATATATCCTGTGCATGTTTCGAAGACATTATATAGCAGTACTTGAGTCTGTATGCATGTGAATGGGCAAATCTCCACTGGCTCAAGTGCATGAATGGCCATTTATTTCCTGACGGTTTCCTGAGAGTTGTCACTTTGGACCTTAAGACGACTGAATATGGTCACATTCAGCTATTGATTAAAATATAATATATGGGCGTTTTCACACCTGAAAGTCCGCACCAAGGCTCGAACCAAAGTTCATGTTTTGATACATTTTATCCATTCGGTTCGTTTTGGTTTGGTTTTACACTGCAATTATGCGAGCGCACTAAAGACCTTTACATGACGTACTTGCGTCCAGTCGTCATCAGTTATGTGGGCTGCATCTTAACATTGATTAGTTTGTTAGCGGACGTGCGTCTGACGTCAGAGTGTTGTCAATTCGGCAGGTAACTTTGACAAGATGAATAAATGAACAGACGCATACCGTTGCCACTCTGCTGTTATTGCTATGGCATTACTATCTGCAGCACTATATTCGAGGCTAGTCAAATTCGCCAAATGAACATCCTCGTTGTGCAAACATTTTATGGGCACCGACAGGAAAGGAGGAGAAGACTCAAGACCATATTTTAATTAAAAACCTTGTCTCCTCCTCTCCCCATGTGCTACGGCTCATTTTTCCTGCTATCTTCTGTGACAGTTCTGGTAGTTCTGTCTTCTTCTGTTGTTTGGGGTACGCGGGAACCACCGGAACTTCCTGTAAATGGTCTGAAAGTCCAAACCATAAAGACAATGCTTTCACACTATCAACGAACCGAACCTTTGTTAAGTTTGATCCGGACCGAGACTACCTCTTTTCGTAAGACCAAATTTCGTCTGTCTGGTCCGGACCATGGTCCGAGGTAGGTTTCACACCTGTAATGTTGATTCGGACCAAACTGAAAAGTCTGAAATTCCAAACCAAACAAGGTAGGTGTGAAAATGCCTTTAGAAACATGTTGATGGGTAAATTGATTTTATCCTCTGGTTCTTTTTGATGTTATCATAAATAGTCAGTTGAGACAGACTGCCACTTACAGTCTCAAACGAGTCTCCACTGACCATTTGCAATCTTTATTTTAAGCTTTATTAAGACCCACAGATTCCTAGTTTTTGTTAGTAACAATTTTCTGTATTCGTGAATATGCCACATTTATTGCTGTTATGCTTAAATTGTATTTTTTCGCAAAATATTCCTTTAAAGCAGCACCTAGCTGACAAAGTTTAAATCCTTTGTTTTGGAACAATGGTTAAGCACTTACGTGACCATAGTGTTGTCCGAGTTGCATCAGAACACAATAGTGTTTACACTACAAATACAATGTGGCCATACATATGTAAGCCCCAAGAGACCATACATTATTTTCTTGTTATGTTGTGACCATGATATAGCAAAGTTGTGTTCTTGAGATTTTTACTTTATTTTCTCAATTCTCAACACATAACATAAGTTGTCTATGGTTTAAAATATATGTACTTTCTTGACATAAATATTGTTTTCTCAAGATCTCTACAGTGGATCTCAACCTTTTTTTGAATCAAAGGCCCCTTATTGTCCAACACAATGTTCAAGGTATTCGCCTATATAATCTTTTATTATAAACAGACATTAAAAAACAAACAGAAACAATTATTGAGGGTCAGAAAAAATCTAAGAAATGTGTTTTCCTTTTTATTTTAGGAATTTTAATGTATAAATAATTATGAATATTAATTGTATTAAAATAAGATATTCATTTAAATAATTAAGTCATCCTGTGCACCTCTGGAAGTTTGCTGAGGTCCCAGAAACATGTGAAAACATGAGAAAACAAGGCAAAAATATAATAATAATAATAATAATAATAATAATAATAATGCATTGCCTCTCAGAGCTTTTGTACATACCTGATCATGGAATCCTGTTTACACTCATTATGTTTGGCTGTCCACTTGGAATCGATTTTAATATCAGGTGTAAATGGGACCTTTCAATCAGTGAGAGGCACAGATTAAAAATTACTGAAAGAGATTAACAGAATATTAAAACTGTAAATAACTTCAAATTGGTTTTAGATTTGCTTAAAAATTTTATAGTGTACGAAAATATGGTGTATAGTGAGAAGACCAAGTTAATTAAATTATAAAAGGTCACTTACCGTAAAGAGCAAGATAAGGAAATGGATCGCAGATGAAAAATTGCAAGGAAGTAAACGGTGCAAGCTTTCCCTGATTTCTAACACATACATGCGGCGCAGTTCTGTGATAAACTGCTTTGAAAGCCTGGGTGCATCTTCACTGCTGCTGGACAGGATGTTTTTTGTATGACAAGGTTTCTCAGACATTAACAATGACTCTCTGGGAGAGGTTCAAATATCTAGCTTGGATGCATTGCAAAAAAAAAGCAGCAAGAAATTGAGTTCAAGATCTCACTGCGGGAAAAAAATGATCGAAACATGGCTCAGTAATTAGCTGACGGGAGGCTAATGGGCAAAGCTACAAATAGTTGCACAAGACTTGTTCCTGCCTCTATCACAGCTGCTTGTTGATACGTCTAATGCCATTACTACTGAGACATCACAGCTGGAAAAAAAAAATCATAAAATTAAATGCTAACAAAAGACAAATTCAAATATTTTTCATAGCAATGAATCAAAAGTGAAAGCTAACACTGACAGCAGCATTTTATGTGCACTTCACAGGGAATCGAACCCACAAACTTATCGCTCAAAGTGCCATGATCTACAAAGTGAGCAATTCGATCTATAACAGGTGACATTGCGATAAAATTCTTTGTCAGAACACATTGATTAAGGATGAGCATGCAGCTGTGGGTGGGCAGAGGCCCCAGCCTCTCAAGTCTGCTTATTTAATTTAGTCTAAGAGCTTTCATAGTCATCACCATCGAGTTTAATAAAATCTCCTCCCAGATGGTAGAAGAGAATGCAGTGGCACTACAGTGAGCCTTTTATTGGATAGTAAATGGTAAAAGTGAAAATCTATTGTGTAAATCACTTGCAAGTTCTGAATTAAATGAAGATAAACTGACCTTAATAAAAGGGTTTTTAGTACAGTCTGCCACAAAAAGGACTACAATGTTTCACCACATGCCATAAAGCAGCGTTTCTCAATGGATCCTGACACAAAAATGGGCCAAAAAAACCCCAGACAAACAAACAATACATGCAAATAATAAAATGGAGCTAACCCTATATGTGTGCATAGTTAGTGAAAATAAAAAAAAGTACAAAAAACGTTTACCGTTCAAAAGTTGAAATTAATAATTTTTTTCAGCAAGGATGCAATAAATTGATCAAATGTGATGGTAATAACATTTATAATTTTACAATGGTACGACTTTACAATAAGGTTTCATTAGTTAACATGAACTGCACTTCTACAGCATTATTAATCTTTTTAATGTTCATTTCAACATTTAATAATACATTAATAAAATCAAACGTTGTATTTGTTAATACTAAGAAATGTTTCTTGAGCAGCAGATCATATTAGAATGATTTTTGAAGGATCATGTGACACTTCAGACTGGAGTAATGATACAGAAATAAATTATAACAGGTATTAAAATAAAAAAGATATTTTAAATTGTAATAATATTTCACATTATTACTGTTTTATCAGTTAAGCCTTGGTAAGCATAAAAATTTACCCCAAACTTTTTTTAAAAAGAAGAAAAAAAAAGATTTTAGAAAATTTATATTTTGTGGACTATATTTTGTACAATAAATGTATTGTACAAATATATTTAGGAAATACAATAAATATTTTGGGTTAAGCCACCACTGGATGTCCAATGTAAAATCTGAAGTAAAACCACTGCCATAAGGACTAATAGATCACTTTGGAAGGGTTAGATATTCATCATTTTGTATCAACTGGGAGCATGAGAAAATGCTGGAGGGGATTATAATGTTCCTGCTGAGTGGAAACCATTTAATCTGCCTTTCCCAAAAGTCTGCAACCCACTTACTCATTCTAAGCATCAAAGTATATGATGATGTGCAGAGTCCAAATAATTAATCATGATCTGTAAATGTGTCGGGCAGCGCTGCTGAAAAGATTATGTTGGTTTATGCTTGTTAGATGCTGTTGAACCAGCATAACAATTCATCAGCTGGTTGATTAAAAATGTGTTGCTAGTTAAGCTAACTAACCCAAAAGTGCTACCTTGTGCATCAACAAAGTGTTTACAGTGGGGCAAAAAAGTATTTAGTCAGCCACCAATTGTGCAAGTTCTCCCACTTAAAAAGATGAGAGAGGCCTGTAATTTTCATCATAGGTAAACTTCAACTATGAGAGACTGATCTGATTGTATGATTTTTAAAGAATTTATTTGCAAATTATGGTGGAATATAAGTATTTAATCACCAACAAAAAAGCAAGATTTCTGGCTCTTACAGACCTGTAACTTCTTCTTTAAGAGGCTTCTCTGTCCTCCTCTCGTTACCCATATTAATGGCACCTGTTTAAACTCATTATCAGTATAAAAAGACACCTGTCCACAACCTCAAACAGTCAGACTCCAAACTCCACTATGGCCAAGACCAAAGAGCTGTCAAAAGACACCAGAAACAAAATTGTAGACCTGCACTAGGCTGGGAAGACTGAATCTGCAATAGGTAAGCAGCTTGGTGTGAAGAAATCAACTGTGGGAGCAATTATTAGAAAATGGAAGACATACAAGACCACTTATAATCTCCCTCGATCTGGAGCTCCATGCAAGATCTCACCCAGTGGGGTCAAAATGATCACAAGAACGGTGAGCAAACATCCCAGAACCACACGGGGGGACCTAGTGAATGACCTGCAGAGAGCTGGGACCAAAGTAACAAAGGCTACCATCAGTTCCACACTATGCCGTCAGGGACTCAAATCCTTCAGTGCCAGAAGTGTCCCCCTGCTTAAGCAAGTACATGTCTAGGCCCGTCTGAAGTTTATTAGAGAGCATTTGGATGATCCAGAAGAGGATGGGAGAATGTCATATGGTCAGATGAAACCAAAATATAACTTTTTGGTAAAAACTCAACTTGTCGTGTTTGTAGGATAAAGAATGCTGAGTTGCATCCAAAGAACACCATACCTACTGTCAATCATGGGGGTGGAAACATCATGCTTTGGGTCTGTTTTCTGCAAAGGGACCAGGACGACTGATCGGTGAAAAGGAAAGAATGAATGGGGCCATGTATCGTGAGACTGAGTAAAAACCTCCATCAGCAAGGGCATTGAAGATGAAACATGGCTGGGTCTTTCAGCATGACAATGATCCCAAACACACTGCCCGGGCAGCTAAGGAGTGGCTTCCTAAGAAGCATTTCAAGGTCCAGGAGTGGCCTAGCCAGTCTCCAGATCTCATGAAAATCCGTGTTAATCCAGCGACAGCCCCAAAACATAATTGCTCTAGAGTAGATCTGCATGGAGGAATGGGCCAAACTACCAGCAACAGTATGCAAAAACCTTGTGGAGACTTACAGAAAACTTTTGACCTCTTTCATTACCAACAAAGAGTATATAACAAAGTACTGAGATTAACTTTTGTTATTGACCAAAAGTTTGCAAAGTTTAAAATTTGCAAATAAATGTGTGATTTTCTGGATTTCTTTTCTTATTCTGAAAAAAAGTTGAAGTGTACCTATAAAATTACAGGCCTCTCTCATCTTTTTAAGTGGGAGAACTTGCACAATTGGTGGCTGACTAAATACTTTTTTGCTCCACTGTAACTGATGAGTTTATATAATATTCTATAATATAAAATATTTTCTATAAAAATCGGGTTAAAAGGATCCTATTGTATGGCCCCTGAACTTTTTACAAAGGTGATTTGATAATTATAACCAAACCTGAGGCTATGATTACTCTGGCTCTTTGAAAGCATGGTGGATTTTAAATGAGGGGCAGTGTTCTTCCAAAGATAGATAGAAAACTTTGTGAGCAGGCTTCTCTATATGGATCAGTAGATATGGCCTGTGCCTTCTTTTCTGACCATCCTTTCCGCTCCCTTCATTTCTAAGAAACCGCTGTCTGAGAGTGTCTTTGAGAACCTCCACCTTCTAAGAATGCTTTGGCTCCTTTCATTTCTTCCTTCAGAAGCCCACAAGTCTTTTATTGGTCTTTCGCTCCCTGTCTTTCTTCGTGTCTCCTCCTGGTCCCTGCTGAGGAACAGTGAATTGATCTGCAGCTCTAAGCCAAAGATACATTCACAAGCACAGACACACACACACACACACACACACACACACACACACACACACACCCTTCCTGTGGTTTGCCAGTGATTGTATTCACACGCACACGAAGCAATCTTCAAAATGAAAACTGTAACAGGATTACTCTGAGACACCGCATTGTGTGACAGACATTGGACAAACTAAAAAAATATTGCATTTCCTGATATTTCTCGTTTTCAAGCAATGCTGCCAATCTTTTGGGTAAAATAGCAACTCAAACAGTCAAAAGAACCCCAAAAAGAGAGCAACACTCTGAAGCTACAAGAGCTGATTTCATGTAATAACTAATTGAAAAGAATGCCAACAGTCTTCAAAGACTATGTTAATATGATCTGTGAAAAAAACATTTCCAAGTTTGTTGTTAATAGTTGAGATAGCTGAATTCCTTACAAATCTGTGATTTGTTATTCACTCATGGGAACATTTTTGAAGAATTCTAAAAACCACAAAAATGTAAGTACCATAAAATACTATCCTTACTACTCATATACTATATTCCAAGTCTTCTAAACCTATGCAATAGCTTTGCATGAAAAGTCTGACATTAAGGTCATTATTTACTGATAATGTTTTTCCATTCCAAATATTCAAACCGGCATGTCACATTTGGTTGTAGCACACGTGAGAACCAATAACGTTTTGGCATCACTGAGTATTTTTTAATCAATTTTCAGAGAATAATGACTTAAATGACTTGATCTACACTCACAAAAAGCTATTGTGTGACTCCAGAAGACAGACTATAGCGTACAATAGACTACATTTATAGCGTTTTCTTTTTAAAGAGTGGAAGAACATGAGGAAAAGCAAATAATGACAAATGTCATTTTTCTTTAATGAAGCCAATCATTGTTAAGGTTTTCTATATTACTTCTCATGAGTCAATGACTGAAAATCTAAACTTAAAAATAAAGGTTCTTTATTTGCATGTATGGGTCCATGAAGAACCTTTAATATCCATGGAACCTTTCCATTGGACAGCTTTAGATTATAAAAATGTTCTTCTCATCAAAATTGAAAAATCTTTTGTTCTGGTTTCCTCTGCACTTTCAGGCATAGTTCTTCATAGACCGCTTGAAGCGCACCACTAACCACTGACATCTGGAAAGCTCAATGTCAGTGTCGAAATCTCAGTGAAGAGGGGCTAAAACACTTTAGGTGAACAACGGCTCTCCCAGGTAACATTTTACGAGGCAGTTCAATCAAAACAGCCAGACGGATACATTGTCAGAGGATTTATATAGAGTCTGGACAGGTCTCTTCTGCTCAGCCAATCGAAAGAATGCAAAAGAAAGAGACAGGCGGCATGAAAACATATGGGTGGAATAATTAATACGATTTTTTTAATAGCAAGCAAGTAATTTGTGGAGAACCACCCAGCTATGTGGTTAATTCATCTGTGAAGAACATTAGGAATCTTTATCTGCGTTTAGCAGCTGTCATTTACAAACTCTACATATACGTCTGACAACCCAACCGACTACAGTAGTCCATCAAAGGAATAATTGTCATTATGCTATGGTCCTTGGGGGGTTTTATGTAATTTTGCTGGAAAAATGACAAATTAGTGAAGTTGTCAGTTTGTTAGGAGCATCTTAATTATCTGTCATTTTACTCAGCGACGCCATAAGAAATATGAACAGCTCTTTGAGAATCAATAATTCTTTGGAGGCCGCATATCATGCAAGGCTTGTCATTTATGGCATATTTTACAGCTGAGAACAAAGGAAAAATCATTTTACAAGGAATAAGATCAGTCTTAATGGTGTCTGCCCCGTAACTTGGATGGAAAGTAAATTAAAATAATTTAGTATAGTTCAGTTTAATTAGGAGGAAAAAAGGCATCCGTTGAATTCCTTTTTAATTGGTATAGGATTTCACAACATGATTTCTTGTTACCAAAGTCCTGAAGCATGACTGGGCTTTGTACCAGGAAATGAAAAGCAGCTGATAATCATAACAGACTAAAAAAAATAACAGAGCTGATATTGGATAAGCTTGTTAAAATTACCATTAAATATTTTCCTTCATTAACAATCAGACTGATGCCTGTTTTTTTTTTAGCTTACAGTGGATTTTTGTGGTGACTATTTCATTCTGAATTTTGTTTTTTTGTTTTTTTACATTCTCATTCCAAGTATTATATTGAGTCACTGAGTCCGATCATCTTATTCTCTGAGCTTGTCATATTAAGTCCACATTTTTAATTTGAACTGAACGATTCATTGGTGCATGTTTATTTCAATAAATAAAAAAATGTCATCAGATAAGCCAAATGTAGTAACTTGTTTTTCCTCTGAAAGAACTTTCCTTTTAATTTAGCAAATAGACAATACTACTGTATTCATGGGTATTGTTTAAGCGAACTCCCCTTTGGTCTGGCTAAATTCTGGTACGTAATGCACACTTTACATATTTTTATATAATATAGGGTTAGGTCAGGTTGTGTTAGGTCATGTTAGTATACACAAATATCGATATAAAAGTTAGATGAATCCCTAAATTAATGTTGGTAGAAACCAAGAAACTCACTTAAATTTGTCAAACAACATTCTGCCTAACTGGATAGCTGATTTAAAAAACATTAATCAATTTGCAGTTTCTAAATCCAGGTAGTTCACATATGACTGACCTTTATGACCTGTGACTACACATTGGGAGTTGAACATGCTCTAAAGATTGTCCTAATTAAGGTCTATTCCTCTAGACATTCGTGAAATGCCAAAGAGCCATTGTGACATTTAAATCAAGCTGAGAACTATGATCTTGTAAAACCGTCCATAATAAAATAAACTAAGGTTAAGAGATCTTTTCTGCCAGTTGCCTTCACTAAAGCTAAAGCGGCTTCCTGCATAGCACAAGCCTATTGTAACCCAATCCAATCTTTTACCCTCCAACCCAGAAAGAAATTACAACTATTAAAATGAAAATTAGTTGGAAATGATGTGGTTACAAGTTGTGGTGGATGGCATTTAATTTGTACTATTTTACAGAATAATTAGTGGTGTTTGCTTTGTTTATTCTAAACCTCTCAGTATTAAACTAACTCACTTAACTCATTTGTGGTATACAGACATGATGGATACCCCAATTATTGCAGAGAGGTGTGCTTACAGTGCTATTACTTTTGTGATCAGACTTATTAATATTTACCTGGTGGGCGATAAAACAGGTGGGAAAAAAATCCCATAAACTTAAATTTAATGGAAACCCCTGAGCCACATATACAATGTCATATTGTCATTGTGAATGTCATAGAGATTTGCGGGAGGTTAATTTGCCTTGGACCATAATCAACCAACTAGCAACAACCCAGAACTCACTAGTAACTACATAACACAGTAAAAAAAGGGAAAAAAACCCTCTTCGAACACATAAGCAACTTCACACAATCACCCACAACAAATAGCATCATGTCGGCGAATGCACAACCAAGCATTTTCATAAAATATCTGAATCAATACAACTCATTTGATATTGCATGGGTAGTAAGCATTAAACTGTAAAACCCAAATAAATAATTTAAGAAAACTGACCACCTTAAATCATTTAAGTAAAAAAATATAATATTTCATATGAATTCATAAAAAAAATCTAAATATTAGATAAGAATACTATTTAGACCAATGGAATAAAAAAGATCAGATTCATATTTTCTTATCTTGCATATCAGATTAATACTTTCTTATTTTCTTTTGTTATCACTGCCGTAACGCGCACAGATATTGCTTTTTAAATAAAGCAACATGCAGCATAAATGAACTTGCAGTAGTAATGAAATGAAATGAATTTGTTTCATTGTTTCCAATGAACAACTTAAATCTAGCTTTTAGTAAAATGAAGAAGGGGTTTATGATAGTACCACAAATGAAAACTCTTCCATTTCCAAAAAATGTCTGCACTTGAATGCAGTCAGATGCGTTGCATTATTGTCTCAAAGCATTAAAGATCTGCTTGTGTATGCCACACTTCGAGAACAAAAGAAATGCCCTCAGATCCCATCATCTCAGTGAATCTTTTAAGACTCCCCTCCCTTTCTGCTCAAGCTCACTTCACAGAGATAGACGTGTCCTACCTGTTTGCCGTGTCTGAGGCTGAATACTTCAAAAAAACTCCTAATAAAAATAGATTCTGGGAAGACAGGCTGCATTTGAAGCCTTTGCTTCGACTAATGGGGCTTTATGACAGCCCGTAGGATTATTCATTATCATTCCAATTTCTGAAACTAATGCCTCGATGAGCCCCTTTCATTCCGAGTATGAACTCTACAGGTGAACAAGGTAAAAGTATTCCATTTCCCCCTCGTCGCTGTGAAAACGGGGCTGTGACTGAATGCATGTGGAGGCAGTGTTAATCACAGCCATTGTGCTTCAGGTGTACTAGAGAGAGACACAAATCATGAAGTGGCCTGTAAATGAGTAGCATAATTCAGTTATTTAAATTCCAATCTTTGCCTATCTGACATTAAAAGGGATCTTTAGTGGCATTTTCATTAGGATTCTAAAATAACAGGATACAGCCCATTGTCTCCTGCTGCTTCCTTCTTTTTTCATCTTCATCAAAGAGAGTGAACGCAAGCCGCTGGACGACTTCCAAAAGAAGGATCACAGTGTACAGGAGAGGCCAGGTCTATTATTGGGTAAAGGGCCGACTGGTTGCTCTAATCCCCCTCCTGAATCATTAAGGAGAAAAACACAATTGGTGGCTAGTTTTGGTCTGTTTTTCCCACATTTTCTAAGAACTGTGCATGGGGCTTCCTGAGAATGATGTTGATAAACCTGCTGAAAAGACCAACATTAAAAAATACTTCTTGTTAAGACTGCCAGTTGCCTTTACTGAACCTAAAGTGACTTCATATAGCGCACGCCTATTGTAGATTTTTAACTGGATAAAAATCAACCCAATGTCTTGCCCTCCAACCCAGAAAGAAATTACAACTGTTAAAATAAAATTATTTGGAAATTATGTGGTTGGAAATTACGAGTTGTGGTGGATGGCATTTCATTTGTACTATTTTACAGAATAATTAGTGGCGATTGCTTTGTTTATTCTAAACCTCTAAGTATTAAACTAATGCACTTATCTCATTTGTACAGACATGATGGATACCGCAATTATTGCAGAGAGTTGTGCTTGCAGTGCTATTACTTATGTGATCAGACTCATTATATTTACCTGGTGGGCGATAAAAATCCCATAAACTTAAATTTCAACCCCGGAGCCACATATACAAGCAGAATGTCAGAGATTTGCGGGAGGTTAATTTGCCTGGGACCATAATCAACCCCCTAGCAACAACCCAAAGCACACTTCTTTACAAGCTAAAGTTGCTTAGCCAACTAGCTTAAAGATATGCTTCTTTACAAGCCTGAAGGCAGTGGTTCTCAACTCCGGTCCTGGGGACCCACTGTTTGGACATTTTGTTTGTCTTTTTTATTTAACACACCTAATTTAGATCATCAGTTTGTTAGGGTGTCAGAAAAGGAAGATGTACAAAATGTATAGAGCAGTAGGTCCCCAGGACCGGAGTTGGGAACCACTGCCTTAAGGTGTGGTCATATTACCAAAATTTAGCGGGCAAAAAAGCCCATTGTCCATTATCTTTTATCAATAGTGTAGTAATATATGAAGCATAGCTCAAGCATAGTCACTTTCAAACCAAGAAGCTTACTGTTGGTCAACACATGGATTCACACAAACAACTTGAACTGGAGGCAAAACCAGCACAGGTTCCAGATTGTGTTGATTCCTATTGAAATTACTGGATTTTGCCTATGAAAATTTGCCAAAAAAAGGTGGATAATGACGTAATTAACTATAATGAGCAACATATGGACATACCGGTATTTGGCCAAATAGTATTTGGCCAATTATTTTAAAGTCAGGAGTCAGTTTTTGAAATTCTAAAAATGCATCCTACTGCTCCAGACTGAAAGTCGCAATGAAACACTGTTGATGAAGACCACAAAGCACTGCTAAAAAATATCAGAGAAAATAGTAGTGATACTTATACAGTAATAATAATAATAATAAGAAGAAGAATTAATATGTTAGTTCACACAAACATTAAAATTAAAATGTTGTTTCAAAGCTTTGGCTGACTTTCTCTGAAACTCAAAAAAAAAATGTGGGTTTTCCATTACAGATTTGCGCAAAACGGTTGCATAATTTTTTTTAAATGTCGATAAAAATATTGCAAAATGACGGCTTTTCCATTAACCCATGTTATGCGACTAAAAATTTTTTTTTTCTCTTGCAATAACCATTATTTTAAATCGAAGGAGACGTAGGTGTGTTACCCATGTGTTATCCATGTTATGTCATAGAAAGCACCACGTATGAGTTGTTTCTGTTTCTCCCTCCTATCTGCTTTGAGGTCTTGATGAATTGTGGCATTTCTTGCTTAGAATCCAGTATTCCCGTAATTCTTGTCTTTCATGAGTTTAATAAAGAACTCTGTCTCATCTTCAACATCCGCACTCTTTTGACAGACTTTTGACAGACTTTTGCGTACGCCAGTTGACCTGAAAACGCAAAAAACTGTTTTCGTTGAGCAAAAAATTCCTTTTCCGAATTGCCTGAAAAACCATATTTTGAGCTTTTTTTGCGATATATGGGAGTTTTTACTAAATTGTTTCCCTTGACCATATTTTCAATTCGCAATTTAAATTTTTGCAATTTAAAATATAATGGAAACACAGCTATTGATTTGACACCTAATAGACTTTCATTGTAAAAAAAATGTTTTTTTTCAAAATATAAAGTCAATTACATAGGTTTAGAACGATATGAGGGTGTGTAAATGATGACAGAATTTTAATTTGAGTAAAGTATATTTAAAGATACACTTTTAGAAAAAAATATTCAAATAAATTTCCTGATCATGATCCTAGAGCCATACATTCCATTCAAACGAATCTTTAACATTACAGATCAAATGTATAATGTTCACATCCCATATCATTTAACACACCAAATTAATTATTTGTTTTAGATTATGACTGCATTCTATGAAGTTTATTCACATCACACTGATAATTAGTGAAATAAATCCAGGAGGAACAAATTGCAGTTAAATCGAGTAAAATCTCTTGACAGTTTTTTCTTATTAATTTTCTCCTTACACTTGACAAGTCATTTTGGGCAGGGGGCACATTATGTCACTCAATATGCCTACTCCTGGCAACGGCCTTGTCTGGTACAAGTATGTGGCAAACACAGGCTTCAGAAGTAATACAATTAGAAAAGTCTATTAGAAAAATGTGAATTGTAAATATGATAATTTTCCATAAGCCTGAAATATTTTCCCTCACAGTGCAGATCTCTCCTGGGTTTAACTTCTGAATCATGACCCAGAAAGTAAGCCCCCTCATCCTCCCCTCCCCTCCGCCTCTCAACCCTCCAACACAGCAACAAATCATTCTAGGAAGCTTCCGCTGGAGGCCTATCTAAATCCTTTCCCTCAGAACCACACATCCATATGCATCTTAGAAAACATTTCACAATGTTTGAGTGATTTCTCAACTGAACATGGCAAAAACATGCTCATAAATATCACTGTCTCCAAAGATACAATTAGGAATGCAACTATTCTTGCTGTTCTCTGGATTAATATGCTTATCAGACACAATCACGCGCTCTACTGAATAAGAGCAGAATAATTTTATCTCTAACAGTCAACCTCAAACAATGAAATGAAAGTCAACTTAATTAAGACAGATGCATAGTCACGCAGAGCCTGACTTTTGGGTTTCGGTATAAATCGAGTCCATCTTCCAGCTAAGATACATGAAAAGTGAAAAAAAAATGTTTTGCTTGTTTTTTTTGTTTTTTTTTTCACATGCTGTTTAGGATCTTAAATAGGTTGAGTGAAAACTAACTAAATCTAATTTAAACAACCGTGCAGCAGGGCTTGTCCACTTTGTAAGGTGGGTCGGTAAGATTATTTAAAATTTTGGTGAGAAAAAAAAAGTGCATATTTGATAAAAAATATAGTAATAATGACAGTAATACTGTGAAATATTATTAATAAAATTAAATAACCCTTTTCTACTTTAATGCTAAATTGCATAATGCTAAAATATTATGTTAAATGTGAAATAAAATCTGAATTTTACTCCAGTCGTCAGTGTCACATGATCCTTTAAAAGTCACTCTAATATGCTGTTTGGAGCTCAAGACACATCTCTAATTATTAAAGTTAAAAACAGTTCTGCTGATTCATATTTTTTCAGGAGTTTTTGATAAATATAAAGTTCAAAAGACAACAATAAATGTCTAGTTATAAACTATAAACTATTAATAAAGGTATTAATTTCTGTCTTTTTCTGTCTGTCTTTTATAATATTCTGTATATTACATACATTTTATATTTAATACTATAGTTTCTGGTGTGAGACATACTGTAAATACAGAAACTGAATAAATTAATCAAATGTAAAACAACATTGCATATAATCCTCACTGTATAAATTAAATCCTTATTAAAGTAATTCGTTCAAAAGCAGTGCATGATTTCCTTTTTTGTTGTTTGATTAACATAAAAACAGACAGCAGCAGGAATATTAGGCTGCTGTCACTTTAAGACATAATGTATGGATCCAGTACACTGATACAGAACACATGCGTTGTCTTTCTCAACTGTTCACGTTCACTTAAGACATAACCTACAATTTTGCATAAGATACTCGGCAAAATGGGCATGTTGACATTATTTTTGTGTGAATTTGTCCGTTCAAGTGCAAGACTTGACCTTGGACTTGAACTTGCAAGACAACTCCTTGTAGGCTGCACTTTATGAGACGTGGCTTTGATGGTGAAATGACAACCTGTGATGACGACATAAATGACTGGTCATATAGAGCATTCAGTACTTGCGCTGAAAAAAGTTTAGGGGAAGCCAGAATGCGTATACACCGACAGAAATTGTCTGTTTTATGCATTGTTATTATCAACAAACTGTATTATATCTGTCTATATATAAACTTTTCTAATCAAAAAAAAGTTTAGGGGAATTTTAGAATAGCACTTATATAACCCTATAACTTCTAAGTGCCTTACACTAAACTTTTCAAAAAATCTGATGCCACTAACATGGGAAAAAAACAATCAGCACCAGCGATTAGTCCTCAGTAATGCATCAAGCCAGTGTTTTGAACCACAAGCTGCTCTGGTGTCAGATTTCTACCAGCAATGTGCATCTAACAGTTATCAAATGGACTTTGGGCAGTCCGTGGGTGAGCCGTCTGAGGTCGAGACTGGAGACAGAGTAAAGGAAGAGAGAAAGTGGGAAAAGGGCAAAGCAAGGTGAGCACAATGAGAAAAGAACAAAAATTGGGGAGTAGATTTATGTTTCCACGGCTGCTCGAGTCCTGAGGAGCATTAGCTGAACTCATGAGCTGTAGACAGCTAATCTTTTGTTATGGGGAAATAAACACACAATGTTAGCCACCGTTTTACAGCCGCTGATCCAAGGCGGATGATAAAAGATCCAGTGGGCCCAGACCACGCGGCTTAATGGCCCTGAGAGCAACACACAATTTATTGGCTCTTGGTCCCCAATCATCACTCCCTACTATTAATTTATGATGAGAGAGGGAACTGGACTCAACATAAGAGAAAACTATTTTACAGAATGACTAAAAACTGCTTTCATAACAGAAGTTCTGGCTCCCTTTCTCAAGTTGTATTTCTACCTAGGTTGTAATATATGATAACATACTTGTCTTCATCATTGTTTATTCTGATTAATTTATGAGACTACTCGGTCAACAAGGAATATTCCATGTAGCTGTGAACAGATGCTTAATGTCATAATGAAAGTTGAGCACTGCATTAGGATGTATGTGATTGCGCCATGTGAATGAAAGCAATTGAAACAAAGAGGTAATTATTAAAATGAACAAGTTAATAGTCCTTAAGTCTTCAGCAAAACAATATGTAGTAAGAATCCACTTGGAGGCACCTAATTCTTCCCATTGTAATTGGGTCCAGCTACAATATTACCGCCCCTAAATTCCAAAATCCACAAAGCCGGAACCCAAAATAAGTAACTCCACCTCTTCCCTTCCACAGAGACCAAAAACATCACAAGCATGGCTAGTTCTGTTAAGATATTCCAGCTCTACACAGATGTTCTGCTTCTCTGCCTGGACAATTGTCAAATCGAACTTAATTGGTTTGCATTTGAGGAAATGGTTGTTCTGCAAGCAATACTTTAGTGAATTTTGTCATGGCTGCCTTGTGGCCGAGCTCTCTACCGTACGGCCCCTTCTGCCTGGTGTGAATGGCTCCTCTGTGTGACCAGCCAAGGATCTGCCAGGGGGACCCTCTCTTTGTTAGGTGAATGGGCACAGCAAGACCATCTTAAGGCACACTAATGTACCATGGCTGGACCACAAAGAGCGCGTAGTAATTTGCCAAGCATAATGGCACGTCTTTAATTCGGCCAAGGGGGAAACAGACCCTTAAAAGCGAGCTTACAGATGAGGACTCCCATTCTAGTTCCTACTCTATTCATATCGTAAAAGGGCTTGTTTTCTTCCGGCTCATTGTCATCCTGAATCAAATGTCGGCAAACAACAGTGGATCGAAATTAAAACAACGCTACAGCTCCTGGCCTCGCTAAACGGGCCCTGAAGAGTATAAACATAAACAAAAAAGAGAGTCTTCTCAGAAAGGCACAATGATTGAGACCAGCTGCTAAAATGATGTCATTTAGCAGGATTAAGTCACTGGTGGAATACACTTTTGGAGGAAGATTCAATGTAGAGTAAAAATATACATAGTACAGAAAGGAGGAAGTGCAGTAAGTGCTTGGGGACACAGAGGGTTGGAACCCTGGTTGCCCCATCAGAGAACCTGGTGAGTGGGAAAGTAGTCAACATCCAAGTGTCTGTCAATTCATATTATCTTCTATCCCCAGACAACCAATGCGTTCCTCTGTCACTAAAGTCAACTCCAAAGGGTGCTGGATGAATCTTTAAAAACTCACACAAGCCACATTTCACCCAAAGTTCAAGAAAAAATAACTTTTGCAAGAAATTATGCATGAAGGAAATAATGACTATACCAGGACCATTGAGATTCTCATTTCTATAATGAAATCTTTTTCTTATTAATGTTGTTTAAAAAATAATTATTCAAATTTTTGGCCCCACTTTATATTAGGTGGCCTTAACTACTATGTACTTACATAAAAAAATAAGTACAATGTACTTACTGTGTTCATATTGTGTTGCAAAACAACTTTGCTGATATTGAGGTGGGATACGGGTAGGGTTAGGGACAGGTGTGGTGGGATGGGTAAGTTTAAGGGTAGGGTTTGGTGTAAGGGAAGTGTCAACTGTGAAATTACAAATGTAACTTCAGAAATTAATTACAGATGTAATTACATGAAGGTATTTTTTCAAATGTAAGTACAATGTAACAACATGTATGTACACAATAAGTGCAATGTATCAAATTATGAATTAAAATGTTAGTACATAGTAGTTAAGGACACCTAATATAAAGTGGGGGTTAGGGTTTTAAACATGTATTGGTAGTGTCTATTATAATGCCTTATATTGGTTGAACCTCTCTTAAAATCCTGATAGCAATGTCAGGATGTGGTCTAAATATTAAAACATGTACATATTGCCAAAAGTTTTGGGATGCCTGCCTTTGCATGCACATGAACTTTGATTGCTAGACAGAGGAGGGTGAATCCCATTCTTAATTCATAGAGTGTAATATGGAGTTGGCCCACCCTTTGCAGCTATAACAATGTCAACTCTTCTGGGAATGCTTTCCACAAGGTTTAGGAGTGTGTTTATGGGAATTTTTTAGAAGCATTTGTGAGGTCAGGCACTGATGTTGGACGAGAAGGCCTGCCTCTCCACTCAAATTCATCCCAAAGATGTTCTGTCGGGTTGAGGTCAGGACTCTGTGCAGGGAAGTCAAGTTCCTCCACACCAAACTTGCTCATCCATGTCTTTATGGACCTTGCTTTGTGCACTGGTGCACAGTCATGTCGGAGCAGGAAGCATCCATCGCCAAACTGGTCCCACAAAGTTGGGAGCTAGAAATTGTCCAAAATGTCTTGGTATGCTGAAGCATTAAGAGTTCATTTTACTGGAACTAAGGAGCCAAGCCCAACCCCTGAAAAACAACCTGACACCATAATCCCCCTCCACCAAACTTTACACTTGGCACAATGCAGTCAGGCAAGTACCGTTCTCCTGGCAACCGCCAAACCCAGACTCGTCCATCGGATTGCTAGACAGAGGAGTGTGAATCGTCACTCCAGAGAACACATCTCCACTGCTCTAGAGTCCAGTGGCAGCATGCTTTACACAACTGCATCCAACGCTTTTTTTTGCACTTGGTGATGTAAGGCTTGGATGCAGCTGTTCGGCCATGGAAACCCATTCCAGTTCTTGAGTTAATCTGAAGGCCACATGAAGTTTGGAGGTCTGTAGCTATCGACTCTGCAGAAAGTTGGCGACTTCTGTGGACTCTGACCCCGCTCTGTGATTTTACGTGGCCTACCACTTCGTGGGTTATAATACTACTAACTCAGGACTAAAAAATGTTTGCCCAATCATTGCATTCGGTCTGAATGCAATTATGCAATGTCTTACCAGCCTGACAACATATGTTTTCCATACCTCTGTGCACCCTGCTCGCGCAGACATCACACGTCATCAGCTAGTCCCGTAAGGTTATGCAGAGCTGTAGACAGACAGTCACCGAGTGCCAGAAACGAACAGCAACCGCCTTGTACGGTTCCTCTTGAACCAACACAACCAGCTTATGCTGTGTTCACGCCATGTCGCAACCATAATTAAGAGATGGCAACCTATTCTACCTAGAGCTGTTCATGTTAGACTTGGATTTATGCTTTTTTGTCAACACTATCAACACAGAAATTAATCTGCAGCAGTCAGGTGGTACAAATAAGAGTTCTGTAGGTTGTTTACGTTCATGATTATTGTAATGTTATGTGCTTTGAGACATGAGGTAATTTAGCGCCACCTATCATCACATGACACTTTGTAGTCTCTGCTGATTGCATTAATGTGTTTTGGAGGAGGCGTGGCTTTGGAGAGCGCTCTGAAGAGAGGGTAGGATCTCTAATCTTTTGAAATAAATACAAATATTTTTCACTAAGATCTTCAAAGTAAACCTCAACAGTATTGTATTAAGAAATTGTAAGGATTTTAAGATGTTTTATTTATTTCCTTTCAAACTAAATATAATTAACACTACCGTTCAAATGTTGTTTTTTGAAAGAAGTCTCTTATGCTCAACAAGGCTGCATTAATTTGATCAAAATGACCTAAACTGTACAGTCCCTCCAGAAAAACACGATTATGTGATTGCCTGATTTAATGCATAATGACCCAAAGTCTGTATATTTATGCAGGGGACGGATTTTTTCAAATACGCCGCACTTTCGCCACATAAATTGTCAATTTCCATGCGCAAAATATGCGGGGCTTGCATCATTTCATAATCCCTGCATTTTCATTGCAAAAAAGTCATATATATCTTAGCAGAAAGTTGAAAAATGTTGCATTTACTTCACACAAGAGCAGCCATTTCCCTCTATTGCCGACGTGAACATCATCTAAAAGCTGCAAACCCTGGGAGGTGGATGTTGAGGGAGAGGGGATGGAGGATGAAGATGGCGAATGATAGGCCAGTGTTAGAGGTGCAATTTTAGTTTTCATTTTCACAGTAGACTGTTGTAGTTTCATTCAGGAGTTGATGCAACAGTTGTAAGATTGCACTTTTTTGTTAACAGTGGTTTAAATCATACTAGTTTCAAAAACCTTACAGTTGTAAGTATATTAATAGTATGTACATTTACATTACAGTAAGAGATTGCACTTAATTTAACAGATATATGTTTTGTATAGCTACCTCTGTAAAACAGGAAAAACACATTTAATTTTTTTTATATTTTATTTATTAATTTTTACAGAAGTTGTAGCATATTCCTTTTGTAAAGCTACAGAACTTGTTTGACTCATCAATGTTTTGGTAGTTTGAGCCATTATTAAGGTCTGAAATATTCCCAGTACTTTCTGTAAAAAATTCTGTAAAAAATTACTCATAAAAAATATTTAAGGTAGTAGCCTAGTGAGAACAGAGTGTTGGGGGAAATCACTTTTTTTTTTCATCAAACCGCAGTTTTTGCAAGTTCCCGCAATTTCATCGCAATAAAAGTGCATAAATATCCTACATATTCCATTGCATTTTTTAAGAAAACGTGCCGCAAAATCAAGGATTTTTTTCTGCAACAATCATAAAAAGAATCCTCATTTTTTCTGGAAGGACTGACTAACATTGTAAAATATTATAATATTAAAATAACTGTTTTCAATTTTAATATATTTAAAATTTGTATTTATTCCTGTGTTGGCAAAACTGAATATTCAGCAGCCGTTACTCCAATACTTTTACATTACTCTATTGTTCGATAAATAGAAATTTCAAGAACCGCATTCATTTGAAATACAAAAATACATTTGAAATGATCAATTAAATGCACCCTTGCTAATAAATGTATTCATTTATTTAAATATATATCTTGACAACAAACTTTTGAATGTTAGTGTATTCTTATCGTTATGGGAGAAACTACAATTACAATTATTTGGGAAAATCAAGTGGTCAAGGAACTACAACTACCCTTGCTAATGACTGTGACTGCAAAGGTACAATTATACAAATCTATTTCAGTGAGGCTTCTTCGTAGAATTTGGTGCTTTCACACAGACATACAAAATGTATTTCAAAATGAAACATGAAAAAGACCCTGGTGATTTGTCAAACACATCAACATACAAGCTTTAATTAACTTACAAACAGCCAATTAAATTTGTCAGCTTCTCTTACGGTTTCTTTTGAGGACAGGAAAAAGAGCCTCAGGCTGTGCTGCTCCATAAATGGCTGCAATGAAAGTTTCAGCCCTTTTTCTTTGCTAGAACGCTCCTTTTCAAAACACTCAATTTCTGACATAGAATAAAGGGATTTGACTTGAAAGGCTCCCTGACTTTGTCCGCAGTCACAGAGACAGAGAAGCAGAGAGCGAGAAGTGTCGCGGGGACAAAAACAAAAGACAAAAAGAATAAGAAAGAGAATAGAAAGAAAACCTCACGCAGATTCTCCAGGAAGACTGGAGATCTCTATTATGACTTATGAGTTCCTGTACACGAAAGCTGTACTCAAGTATGAAGCAGAAGATTGAAAGTCCTCAAAATTCACAAATAAAATATAGAATGCATACCAAACTTACTGAATATACCAAACTTTCTCAATGTACAACATCTCACGTCCCTTGCCCATTAATATGGAGCCTTTTTTTGTTCCGGAGCACAAAAATCAGTTCAGTTAGAGACACTACAATTAAAAACTGAACGTGTCTGTTCAATATATTGTGAGTGTTTGAGTGTCACGGCACAAACGCAGCAGGAGTCAGATAAGATTACATTCATCACTAGAGCTGATCTGAGGTAGTAGTGGGATTCGCAGCCGCATACATTCACAGCGCATGATCAGTCTGGCGCATTTTCTGTTCATGTCTTTGGAAGCTTAACTTTCATAGGAATTCATTTGAAACACTCACTTTGCTCTCCACCGCTCCGTTTACATGAATCTCCGCAGCTCCCAAGCTGAGTGCTGTGAGTGCGATGTTGAAAACATGCAGAAATAGTGCCTCCTTCTGGCTGTAGTCTTTAGCCACTGGCCAAAAAATCCTCAGATGACGCAAAAATGGCGATATTTGCATCATTGGAGGATTTTTAAATAAAAAACATAAATCTCTCATCTCAGGGGGATATGAGGGGGCAAAGTACGATCATTTGAATATACTACCGGGTTTCTGCTGATACAAAGCTTAATGCTAATCGCTGAAGTAACCCTTTAAATGTTTCTTTAATTATGGCAAACCAAGTTTGGTCAATATTCTATGTTGTGTCAGTTAACTAGCTAACAAATAGTTTAATATCAGGCATCGGCACCTGCACCCTGTTGGTGGTAAAGGGTAATGAGGTGCTTCTGAGGTCCTTTTGTTTCTCATAGGGATGTACTGATATGAAAATTTTTACTGATTAAGATAACCAATAATTCTTTATATTTGAAAGTAGATAAGCGATATATCTAAATCCAATCCTGATTACAAAAACAAATGTCTCACCAATAAAAGTCCATGTCCATGTCCATGTCCCAAACACACAATTATAATGTTCTCATTATAATTTTATGTAACCTATATGAAAGACTTGCGCTGCATGTTGCACATAACCATATTTTCCTTCTTAAAGTGATTTCAATCATATTTCAAGAAATTCAAAACCATTGAGGTGAACAGAGTGCATCTGAAGTGTCTCATCTAAAGGAAATAATCCATTATGTATCAGCTTTAATATATCAGCAAAAATTTCTTATCGGGCCAATAGCGATAACATTAAAAAAGAACAAATATGGCTGATATATCGTGCATCCCCAGTTTTTCATTCGGGTAATTGCATCTGGCAAAGTGTATAAAACAAGCAGAAACCTACTTACAGAGGCATCACGAGCAGGTCATTTTTGAAGCAGCAGGGCTACAGCAGAAACGGGTAGCAATCCTTCAGTAGCCTTTGGAGAGAGAATCAGAGGAAGCACATAAGTGTTTTATTTAGTGAAGCAAGAGACAGAAGGTATACGTGTACCCTATACTCTTAAAAATAAAGGTTCTTTGTTGGCATTGATGGTTCCATGAAGAGCCTTTAACATCCATAGAACCTTTCTATTATACTAAAGATTCTTTATAGTGGAAAAAGGTTCTTCAAATTATGCTGTAATGCATGTTTTTCAAACAATTTTTGTTGTAATCTTTTTAGAAACTGTTCAGTGAAAGGCTCTTAGGGGAACCAAATGGTTCTGTGGCATCACTGTGAAAACACACTTTTAAGAACTTTATTTTTAAGAGTGTACACTCATAAACAAACCATTAACTCTCTCGATGGAATAGAAACCGAGGCCCTGGAATGCTGGTGAAAAGGAGACCAGAGTATTACACATAATACCAGCCACAGCTACTACACTGGGTTCCTTTTTTGAACGCTGCACCCCTATGACCTACTTTATTTACTTGAAGTACCCCCTGAGATTAAGTAATCCATTAGTAAGAACTACATTAGCTAATGATTGTTTCCAAAGAGGTTTTTCTAATATTCTTACCGCCCTTTATACCCTATTTTGGATGTCCACTATTTAACCAACAGTCAGGTTTGCCAACCATCCCATATACACAACAATTCAAAAGTTTGGGGTCTCTAAGTTTTTTGAAGAAGTTTGTTATGCTCACCAAAGCTGCATTTATTGATGGAAGAAGAAGAAAGAAAAAAAATCAATAAAAACTGTAATATTGTGAAATATTACAATTTAAAATAACTGCAGAATTTGTATCGCCCATTATTCCAGTCTTCAGTGCCACGAGATCCGTCAGAAACCATTCTGATTTGGTGCCCAAGAAACAGTTGTGCTGCTTAATATTTTATGTAACATTAAAACATTATACAGAACTGAATAAAGTATGAATTTCTTTAAAAAAAGATATCATACTGACCCCAGACTTTTGAACGGTGTGATGCAATACAGATCATCTTGTATTAAAAGATGTGTCACACTTTAGATTAGGGTCCAACTATCCCTATTAACCATCTATATTAACTGCAAAATTTGACTCAATAAACTCTTAATTACTGCTTATTAATAGTTAGTAAAGTAGTTGTTAAGTGTAGGTATTGGGTAGGATTAATGGATGTAGAATATGGCAATGCAGAATAAGGCATTAATATGTGCTTTATAAGTATTAATAAACAGCCAATATCTTAGTAATATGCATGCTAATAATAAGCAACTAGTTAATAGTGAGAATTGGACCCTAATCTAAAGTGTCACCAAAAGCTGAAATGCTGCCATTTGTCCCATATTAATATGGATGAAAATATGGAGCACGAGCCCCGATTACATGAAATGTCATTCAAACTAAGTTGAAAGTAAGAATGCTAAACGTAAGTAAATGCATGTAAATACAACCATAATAACATTATATGATTACAGTCACACCCATTACATACTGTAAAATATTATTTTTAAAACAAACAAAACATATTTCTTAGGCGATTTCATGATTATATTAAACTTGTGCAAAAGTTCAAGACAAATGAAACCTTTTTCTTGAGTTCTCATCAAACCTCGCAATTAAAAGTGCAATACAGCATCCCGCAGCTTCGACAACATCAGTCTCTATACTGATAAGAGCAAAGCCAGGTTGTTCAGGACTTAATTAAGATTAGGAAGAGCAAAGAGAGAGGCCGCTTCACTTCATAAGCCTCCACAGACCAGCCACAGGGGCTTTGTGCTCTCTTCGTCTCTGAGGGTATAGCAAAGGTTAGTCCAGCATTGTATAGTGCAAAGCAGAGAGAAAGAGCAAGACACAGGGCCAGAGTAATTAAGGAGTAAATAATGAAGCCCTTCAACGAACCCCTGCTCCTATGATCTGATTGACCGGCAAGGCAAGGCCATGTTCAATAAATCAATTGACAACCACTGAGAGTTACTGCTTTAAAAGGTCACTGAAACCAAGACGCTTTTCAGCCACAGGCCGAGCAACCTTAACATCCCAGATTCAACAGGTGGCTTATCTCCATATGAAAGTCCTTTTTTTATGACACTCAATGACACTGTTTTTTTCTGTCCAGGGTTTTTAAATGAAATATCTTTTTCGATTACATTTTTTAATGTCTTTATTGAAAAACATGCAGGCTTGCAGCTGGCAGGAGTGGATTATGGATCAGATGGCCAATGAGGCCAGTGCCCTAGAGTCTCAGACTGCCAGGGGCCTTCAAAGCCTCAGGACATGCTGCCCGTGATTGGAAAAGGAAGCTGAGCCAGGGTGAAAATAGTGCAAGTTGACGACTAGACCCGCAGGGCTATAAATAAAGTACAATCTGGCCAAATCTGGTAAAACAAATTCTGGGGAACACAACAGAAGATCTTTTGAAAAAAAATCCTTGTTTTTTTAAACATGTGTTTCATGTTCTTTTGGACCCTGTCGACTCTCGTATGAACAAACACAGCCCTTCTTTAAAGGGTTAGTTCACCTAAAAAAATGTCATTAATTACTCAGCCTCATGTCATTCCAAACCCATAAGACTTTTTTTATCTTCGGAACACAAATGAAAATATATTTGATGAAATCTGAGAGTTTTCTGTCCCTCCATTGACAGCTATGCAACTGACACTTTGACACTTCAAAAAGTTCAAAAAGAGAACGTTCGTAAAACTAATCCGTATGAATTGAGCGGTTTAGTCCAAAATAGAACCAATGAGGTTCATTCTCGTGTTATGCAGGATGTTTGGCCTTCCGCAAGAGGTTTGTTCTCACACGTCAAGCAGGTTCGATTGAGCTTCTGTTTATGTTCTCTGATCAAAGTATATATATATATATATATGAATAAAACCCTAAATTAAATCTGTTCATCATATAAAGCTATCAAGTCTCTTCAGAAAATTTGGACTAAACCGCTCAATTGACTTAGTTTTACGTCGTCTAACTGTCAGTTGTTTAGCCATCTATGGAGGGACAGAAAACTCTCTGATTTCATCAAAAATAGCTCCATTTGTGTTCTGAAGATGAACGAAAGGGTTTGGAACGACATGAGGGTGGTAATTAATTAAAGAATTTTCATTTTTGAGTGAACTAACCTCTTCAGTATATCTTCTTTTGTGTTCCGCAGAAGAAATTCACACAGATTTAGAACATGAGATGAGTAAATGATTTTCATTTTGGGAGAACTATCCCTTTAATACAAAGTGGGATGGCGCCAAGACCATGACCATTGCCTGGTCGGACCATGATTTGACTAAGGCACTAGGTATGGACTAACTTGCCCTGCACCGAGCACACAATGTGAAAGCTAAATGTGAATGTTAGCTTGGTATAAATGCAGTGAATTATGTGCATTTCCTTAAAGGTTTTCCATGAAACTTCACTTAAGAGCTATTCTATCAAACTGCTAGAAATCCCTGGGGACACATGAGTAATCGTGGTTAATGATATGCGATAAGCTTTGTTCAAGGGTTTCTTTGGGTAATATCACGTTTAAGGTTACAATTCATACCTTTACCATTTAATGCTTTTTCACAGCTGGGAATAAGCCCAGAAAAAAATGATTCATTAAAGGATGACTAAATGAGGCTTATGCTAATCACAATGTTGAATGCGACGAGCTGCACTGTGGTAGGAATACGATGTGCCGGCTCACTCTTAAGCACGTTGTTGCTCGGGTGGTGGATGGCAGTGCACTGTGGGCGTACTCTCCAAACAACCAGGTGTTCACTGTGGGATAAACATTTGCTAACAGGCTCCAACAAGATCCCCAGGGCCCAAGATTAAGGGAGTCTAGCGAGCAACAGATTCTGAATGCTGCTGCAGGTGGGAAGCAGGGGGTGAGGCATGCTATGGTTTGATCTCAGAGTTTTAATTTGCCTGTGACTGTGGTAAAATGATTGCTTCAGCAGTAGTTTTTCCGGGAAGATGATAAAAGTTGCTCCTTGCAACCTACTGCTGGCCTTCCAGCTCTGAAGGAGTATATGAAAAAAATTATTGTAGTGGTTGCTGTTACACTGGATTCGACATCTGTTTGCCTGAAGAAACAACACAGCAGCGCTAACCTAAGCCAATAGCTCCCAAATATCTCTAAAAGCTCACAGTGACAAGGAAAAGGGATTAAGTTTTATTAAATGTGATACATTTCTCGTTTCAACATTATTTTTTCTTCAGTTGTTCCTCTTTGAAAGAAAAAAAAAATATGAAAAGTGACCCACATTTGTTTTTTTAACAACTGAAAATGTGTACAACCTTATTTACTCATGGAGCCACATTGAGATCCCCATTTCTAAAGAATTTAACCATATAGAGCGTAAAAAATATGGATACCAAAAGAAAATTTTGTTAAAAACCAAAATATAAAACGATATTAAAAGATATTTTTAATACTTCATGCAAGAGGCATGCAAATGTCGGGGAGAAAGGGGGGTTATCCCCATTTTTAAACTCTCACCATTGGCATATAATGCATTAAAGATTTCTAAAGTCAACAGATTTTACCAATAGATCTACCAATCTCTGTGTAAAAATAAAATAATGATGCTGCTATCTTTTTAAAGTCATTTTTACCCCCTTGTATTATGCCTCCAAATTTGGGGTGGAAATCACTGTGGGTGCCTCACAATACGATACGATACACGGCTCGCAATAACAATAATATTTCTAGACAATCCTATAATGATAAATCATTATATCTGTCTAACAATGGAAAAAAAATGCCTGTGAAAAGTTCAAGTGCAGGTTTTCCAGACTTTGGACTTAAATGGGGCTGGGGCATCTATTATTTTACAATACTGTACGCAATCACGTTAAAAAAAAACATTTTTTCTTAGGCTAGTTAATTTATGTTCACGTTTCCCTCATTCATGTGTTGAGCGTCACCTCGAGGAGCCATGAAGTAGTAATGCTGGGAGCAGGGGAATCTATTTAGAGTGCCTTATTTTATTCATTAAAATATCAATATTTGGCGTCAGCAAAAATATTGTGAAAATAATGTGGAAATTGTCATTTTGACCCCTTTTACAAAGTACTGGATTATTCAGTAAATAATCATCCATGTCATTTAATATTTTGGCTTTCATCACTATTTATGTTTGGTTTTCTATGGAAAAATATGAACAAAATCAAAAAGTTTCTGAAATTTGGCTGATTTGACATGGAATGACCCTATAATGTAAAGGAAATATTATCAATACAGTATATAACAAATTTATGAACAGACATCAATGGAAAATGCTTTTTGCATGTACCAGCATCTTGACGATGATCAAGATGTGAACCCACCAGTGAACACCAGAATTTGGAACAGTATGGACGGCGAAATGGAAGAAATAGTAAGACTACTATGCTAGTATGCAAATTCAGGCTTTGACCATTTGGTTTGAGCATCCTGGCAAGTAGTGCAGCATTTTTTATTAGCTATGATCACATTAAGGGCTGAAAGTTTTAAATCTGATTTGGGCCATTTCATTTAATGTGTTCAGATCAGTCTCATATACGATTCATGACAATGTGACCCAAGTACAAACCACTAGAGAATTACTCTATCTCTGCACACGGCCTAAAGTCAATGTCACCCTCATTAAGAGCCCAAAAAGATTTTTTTTAATCATTGAGAAAAAAAAAAAATTCTGCAGTGAGCAAAAGCGGGCAGCATCCGTAAAAAGATGGCAGAAACTAGGACGATGTAAATGTCAATACTGCAGGACTACATGTTCTTGCACATCAATTTAAGTAAAATTAACAAATGCATCACAATCCTGCAATGTTAGCATGATGTTTTACGAGTCATTTACAAACATGAATAACATGATCAAAAGAGTGAATATGAAGGGGGAAAAAACAGAATTGATCATTTAGACCTATAATGTGAACATAGGCATTGTCCATATCAATTGCATTTAGTCTGCAGGAGGTTGGGTATGCTAGAGCCACACAAAAGGCAGCCAATGAAAGGCTGAGAGATGTGGCAGTCTAAGGCAAGGGGACCTCCTGGGTCGGCGGCCCAGTGTGACTGCGATCGGAGGGGCCACAGCTGCAGTAATTACGCCTCCCACGGAGGATAAAATAACGCCCACCCCTGAGTTCGACAATTTGTGCTTGATAAATGAAACATACTATCTATCAACAACTAAATAATTATTTACTATAATATATTAATTTGACTACAGCATCTGATTATGTCAGATTTTTTTAATTAGTGCACCAGTCTGCGATAAAAATAAAAAAAATCCTTAACTGCTAGCTCCTAAAATTACAGTTTACTGTTTGTTTTATTCAAAAGTAAAAGACCTATTATGTCACAAATACCGTTCAGAAGTTTGAGGTTGGAACAAATTAAGTCTCTTTATTTTCACCAAGGCTGGATTTATTTAAAAGGGAAAAAATTTACATTAAAATTATCCCATAATTTACTGATTCTCAAACTCAAGCTCCTCTTCTGTTATATAAAAATGATCCGACATTTCCCTTTAAAAATGTGTGTTTTTAAATCGTGACCGGTGTTTTGTTATTCTCTATCCTCTGTGATTCCACGTTCGTCAGTATGTGGTGTCAGGTCAGAGGTCACTCTTCCGCCGGGGCTAGACTCGCATACGGCCGTACCGTACGCCAGTGATTATAGTTTATAAAGTTATACATATGGATATTTTTCTTACAAAAATGCATCACTTTGCTTCAGAAGGCCTTTAGCAATGTGGATTACTTTTATGACGGATGGATGTGCTTTTTTGGGCTTCAAAATCTAACGTACCATTCACTCCCATTATAAAGCCTGGAAGAGCCATGATATTTTTTAATATAACTCTGACTGTGTTTGACTGAAAGAAGAAAGTCATATAGTCTCTGAAATATTCTGTATATATTTCCTGCACATATTTCTTCTGTACACCCACTTACAGTGACTTACTTGAGTTAGTTTTTTCCATGTCAGCCTATTATTTAGTAAAGTATTTGAGATAAACCTGCCAGATGGTCCATGGATGGCACACATAATGGTAGGTCGATTTACACTGTTTTACTCTACAGGCCATTTTAATCTACAGGCTGTTTTTGTTTACCCATTATGTGGAACAGACTTTATGCAGATAGTCCAACATGAGGTTGCACAAAACTACAGTACATCCAACTTGTTGAATATTTCTGATAAATTTTCTTTTCAAACTTTCCAACTTGAACCACACATTTTTTTTCAATTAATACTGGTCTTCCAATGGGCAGAAATTATATCAATAGCAAGGCACGAACAGAACACTGAGTCAATAACTTCAGAGGGAAATGGCAATATATCACAACTACGCTGACAGCTAAATGATATGCCCAAATTCAAACAAAGTCCAATAGAATGTGCAGCCAGTGTGCTCTGTGGTCTACAGTTTGATATAGTCCATCAAAGAAAACTTTAGAATGACCATGGCACTCTTTCAAATTAAAAAACCTTTATTATCAGATGGCTACATAAAAAAAAGATTCAAACAACTCTCCAACACGTTTTGGCCCATTCCTTCCTCAGGCAGAGCAACACAACAAACAGCAACTGGTGAAAACACTATCATTCATTAAGTCATCTGATTGGTTAACAGTCGTCATGTGACCAATATCTCTTTATAGCGTTTGACATTCACCAATAGTTTGGTGTATTAATATTAGCCATTAGTTTATATACAAAACGTCTCTTTGATATTTGAAGTGGCGTTTTTTAGTATGGAAATAAAATGTATTGGTGAATGTTAAATTTTGTAAAGAGATGTTAGTCACATGACAACTGATAACTAATCAGATAACTTAATGAATGATACTGCTTTCACCTGGGGGGTATTCCAGAAAGCATGTTATGTGACATACCTGAGTATGTTTAAGAGTAAGTAAGCGGATAACCTCAACTTTCAGTTCCAAAGACAGTGGTAACTTTCAGGGTAAGTAGCCATAGCAACTCACTTTCTGAACATAACCTGCTCCGGACTCATTTAATGCTGGGAACCAGAATGCCTTGAGTAAGCACGGTTTAGTTTAATCAACCGAGAGTTCAAGGTATATGTGATGGTAAGTTAACCTTACCAACGAGTTTGTTGTGTTGCTCTCCCTGAGGAAGGCATGGGTGTTGGAGGGCGTTGGAGAGTTTTTAGATTTTTTTTTTTTGTATGTAGCCATATGATAATACAGGCTTTTGAATTTGAAAGAGTGCCATGGTCATCCCAAAGTTTTCTTTGATGGACTATATGCAATTCAAACCCATATGTTTGAATTGCATAAAACATTTCTCAGTAGAGTAACGCATGGATTCAAAGTGAACGTGTCTTAGTAGGAAATTGAAGTAATATATGTGTGACTGAAGAATTTAAGATTCCTGACAATGAGAGTGCAATAAATTCCACACTGAATTCTGAAGAGGAATAGGACAGATTGCATGAGCACATAACGTGGAGCATGCAAAAGCAGGATTTCACAAAAAGGTGCATTGGAATTCCTTGAGCTTTGCGGAGCACCTTAATGCCTAAAAATTCTCCATTGTAGTCTCCAGTGCCCGTCTCTGATGACCGAATCAAACATCTGCGACATCAAAAGCCGAGATCACAGCAGAGCATCTACAACACTCAATGCCTGGTGCCATCAAAAGTTCACCTATTTCAGTTTATGCCAAATAACCTGCTTCATCACATTGTTGAAGTTCTGAAGCTGATGAACACTGGAGCTTTTCTAGAATGAAAATGAATTAAATTCAATGGATGAAGTGCCAATCCTGTGAGTAATTACTGCCAGTCAGATGGATCACAAAGCCACAGAATGTGCTCCCTCTTCTGATGGTCAACAGGGTGATTAATGATTTAGAGTAAACCTCTCGCTTTAATGAGATCATTACAGAAAACAAATAACCCCTGGATAGCCGACCTAACTGTCTTTTTTCCAAAACATCAGGGGCATGCACTTAGTTTACTTAATGTAAACTTGTTAATCTATTTATCATTTCTCAATATGACTCTACAAGCTTTTTGAAATATTATACATTTCTGGGCTGGAATGCATGAGCAGGCACTCAATACAACAACACATTACTCATCAATCTAACATCAAACACAATCAAAATTCGGTACTCTAATTAGTATATTTAAGCATCTGCTTTGGTGATTATATAAACTAAAGGGCCTTTCCAGAACTAAAGGTGGAAGTACCAGATTTTTTGGTGTGTTCGCACCACAGGAACTGAGAACAATTTTAGTTCTCGGAAAGCTTTTGGGGGGACTAAATTAGCTCCTACTTTAGAGTAGGGTTTAACCCAGCACAACAGGAACTACCAGTGACATAAGTGTATGCCGATTGGCCGAACGCACGCAAAACACCAGCACATTGCCTGTTTTAAAAAAGCTGTGTACACACTACACACACAGATTATAGCTTATTGAATCCACAAACTAACTCTACGAACAATGAAAACAGACCTCTCAACCTTTGCATTAAGGAGGAAATCAAACGCAACTGTGAGGTGACCAAGTGAAACATGATTATGTATTTCTGCTTAGCTTGCGACATTGGGCATCTATCCCATGGCAAACGCTAATACTTCATATACTGCCTACTTTCTTTGTAAAACAGTTGTATCTAATAGCATATTAGAGGGGACTGTTAAACAGATCATAAACTAATGAAGACGGAGAATGTGAGAGCTGTGTGCTTAGGCTCTGGCGTTCACAGCGCGTCAAAATAATTGTCAGCTGCGCTGTCAAAATAAGTCACAACAACAAGCATGGCTTACGGTGGGAATGCAAGCAGGAAAATGCTGTTCACTTGAGCACTACGACGCATGTGTGTGATGATGATGATGTGGGAGCTGCACTGTATTTACAACCTAAACTGCGTAGGAGTCTTTTTTGCACAGAAAAAGTATTCTTGTCAATTCATAAAATTAAGGCATAAACATAATAAATAACACTGATTATCTGTTATCATGGCACCTGTTAGTGGGTGGGATATATTTGGCAGCAAGTGAAAAAAATTTCCTCAAAGTTGATGTGTTAGAAGAAGGAAAAATGGGCAAACGTAGAGATATGAGTAAGTTTGACAAGGGCCAAATTGTGATGGCTAGGCAACTGGGTCAGAGCATCTCAAACTGCAGCTCTAGTGGGGTCTTCAGTGGTCAGTATCTATCAAAAGTGGTCCAAGGAAGGAACAGTGGTAAACCGACGACAGGGTCATGGGTGGCCAAGGCTCATTGATGCAGTGAGTGAAGGCTGGCCTGTGTGGTCCGATCAAAAAGATGAGCAACTGTAGTCCAAATTGCTCAAGAAGTTCATGCTGATTCTGATAGAAATATGCCAGAATACACAGTACATCAGTTTGTTATGGAGCTGCATAGCCACAGACCAGTCAGGATGGCCATGCTGACCCCTGTCCACCGCCGAAAGCGTCAACATGGGCATGTGAGCATCAGAATTGGACCCCGGAGCAATGGAAGAAGTTGGCCTGGTCTGATGTGCGTTTCTTACCTGGGGAACACATGGCATCAGGATGCCACATGGGAAGAAGGCAAGCCGGTGGAGGCAGTGTGATGCTTTGGGCATTTTTCTGCTGGGAAACCTTGGGTCCTGCCTTCCATATGGATCCATATGGACAAGTACCACCTACTTAGCATTGTTGCAGACCATGTACCTTCTTTCAGTAGGATAATGCACCCTGCCACAAAGCAAAACGATCCATGGAGGCCCCACCTCGCAACTTACAGGACTTAAAGGATCTGCTGCTAACAACCTGGTGCCAGATACCACAGCACACCTTCAGGGGTCTAGTGGAGTCTATGCCTCGACAGGTCAGGGCTGTTTTTGGCAGCATAAGGGGGACCAACACATTATTAGAAATAATTAGGTCATAATGTTATGCCTGATCAGCGTATCTCTGTCATGTTGCTGAGACAGTCAGTCTCTGTTGACTGATGTGACCTCACAACTACATGTTACAATGACCTCTGTCTGCTTTCTACATCCAACAAGATTGTTTCCCTTTGCTCTCCTATCACAGTGGGTCAGACGGAGCAATATAGTGTGCTCTGAATGTCGCTGCAGCAGCAGAGAGGGCCTGATCTGCAGCATCTCTGTCAATGTCATAATTAAGACTTCAGAGGGCAGACGTAAAGTGTACAGATAATTGACGAAGGATCAAACGTACACTCGCTCACAGACAAACGTATGTGAGGTCTAGCATTCATTAGCAGTGGAGATCCAAAATAGATAAGCAACACATTTGGAGATAGTGACTGGAGGGCTGGTGGTTCAGCTTTTGAACATAAGCAGTGTGACACAAGCCACATATTCAGTCTCAGCCTTTTCTACTACTGCACAAACTGCAACTAACACCTCCAAAGCAGCTCCTGCCTGCTTCAGGACATAATAGACAACATAAAACCTAATGAAAAATCCAGCTATTGTATTCTGTACACATTTTTTTTTTACCTCCTGTGTGTCACTGTCCACGTACAAGGAAATTATATTTAAGTGAATTTCTCTGACAACATACGTCACAGTTTTGAGTCTGGATGTCCAGTAAAGAGCACATTTAGGGATTTTCAGAGATACCATTTGTTTTGAGGTTTCACCAGGACAACAACAACTACTTGGTCTTTAAAAATGACTGAATGATCAAATTTGGCACTCTTATGGAAATATGACAATATTTTGTAAGTAGGCTATCATTTAAATCTGACTAATTTTCATATTGTTTCTTATAAATCAACATCTCAGGAAAATGTTATGGAGTTTCTAATAAAAATATGACATTACAAAACAGGGCATTGATTTCTTACATGTCCACTGTAGAGGATACCAGGAATTAAAGCATGTTTATCAGGCATTTTGGGAGACACAACAAGTGAATAGGGAAAGAAATTACACATGTGAACACATTAATATGCAAATTAGATACACTTTATAGATCCCTTCCATTGAATGGGAAAAACTCAAGTATGACCATTTTACCCACATTGCAAAAAGTAAAATGGTATATCAATGAATTCTGTTATATCTTTCATAACATAGTTGAGAATAATCTTTAAACAAAGTTTAAAGTAAAACAAATCCTGAAAATTTGAAAATTGATTGGTGAATAAAAAATAAACAAAAATCCCATGTAATTATATTTTTTAAACAACTGAGTCCTGGTGTCCACTTACAAGGACATAGCATATTAATAAAACAGCATTAAAAAAAATGGTAATTTGTTTCTTATGCTCTAAACAATGTAATGACATGAAAAAATACAAAATTCAAAAGACTCCTGGGTCTTAGGAGATTAATATTTGTTCTATGCGCCATATCAATAACCACTGCTGCACATCCTGTTACAGAATTTTACACCATGACATCACATATGTAAGATGGTTAAAAAAAAATGTTTTCAAATACTAAAATGATGCTGTATAGTTAAAAATATTTCAACTTTTGAGAATAGTAACAAAGCAGATCAAATGTCAGTTTTAAAACAACTAATTGAACATACTACCCTTAAAAAGCCAGTACGATTTTTTTATGAAGGTAATTAATACTTCAGCAATTAAGGGCAGAGTATTCAGCAAGGGCACATTAAATAGATCAAAAGTGAAATTTATAATGTTACGAAAGATATGCATTTCAAATAAATGTATTAGCAACAAATAAAATATTTAGCAACACATCTGTTTTTAACATTAATAATAATAATAAATGTTTCTTCAGCACCAAGTCGACTTTTTAGAATGATTTCTAAAGGTTCATGTGACGCTATAGGGGCTTTTACACTGGGTAGTAATAGGAACTAGCCACAAGGGCAGTCCCCTGAGAACTAAATGTTCCCCTAGGGCCATTTCAGGCAGTAGAAACAGCGGCATTGCTTAAACATGGCATTCAACAACGTCAACAACTGGAGGATGAAGGAGGCTGTGAATGGAGCTGTGTTTTGTGATAATTGAGGTTTCGCAGCAGCCGGACGAAGCCAAACCGATTCTCATCTGTTCTCCAGAAAGTGAAGCAGGAATTGAGTTTCTGATGCATAAGTTATGCAACTGAAAGAGCAAAAAAGGTGTTCCTATAACAAATCATTCCCAGTTATTGCAGTGGGTACTTCCACCAATCATTATAGGAACTATGAAAACTTTCCTTGTGTGCGAAAGCCACTACTGAAGACGGGAGTAATAATGGCTGCTGAAAATTCAGCTTTGTCAACTCAGGAATAAATTAATAAATTCTAATGATATTCACAATAATACAATTATTACTGTATTTATTATCAAATAAATGAAGCCTTGGTGAGCTTAAGAGACTTCTTTCAAAAACATTTAAAAAAATCTTTATCTCCCCAAACTTTAGGTAGTGTAAGGCAGTGGTTTTCAAACTTTATGATGCCAAGGACCCCCAAATATGATGAACCTTTTATGAGTGTGACATTATAAATACAACATATTGAAACTTAAATTGGCTATACTTAATGTTGGATGTATTAACCTTGTGGCGTATTACAGAAACATTCTATATTAGGTCTTAAATTCAGATGTGATAAGTTCATTTAGGATTTTTCACAAATTCGCATTATAGAAGCAAATCTTAACTTGATTTAGGATTCTTACCCTATTTTACAAAATCTCATCTTATCTGTAGTTAGGAAATCTTAAACTGCTCCATCGAGTTCGGTGATCGACTGTTACCAAGCAACTATGCGCAAACTGCTTCTGAGGTAAACCTATTATCAAAATGGAGAAACACTAGTGTGCTTTTAATTTCAGTGCGGCAGAGATTCAAATGTTGATCAGCTCCGTTAAAAAGGTAAAGCCTGTTTTTATTCAGTAGTTTTGATGGTCGACCGCTCCTTTCCCCTTGGAAACCGAATGTAGGTAGGCGCTAAAGCTCTGATTGCCCTGGCCTCTTCTGTGAGATTTTTGGATATGCCAGATTGTGATATTTTTGCTATGGAAGAGACCTCACTTTGAAAATGCCTTTTACAAAAAAAAACTACAAAAAATTGTAAGATGTTAGTCACTTGAAGAATGACTGGTAATGCTCTGTGATGGCTCATTGGCCTCTATAATGTTGGTAGCAATTTGTCAGCTAACTGCAAAATCATGTGTCGTGGGAGTCTGTAATTATTTACTTATTTTATCATCAAAACCTCTTGGTCCTCCAAAATTGTCTCTCCACCATCAAACGTCACTGCTCTTCATCTTCGTGATGTTTACCGTTAGATTTCGAAAAGGTTTGAAGTTAGGACACCAGTGGGGTAGTCCTGAAGTTAAGAAACCTTTTAGGATTTTTTGTCCAGTTAGTATGCGACTGTAATACCCGTTTCCTATCCATAGTTAAGATAAGATTATGCACTTAAGAAATGTCATTCTGTAGCTTTGGTCCTAAATGAGGTCCTAACTGAATTTGCCATGGTTACAAGATAGGGTGCTAAGGCTGTGTCCACTGATCTGTATAATGATCAGTGGCTGTGTCTCATTTCGAAGGCTGCGTCCAACAGAGGATGCATTCAAAGGCTGCATGCGTCACCAAGCCTGTCTCATTTTCGAAAAGTAAGAAGGACACTCCGAATGTGACCTTCGAATGCGCTCTTCTTTCACAACAATTCGAAGGGTGCATGAGGCGTATCCTTCGCTGCTGCTGATAACCCACAATTCTTTGCATCGGCGTTAACAATGTCAATTTTTTTTAAATATTATTTGAAAAAATGCCGGCCCCGGCAGATATTCATGCAAGCGAAGATGTGGTGTTTAAATGTAAGTAGTTTCAAGCTTGTTTTTTTTTTTTTTTTAAGTTGTATTACCTCAATAGATAGTTGTGGTAAACAGGATTACAAGTGTTTAGTGATTTTTAACATTTTAACCACAGTGAACAAGATAAAGGGGACTATAGTGAGAAAAACTCACTAGAAAGATACAAAGCAAACATATACAATTCTGGAAAGTATGTACAGCAAGAAAGGAGAGAAACATTTAGAAATGAAACCGTTAGAATGTTCGGTAGACTTTATCCATTTTTGCTTTGTATTTTTATTCTCTGAAATTTTCTGGGGACCCCTTAGAACCTTCTGGAGGATCCATGGGGGTCCCTGGAGCCCAGTTTGAAAACCCCTGGTGTAAGGCATCTAGAATGTTAAAATACAAAAACAGTTAACGTTGAGACTGTATTATTTTCCATTCGACTACACTCAGCCTTCCTAAACACACAAAAAAAACATGTCCTGTGTAAGACTATTTAGGTATACTGGTCTATCTGCACCAACTAGCACTGGCTATTAACTTTTAACTATTGTAGACCAGCCTGGAAATTCAACATTCAGTCTACATTTATCTTCTAAGTAGGAAACTACTGTCACCCTGAGCATTTGAATAAGATATTTTTTGAAAAGGCAAAATAAAGAATTGATGTTGCTGCTGAAACAATTCTGAAAAGTGATTTGATATTCCGCAAGGACTTATTTAACTATCAACACTGTCAAAATGATCACTGTCAGAACTGGGATTGTTAACAAACACTTCCAGTACAATAAAAAATAATGTTTCCATAAAGCACTCAAACTGTTTTAACACAAGTCATTTATGGCCATGTTTCTGGTTATTAAATCCATCCCTGATTCATCATACTCATTAAATAAGAGGTGCTCTTCAGGGTAGTTAATGGTTACCCATCAATTCAAAACCCCATGTGACAAAACCCAATGTAAATCTATCTCAGATGATATGTGATGGAAGGGAAAAAAAAACTTGACATTGGCATTGAATTCACTTCTATTGACAGTCAGTGACACTACCTTCCAAGAGAGAGAGAGAAGAAAGAGAAGGGGGAAAAAAGACTAAACGCAGCATAACGGCAGCACAAATTGTCCGTCTACGCTTAACAAGCTTCTATTTTATGTCTTGTTTATTCCACTCACAGCACAGTGGCAGCAGTTCTGTCATTTTACAAACCCTAATAAACACAAGCACGCTTTTGTAAAGTCAAAGCCTGGGCTGCAGCTACATTGTAAACTGCTGAGGGTTGCCGGGCTCAGTGCCAACTAAGACGCAAAAAGACATGTTTACTGTTAACAGTTGGAGGGAGATGGTGTTTGGTGGGGGGACATGTGAAGTTGGCTCATGTTGGCTTAGTGCTGGATCTAAACCTCCAAGCATCAGCTCTATGTATTTATGGAAAAAGTAGCCCACCTTAGGCCAGATGAAATGGAACTGGTACCTATAGGGGGTAGAGATTCTGATGAGGTGGCCCTTAAGCTTCTTTCCCATGAAGGCGTGAGTAATGGAAGACTTCAATTACATTGGTTCCATACATGTTCTCAGCTGGTGGGTCATGACCCGAAGAAGGGATTGCAGGTCTTTTCTGATAGAGACACTGACAGCAGGGGAAACTAAAAATTCAACTAGCCAGACAGTCAAGCATAGTTAAAGGGCTAGTTTACTCAAAATGAAAACTCTCATTATTTACTCAGAAGAAAGTAAAAGTTCAGAACAACAAAGATGATACACTTTAAATAACTTCATTTTAAAAAAGTCAGTCCAATGATGCTTGGTTTCCATGTTCTTCAAGGTTTGGAATGGCATTTATTAATTTAATGTGTTTTTTTATTAATTTTCTAAGGCAGCAGAAATACAACATCAAAAATTGTGCATCCAATCAAACTTCTAAATTATGTCACAAATCCATTATCATTTGGTAGAAACAACATTGACTGGTAGTGTCATATGCCCCATCTTCAAAAACCACAACCAAAACTGCACTTGATAAAATAAAATAAAATCCAGCAGACTACATTAAGTGTACACTATGGGTGATTTAGCTTTTTTTTGCCCTTAAAAATTCCAGTAAATACAAAAAGTGTTCTTGCATTACTACAATTATAAGTAAATCTAGAATAACGATTTAGCATAACTGACAAAAAAAACAATTCTTCTTCTGAGAGTAACTTGCAATTTTACATTTAACCAGAGATGACAATAGAGAGCCCAGATATCCATTGTGTTTTTGTATTGGTTTACCGGCAAGGGACAAACACACTACAATGATGTCTGTAGAACTCTAAGCATATAAACCTCTAGTAGTAAACTTCTATCATATTGTTCATTAAATTAAACATGAACATCTATCCATCATATCTAAAGGCTAGAGAAAACCATACGGGACTAATTATGTAAGCAACTAACATACAACTCACATTGGACAATGTGGCCCATACAGTCGAGCCAGACAGATAAGGTATCTCAAAAAGTAAGTAAATTCAGATGGTAAAATTTATGAAAATCTTTTCATCTGCATTTGCTGCTTTTTCTTTAAATCACAATGAAAAACCCAATACCAAGATGACTCTAAAGAACCTACAATGCATTATTTACACTTACCATATTGATTTTTTTTTTTTTTTTTTTAAATTGGCTGCATTGGTTGTATTCTAGGCGCATGTTGCCTGGATTCACTGATCGACTGAACCGGTTATCCAGAGGGTCCTCTATCCATCTCCATGAGCGCCTTTGTACTTCAGAGTGTGTTGGCATTCAGGTCCTTATCCCCCTTCAAAACCTCTAAAACTTTAAAAACTCACCTCTAGGGAAGCTTTCAATAGGGCCCTTGTCCAAGGCCTAGCACTCTACTGTTAGAAGGGCAGGTCTGTATGGAGATATATTTACTTTAAAACATCAAACATTTTGCTAGCCTGATTTACACAAGTGTGCTAGTGTCCACACATGCCATCTTCGCCTTTCCAAGTAGCACTTAAGGTTGCAATTCAGTGAGCTATAAAAGCATTATAAATGAAATCTGTCAGTACAGGAAACTTAACTATAAATGGAAGTACAAATCCTAAAACATCTTTCTTCTTGTGAAGGACAACAGAGACAAGTTCGCTTGTCACTAGCTTTCCATCTATCTATCCATCCATTTACCCCTATTGTTTTGATATTGGCTATGTTCAGACTACTGCACACTGTGTAACAGAATCAGCTTCTGTGCCTGAAGCTGATTCTGTTATTCAGAAAGTATGGATAATGACTTCAAAATAATGACTACCAAATAATAGAAAAAATAACAGTTAGACTGATTATCTAATGAGCACACTAACAAAGAGATATTAAGGAACATATCTTCAATGGTGATTCTGTGAAGCCATTATAACTAATGTGTTAACTTTATGAAAGCAGTGCGATTTCAAGCTCAGAATTCAGATTGGATGGCCACATTTTACTGCATTTCTTAATATTTTTAAGCTTAGTTTTGAATAAAGGTTATAATAAAAAAGAAATGATTTCATAAATTATACAAGGTATTTTATATGGAAACTATAAAAAGGGGGAAAAAATATTAAAAAATGGCTATTCAGTTGTCATCATTGTATTCAGATAATTTCATCTCAATATACATAGACAATTGCTTCACTGCTCACCCCACAGCCTACTATAAATATAGTAAATTAAACATTATACTGTGTGCAACATGATTCCATGAAGCAATCTGTGGATTGGCATACATGCCTTGTGCTATAGCAGGAAAAGCACAAAGATAACTGAAGGAATTTCCATATGGGTAACACGAAAAGAAGACAAATGTCTGAGAATCACTGTGAGCTGCTCTTGACTAATAGTAAAACAAGGACAAAGTCATCCATCTATGTTTATAGATTTTGCACTGAAATCCCCATTACAGGTTATCTCAAGTGAATTAAGAAAAGTCATTTAGCAGAAAACCATCCCAGCCCAAGGATAATATTCAGATCATGACTACTCATTACCCTGCAAGGACACAAACTTGGAAGTTGGAAGTGGGGACAGGGTCAAGCATTGTGCCTGCATTGCCCACAATTCTAATTTCACAAGAATAATGATTTCCACCAGATCTGGTTGAGTGGTAACCACATCTCGCCCAACAAAAAGAAAGATAATGATGACAGAAACACAGGCTCAATTGATTCAGTTCATTCACAAAGCCTCTCTGAATGCTTCAGTTCGCAAAACAAGCATAATTCATTTCTAAATTAGACTGATACGGTTCTCGAATTCAAGTGACTTTAATTATTTTTTTTTTTTGCCTCCTGTGCACAGTACTAGTGCTTGTTACAGATGATGAAAAGCCATGTTAAAAAAAATAACATGTCAACCTTTACAGCACTGAGCGTTCTTCCTCTATAATTTCCAACAAACTGGCAGAGCCCTCAGATTCCCCATACATTAAACTCATCAGTACTGGTCAAAAATCTGCATGCAAACTTGTTTATTCAAAGATGATGAGTGCAGAATGGGATTAGCATTGCTCGTGGAGACGGGGCGGACCCTGGATGTTCTGTGTTAGACATTAATCACTGTCAAACAGGGTTCAGTCTGTCGATGTGTTTGAGACAGACCTTCGTGCCCCAACCGAGAGCTACTTCTTATCGCTATAGAAACAGAAACCAACCACACTACATAGGCAAGACCAGAAAAGTTGTTATTGTTGGTAAAAAAAAATTGTTGGGGTTGGTACTATAGAATGGACAAAGTTGGAGACCAATGTTCCAGCCTAAAAACTTAAAATGCTGTACTTTAAGTATTAACTTACTTGATAGGACTAGCTTTTTATAACTCTGCTATGCTTAACTTAACTATGCTTAACTTAACTATGCTTAAAGACTTCTTGACTCAACATAAGGCCAAATATGTATCACTTTTCCCACGGCTATGGAAATCTAGTCTGATCTTATCGTTTTTTCCCTCATGGGGGCAATTTATAGACCTGTATGGGGTGTAAGACATATTGGATCAATGTCTGGAAGAAAGGCAAGGCCCCAAGAGGAAGCTCACTTCAGGTCAGAGAGATAAGAGGCTCAATCCACGGCATGAATCTTGAATGCACCTGATAAGTGACTTTGGTGGCATTTTTTTTCCATTCGGAGGCCTTTGTTCATTCGTCTTGCTGTATTCAAAAGTGGCTGAAAGCAAAGGGCAATTAATATCTCATTTTACAGCCAGCGTTTACATGGTCTGTCATTCTGGATCTGAAAGGAATTCCATTCACATCTACAATTTGAAAATGTGCAGGGCTATTGTGCCTTTTTCGAATTACCTATCTAAATTCAATATCAGAGTTCATACACTTCTAAAAAAAATGACTGTCAGCCAAAGGATGAAAGAAAGAATTGTCAAACTAAATAATAACCCATCTTTTTATTGAGCTGAACTGAATGAAATTGATTTCTCTGTTGCGTTTAGAGGATGTGATAAAAAAAAAATCAGGTGTGCAAACACTGGATTAAAGATTCTCTGAAAACTGTCAGTAACAGTGAGAGGGCAGAGAAAAGAAGTTCTGTATTAATACAGTGGTGACCCTATTTGCATGTATAATTTCAGTCATTTAAAGCAATATTTGCTTGTTTTGACTTAATATATATATTTTTTAAATTCGGCAACTAATAATTTAAGCAAATTAAACAAAAAATTATGTTCATGATTTGTTAAGACAACTTTTTGATTGATTTACCTACATTGAAGGTATTTCATTGAACTATACAAACTATATTTATATAGTATTAAAAATACTGAAAAATGTGTTTATCTAGTAGCAACTGTATTTTATGCTGGACAATCATATGGAAGCCTATTTTTGTGAGATTGAAAAAAAAGGTTGAATGGTAAGATGACTTTTGACATCTTGACAAAATCATGACTTTAAAGCTCGCAATGCGTTTTATTTCTTACTTTAAACTTTATCTCACAGTTACTGGTCTTATTTTTTACTCAGGCTTTTACAGGCTTCAATATCTATAGAGTAAGACAGATCGTTTGACTGCAAATTGCTCATTCACCTTTTTCCAACAAAAAGAAATGAGTGGTATTATAATGAGACATTTTACGTAGTGAAAAAGATATAGGACAGAACACGAACATTTCAGGGGAGATAGCGAAGTGCCTCAGACCTGGGGTATTAAATCACTAAAATAGGGACAATGTTCCCACCGTGCTCCACAAAAGCACTAACACCCATCTCCCATAGTTGTGCAGGGTCACCCATTGCACTGAATGGGCCCCCTTTCTCCAGCTTTTGGGGCCTTCACCAACAACACCATCAATGGGAATAGTGTTCCTCCCCCACAATGGGCAAATCAACTGTGGGAGCATTTTGGTCTCTACCCTTTTCCCCGTCTCCTCATTGAAGCCTCCTTGGACCAAACAATGCCAAATAAAAGATGCATGCCTTCACGTCCGCTTACATACAACTGCATCCCTCCCTTGACAGCGGGGAGGAGAAAACCAGCTTTACAAATATTAAAATGACAGTCCACCGTTCACTATGACAAACAAATAACTTGAGTTCTCTAACTGGAAACATTTGCATCTTGATAGGCTTTCCATTTCACCACTCGTCTGAGTGGCTTCGGGAGCTGACGGAAACTCTTAAGAGAAAACTTCAGCTCGCTAAGGGACGCGATTTCTCAATTGCGAAAAAGGTGTGATTAAGGAAGTATAGCATTTGTTTAATTAGAATCCACAAGAGTGAGCAATGCGTCTTGCTTGATGTGTGTAAAACATCTCCATGACAACATAAGACATAATTGTCAGTTCCGAGGCTTAATTGTTTGTTGTATTTCAGCTGCCGTCTGTCTGCAAGACATTCTGCAAAAAAACAACAACAAACGCATTGACAAGATAAGACTCCAGACAAATTGAGCGCCTTCAATCACATCAAGTATTAATTAGGACTGCAGACAGCAAGCAGCTCAGCCGTATCACAGATCACATTTCACAGACCGAGTAGTGCGCAGCCATCCATCTACACCAGGTTTCTGACATTCAGAAGGATTGCGCTATGGACAGTTGCACATTTGAAAACAATATGTGACTGCGGTTTATCAGAAATGAACAGACCAAGACGATAATCCAGCAACACGTTTTTTTCCCCAGTTGAGACCCAGCTGAACTGTTTGGGGAATAGATTTAATTCAACACACCCCGCCATCCCTCCCCCCCTCAGCAAACAAAAGATAGCAAGGCGTTCCTACAATATTCTTGAGAAGTGGCCAAGGGCCACCAAACTCCCTCTGTTCCACCTCTTGATAGCAAGAATAATAATGAAGCAATTCACGAAAAGCAACAGTTCACTCCAATCACGGCATCAAAATGGAGAACATCACAAAAACCTTTATTCCCTTTCAGAGACGGCCTGGGAACACCATAAGCTAAGTTTCCTTTTTCAAAACCAACGACACCATGGGTTCAGGATGTGTTCAGCCTGACAAGCCACTCAGGCTAAACTATGATTATTCTTTGAATAGTTAATTATGGCACTTTGGGGGGTTGAAACATTTGATATTTTCATAACATATATATAGTTTGCTGGAAAGTAGTGATCAACGTCATTCTCGCACGAAGAAGAAGAAAATGACACTGTAAACAACAATGGAGGACAGCAGATCTTGTTCTTGCTTCTCAGCATGTGGCTGTTTGTCACAAGACAAGACAAAACATTGTGTTGCAACAGTATTGTGTTTCAACAGTACATATTGTGTTGTCATTCCAATTGTAGCATTCGCAAGTGACAATTCTCTTTCAACCAATGAATGTTCTGCAATGAGTCTAGCTCCCCCTTTTAGGTAACGGACTACTGTGCTATAGCTTCCCAAATGGAAGGATCCTAAAAAAGTGGTACTGTATGTTTCGGTATTTTGGTAGTGGTACCATGCTTAACGTCTGACAGTCAGAACGGAAATAATTGCCTACCATATCACAGTGGAAACGAGCCATTGCACAACGCGTTGTCATTCTCAACGGTTTACGTTCACTTAAGACATTACCGACTATGCTTACTATGATACTTGCCAAGACCGGCATTTTTATATACATTTTAGCGCATTCATGTGCAAGAAGACGTGAAAGAGAACTTAATTCAGTATGCATGCGCTCTCAGACTCTGTCAGATGTGGATTTCTGGGCAGGCACTTCGAATGTGTGTGCGAATACCAAACTGTGATAAACGATAAACATTCATGTGCAATGCAGCACTTGCCTGTTTGGAACAGTGACAGTTACGTCAATCTTGGCCATCGGGCAGTCCTTATTGTAAAGCGCTACATTTAGATCTAGCCCATCAATTCTCTTCACATGGCATGTTTAAGCCTCTCTTTTTCTCTTACGATGAGTATACATGTGTGAGAAAAAGTGACAGAGGGCAATCTCAGCGAAGCGACAGTGTGTAAAGCTCAGCTAGGAAATGTAATTAGCAAGGAAAGTGCTAAAATTATTTTTTGCCTTTAACTCAATCACAGGCGAGTGAAATCATACCATTTACTAGGAATTGGCTAATTAAAGAATTTTTTTGTCAGCTAGTGTGACATTTGGTTACAGTGATTCATTCGCATTGTAGAGGGTTGCCAGTGGGACAATATCACAGATGATTACGCTTAATTAATAAGGAGAGTCGTGATCACGATTAAATTATTTAATTTCTTATTTAAAATAATAAATAATTAATTGTTTTCTGTGTGAACAGAAAGTTTCACAATGGCTAACACTTACAGCACTATTAAGAAGGGCCTGTTAGAAACCTTCCTTTAAATGCATGTTGTTTGACAATGTGTCAGGTCAGGTTGTGTCAGCCTACACTGGCGTTACACCCTTCTAAAGTGCTCTGAAACAGCAGTGTGCATATATAAAGTGAGTCTGAACTGCTAGACTGACTTTTATTTCACTCTCAAGAGCTAAACATCCCATTTCCCTCAAAAGCTAAAAATGTACAATAGAGAGGGTTTGAAGAACCTGAAAGATATCGACTCGAATGGCTCCTTAACTGCCTTTACTTAGAAACTCAGGCACAGCGCGCACACACACTTTAGCTAAAACATATTAGCAGACCGGCTCTTATGGAAGATATCATTAGGATAATTCAGTAAGACAAATTCTGCCTTGAGAAGATCTAATATTCAAAATGAAGACGTGCTATAGCAGAGAAAATGCTTCTACAGAGATTAAAGAGTTTAAAACTTTATTTTGAAGAATTCTGTATCATGAAGAAACCGCTAACAACTATTCAGAGGGAACATTATACATTTAAATAGCTTTAAACCTCTAATAATCAAATTATCCTGTCATCATTTACTCACCCGTGACATTCCAAAACTGCAGTTTTAATATTTGTGCTGAACACAAAAAGTATTTTGAATAATGCTGGTAACCAAACTGTTTCGTGACCATTGACTTCCATTGTATGGAAAAAAGTTTTGGAATAAAGTTTTGGAACAAAATATGGGTGAGTAAAAGATGACAGAATTTTAATTTTTTGGGTGATCTTAAGCTCAGATACCTCTCTAACCCTAAAACGAGGCAGAAGTACACTTGACATTGACACTCTATTCCATGCAGTCATATCTACTGCCAGTCAGATCAAGTTCTTACCCATTAAACTTTTATCCACACTGTCCCCTCTCAAATGATGATTCCGCGTCAGAAATAATTCACATGGCACATCTTATGTATGCACCGCTAAAACTTTGATAAGGGCTACCAAGTCATCACTTCTCAAGTGCTAAAATTATTTATGCTGATATCAAATGCAAATGATCAGATTTCCTTGCATTTTCAGGTCTCATTACTATGGATGTCACTCACATCGAACGAAACCGATGTCCTGATAAGGCTACTACTTCTTTACTTTCAAACTGACAAGGGATCTCATAAGATCATTACACATGAAAACCTACTTTACATTTGAAAAGAGAGGCCTCATGTGCTACGAAAACACATGAATCGACTGGCACATGGTGGGGGGGTGGGAGCTGTATGAATATTAATACTCATACACAAAAGCCTTTAGTGGACCGGCAAACAAACAGACTCTTTGGATAAGAGAGACGTTCACAAGCCGCCTCAGGCACACGTAGACAAACACAATAGCTCCAGACCTCCTTCATCATATGAATGATGACAATCTACTATGGAGTGTCAGACCCCTACGAATGAGCCATACTATAAGGACAGGACACCCTTGAGGTTTTCTCTTGATTGATGTTGAAAACAGTCTGAATCTATAGAAATCCTTATCAAGAACCCAAGAAGAAAGAAGCATCATTAATAAACAATTGAGATGCTTGATCCTAGAGAACTCTCAGCTCAACAAACCCACACTTTTCCAGGAGACATCCATGTAAACATTGCGGTGAGTGGTGTTTAGGTAGAATAAGTGGACAGACGGTACTTGACTAGAATAAGCTTGGGTAAATATATCTCTGAATCCTCCTAAGGACAGTCAAGCTAAACATAATAAGCCAGACCTTGTTTATTCGCACTTTAAATGAAAGACAATGAGGCTTCAAGTTATAATTGGGAAATATCATATATCTTTACTTTTTTACAATCAAGGATGAAAAACAGATATTTCAAAGCAATCTGCAAAGGTTTTCCCACTAGACCAAAGCAAAAGATTTTTTGAGAATAATATACCAGGGGCCAGTTGCATAAACATAGCCATTGTTAGACTGTGTCTTAAGAACTAATTAGACCAACTAGCAGTTAGTGGCTAATCAGTCTTACTTTTCTGTATCAAATTAGACACATCTAGGTTATGCAATGACATAAATAAAAAGGTTATGAACAGTCTTGAAGAAAATTCGATGACATTGATGACTAACTTGTAAGACTAGTCTTAGCATTTTCCTTTTAAACCTAGTAACAGGCTATTGAAGCATTTTCCAAGCTAATGTGCTTAACAGTATGATCAGTCTTAAATCAAACCTTGATGTTGTCCTAAGAGAGCCTGTGAGCGTTCACATCTTGATCTATAAGAGCCCATTGATTTTAGCTTAAAAGAACATCAAATGCATCTAGCATTTATCATACTTAGCCAACGATGTGAAATCTAAGGAATGGAACCGACTTGGACAGCTCAATCATTTGCTTTTCATAACAGTCTGCGTTTTCAACAGCGTTGTTGTTGTTTGGTATTAACCAAAATACTGTGATTATTGTTTCAGGTATGTTTGATTGCAGTTAAATCTCCGAAAGAAAGTTGAGCTCCAGGATTTAGCGGCCCTGATTTAAAGTGTGCCTGGCCAACAGGTGATTTTCCTTCTCTAACGTTTGTACACTATCAGCATTCTCTCTTACCAGTGAGTGCTTTAACTACAAGACTAGAGACTGCCCCCTACCGTCTTTGACCAGCGCTACAGTCTATGTTTTGTACACCTGCTCTCCGATTCAAGAGAACTTGAATATAATTCACACCAAACTCTGTCATTGCAATTCAATTCAAACGATGGTCGAAAAAGCGAAGAAAAAGAAAACACGTTTTAAAGCAGCTGGGTTTTCAATTTTTGGAGGAAATTGAAAATTGAGCCACTGAGTGTAACAAAGCCGAGGCACATATTTAGCTCATTATTAATGCGCGAGGCTGACAAATGAAGTGCCAGGCAGATCATATAAATCTTATGTCTGCAGATAATGCCAACAATAATCGGTTCAGCGCCAACTTATATTTCCTAAAATATCAGTCAACTGAAGATGTGCTATTGTATTGTTTAGGTAGGCTACTTGTTCTCGTTGCTGAGTGTGACCAGAGTACGTAGGCTACTCGTCCTCAAGTAGCCTATGCTTCTTTTTCTCATAACTGGTCCTACAGTTTTTTATTGTAGACTACCTCAGTTTTCGGCATTGGCGCCTTTTTTGTGTTGTAAAGCGAGCTGAATTATACAAAGAAACTTTACTTTGCTGTTGGATGTGTCTATTAAAAAATAATCTAGTTGTATTAATAAAGTCTTCTCTACCTTGTAAATAACATCATCACTGCACATCATTCACATGGTTATCTGACAGCTGAGTGACAGTATGGTATCCTTCACTTACAAGCATACTGACTGAAAAAATACCAATTTAAACAATAAATAAAATATGAATAGCTTTTCTGTTAACGCATATAAAGTTGCTCGAAAACACACAGATACCCCATATAGCCTACTGTAGGTAGCCGAGAGATGTTAAACCCTTCTCTCCACCTTTTCTGATAGACGTATTCGCACATTATGTGCAAAAGTAGATTATTCTCGGTGAAAAGTCAAAATATGCACAAGGGAAACCCATCAAAAGCCAAATGAAGGTAAAAGAGAGTGAAATAGGCTAGCGCATTTTACAGCTTGAGGACGAACGTTTTGATTCCAAAGCAAAATTCCTCGGATCTTGAACGGAACGTGAGCAGCGAGTAAATTCTTTGTCAGGATAAAGGAATACTCTCCCGAATCCTGTTCATATAAAACATTCATGTTCTTTAGGAAATTAGAGAAAAGGACTGTTTTAAAAGACATGACATTCCCATGAGGGTTTTGTTATCACCATAAAGAGAGAAAATCTGACAATATCCAGTTTTAGATAACCAAGAGTAAATAATACAAATAAATAAATCAATATCATCCTACTAAAAATGTTAGCCTACTCAACCACTGGCAAATAGTCGATTTACAAACATATTTTGAAAAAGGAAAATTATTTAAATTTGGAAAGAAATAAAATAAATGTATGTAATCATAGGCATATAGGTTATGTTCTTCACAAAGAAGAAAAAAAAGAAGAAAGAAATTCACAGTAAGTCTCTGAAATGTTGATAGTCTGTGAAATCTGCCCGCAGATAGACCGCAGAAGTTGTAAAAGTAGCTAGTTCACAGTATCATCCTACTCCATGAACATTAGAGTCTGTTTCTATAAATAACCACGTGTAAAGGTGAGGTAATGATATCTAAGAGTGTTTTTACCTTCTGATGTGTTTCCTCTGAAGTAAACTCTATCGTACGTAAAACGCAACGCATAAGCCGCAATCTCCGCTTTGCGTAGGTCTCCTGTGCAGTATCCCTTTTCTGTGAATGACTTCCACCGATCGACCTGCAGCTGCTTTACTGCGCTGTGCTGGAAAGAGGAGGCTACTACAGAAGGACAGCTGCAATTCAAACGAATAGGGGTGCAAACTCTGTTATGAAGCTCCACCTCAAATGTTTGGCTCAGTGACTGCATACAATAGCTGATGAAGCTCCCATTTTACTTTCTAAATACATTTATCTAATAGTTAATAGTGTTATCATGTTCCAAATGATCAAAAACACATCGTCTTTTGGAATTCAGCAACACCCCTATCCAGCCTGGATAGTCTGTCCCTAGAATCGGTGAGGTACCATGGCAATTAATTAACTCTTTGAATCGCTCAATGTTGCCAAAAGTAGCAATGTGTCATATCATCATGGCTTGCTTTTGGTGTGGTGCAATAAAAAACCCTGACAATGATGTACCGTGATGCCATGTCATATGGGGATGGAATGAATGATACTTTTATGTCTATGACGATTACTATATGCATATATCAAGCCATTTCAAGGAAGTATCAAAGGATTTTGGTCTCTTTTTAAGAAGGACACTTGGCAGATTATTGTGAAAAAAGTTCAAAAAAGTGAACTTGAACAAAATGTTAAAAAAAATTATTTAATGTTATGAAAAAATAATAATATTTGAAATATATATTTTCCAAAACACATGTTACTCTCAAAGTAATACATCTAAAAAGCTGTGTTCCAAATATCTCGAAAAATGAGCTTTCAGTAAGATTCTGTGTGGGCGCAGTACCAAACATTTCCAATAGAGGAAATTAATTTCCTATTAATTTATATATCTATATATTATTAATTTATTTAATTTATATATTAGATTTATATCCATTGTGCATTCATTTTTGACCTTGAACAATACAAGTATGACTATTGTTTTTTGTTTTGTTTTGTTTTGTTTTTTTCAGGACAATCTTTTTGAATTATGTCCATGATTTTTTTAGTGTGTTTAAATTGCAAGTGCCAAAACCTTTACCATTTTTAGGTAAAACATGACCAAACAGCACCAGAGAGTTAAGATTTTTTTTTTTAAATGTCAATGAAAATAAAAAAAATAAGGGACAAGTAATTGATTGAGTTGGTGTATTTGACATACATAAAATACACATTTTTTTAAATATACCCACATTAATGTAAAATAATAATAATCAAATATTGTCTCTAAAATGTTGATTTTTTTTAACACTGCTAAGGGGCAAACTAAAGGGTCCTTTCTGACAGACTATTATGGTACAGAAGGTAAAATATAAATTCAGTTTAATAAAAAAAATAAAACATAATGTAAATATATATAGGCCTGTATCCAACCAATATTACTTTTAAATGTATTTATTTTTCATAAAGGATTAAAAGAAATCACCATGTGTAAATATATTGGCTTGACTCTTAAAAGTTGCTTTCATTTTCAACTGTCACATTACATAGCCTGTGGAAATAGTTATACGCCAAAACACTGCAAGCTGCAATATGCATTAAGCAGCTGGGGATGTGATGAGGGAGGTGACTCAAGAGTCAAGACAGTTGTGTGGTACCACTGTCACATCCAGGTGGTGGCACTACAGTGTGTCTGACACACAACCATGTTCGCTGCAAATATGAAACAATAGTGTAGGCCTATTATTTGATGCTTTCCTTAAGTAATGAGGCATAAAAACATAAGAAAATACTAATTGGGCTTACATAATCATGAAATAGCAACACTATATATATATTTAATTCACTGCAACATGAACAATAGTCTTTAGCCTATATATAGGCCTATGTATAATATTTTTTTGACTTTGTAAGAACTGTGGTGCATTCAATTCAATATGGAGCTAAAAAGAATTTTGATACCATCCTGTAACTCAGTTAATCCATGCTTTGAACAATTGTGAACATTCAGATGAATCTAAAACAGGTCATTATTTTCAAGTAATTATTGGTTTTGAAGCTTATGTTAAAGAACAAGTAATTTGAGTAGAATGACTATTCACCATTTCTGCATGGATGATGTATAATTTACATGAGATAAAATCACACATTTACAACATTTTACATTTGTGTGTGTGTGTGTGTGTGTGTGTGTGTGTGTGTGTGTGTGTGTGTGTGTGTGTGTGTGTCGTGTGGACTGGTAATCCCTACGGTATGGGGACAAAATGTCCCCATAAAGATGGCAATATCCAAAATCCTTGTCCTTGTGGGGACATTTTTTGGTCCCCATGAGGAAAACAGGTCATAAATCACACTAAGTGATGTTTTTTGAAAAAGTAAAAATGCAGCATGTCTCCTGTGATGGGTAGGTTTAGGGGCAGGGGCAGTGTAGGGGGATAGAAAATACGGTTTGTACAGTATAAAATGCATTACGCCTATAATGTCCCCATAAAACATGGAAACACAACGTGCGTGTGTGCGCGCGCGCACGTGCGTGTGTACATGATTTTCTAGCCTGGTGGGGACTTCAACCTGAATGCATACAGACTCATGGGGACTAGTGTCAACATGGGGACCTTAATTGAGGTCCCCATGGGTACAAAAGATTATAAATCATTTAGAATAAGTTTTTTTTGAAAATGTAAAAATGCAGAAAGTTTTCTGTGATTGGTAGGTTTAGGGGTAGGGGTAGTGTAGGGGGATAGAATATATGGTTTGTTCAGTATAAAAACCATTATGCCTATGGCGAGTCCCCAGAAAGATAGCGCACCAGACTGTGTGTGTGTGTGTGTGTGTGCGCGCGCGCGCCCCCCACCCTTGCAGCGCCCTGAATGAACTACATTTCCGAAGAAACTACATTTCCTAGGAAGCACTGCGTTCTCCAGGGATTTGAAGGAATATGGATTGCGCTTGCGTAGCCAGACGTGGCAGCGGCATCATGGCTTCTTGGAACCGATACGGGAGACGAAGGAGATCGATCGAAATGTTCTTATTCTTGTTGTTGGTGAGTCTTTCTAAGGAATCTAATGGATCGATATGATCAATAATATGTAATGCGCATATCGGACAGATGTTTTGTATCTGACGTAAGGCGAAAACGAAAGGAAAATTGAATGATCTTCTGTCGCTCTTGCAGCTCTAGCTCAAAGTTGACAGCAGAAGAGAGAGACTCAAGATCATTCCGTCTCATTCATCAGTTGTCGGGTCTTGTTTTTGGTGGTTGTGCACCTGAAACTGTGCTTCACATGCATGCACATCTAATCTCCACCATGCAACTATTTAATGTCAAATCGGATTCACTAATGCCGGTGCTATCTGCTATAAAACGAGCATTTCCACTTAATTCAATGATTCATATTGATCAAATATGAATGTGTCATGTTAGAGGTGTTTTGGAAGTATTGTAGGTCAATGGTGGTGTAATGTATGCTTCTTATATTTGTAAAATATATGAAAAATGCATACAATTCAAGCACACTATGCCCCTGGTATACGATGAAAAAGTATTAAATTACTTGATTAAAAGTTATTTTGAAGAACTTAAAGTAAAAAAAAACAAACAAAAAAAACTAAATGTTTAGGTGGTGTAACGTTAACTGTCCAAGACCTTTTTAAAAGATATTGTTAACGTTTCATCTTTATCACTTGACTATCCCTGAATCAAAAATAATGATTGTTTTTCAAATTTTGTATGAAGCCAACATGAATAGGCTACAAAGGTTTTTTTGTTTGTTTTTTTAAACCATCATCTTGACCCATTTATAGCATGGACTAGTATTAGACAGGTTCCCACATTACTGATGCATCAACAACATATCCATGGTGGAACCAACTGATGTTCCTGCTTCTGTATTATGATTATATTAACTGCAATTTACAGTTTGATTTAGGGTAAGATTCACGTTTACAGTAGCAATGTTATTTAACCTTGATCAGAGGTCTTCCTTGTTCTGTTCTTGATGAACATGACAGAAGTGAGCTTGTACTGTTTAGAGCTAATTAACCCACATTTGCTTCAGTTTAAAGTGCATCAACCCTGTTCCGCAAAACTGATTTGTGAATCAATGTGGGCCGTGTCCTCAACACCAAGCTCTAATAGTTGCTCGGCCACGTCAGTCAACTCTCATTACGTAGGAGCTTTCCTGTCTCACATCCTGTTTTGTGCCTGCCACCGCAAACAAAGGTACTCTCCTGAACTGTTGGGACTTTGTGGTGGTTGAGTGGGAGAAGAGAAGCCTCGCTCTGTTATCTGTGCTTCCTTCCAGCCCTCCTGCTTGTCAGAGCAATTTATAAAATCTCTTAATCTTGATAATAGGCACCCCACAACCCCCTCTCTTTCCCATTCCACATTGCTTATTCCAGCAGCACGTTGTTGTGTATGGAAAAACGACTAGCTGTGTTGTGCACATACAGTAAACTATTGCAACTCATTGTGTGAGAACGTCTGACTCCTAGATCGACTGTTTCAGTTGTGGAGTCATTTCCTTCTGTTTGTGCATCACCTACGTCAGCTTTGCAGAGCTGAAGCCCCCCGTATTGTTTGGCCTAGCAGGAAGAAGAAGCGTGTTAGTAAAGAGGTGCGATTTGTGCTGAATCAGTGAGAAAATGAGATTTTATTTATTAAGCAGATTTGCGATGTCAGTTGTGCAGTGCATGGTAGATGACAGCTTCCACTGCTGATTAAGCAAGATGTTTTTGCGTTGATGTATGACATTTTGTTAAAGTGTTTCCCATGCTGTGCAAAACATGTCAGCAGGAAATGCTGGTGTCCTTGAGTGGAAGATTAATAGCAGGAGCAATAGCATGCATAAACCACAGTCAAAGATAACATAGTGGACATAATTAGATCACGGAGGAATTATATATTGTGCTATATAGTAGAGCCTTGTAAATTCTAAAAGTTTAGTGTAGTTTTCTTTTGTTTTTTTATTAAATGATGATCTACTGTTAAAAGAATAGTTTGCCCCCAAATGAGAATTTTATAATTGCTGACTTAATCCCAAGTTATTGATTTTCTTTCTTCTCTGAACTTCTATGGTTGATGTTAGATCGTCTGAGCTTATGGTTTACAAACAACAAAAGTGGATAGTGATTTGTAAGGTTAAGCTGTAAGACATAAAGTAGTATACGTATAACTTGGTCGCTATATTCTAATATTCTGAAGCCATATCATTATTTCTCTTATTTTGATCATTATTTTTCATATTTGCCTGATTGGTTTCCGAGATGAGATTTGAGAATAAATAAATAGAATGCATGCAAATAAGGCACATTTTGGATCACAAAAAGCCATCTCTATGGATAATATTTATGAATTAAATTTGTTACGTAAATATATGGTACAATATCTCACGAACTTGACATACGTAATCAGGTACAGACATGGGTGAGGAATCTTCCTCCAACATCTTTTCTCTTAACACTTAAACGGGACCCCGAACTGTATGACCAAACACTAGATCAGCTGGAGTAAACCCTAACGGTTCCTGTACAGTTTCATGTATACCACAAATATGAGCAATTAGCAACCCCTCATCCCAGCGTTAGGGGATAACAGTTTATGACCCAGGACCAGTAGTGAAGAATGAAGACCAAGTGTCAAGAGTCAGGAGTGCAATTAATTAAAAAAATATATACTGAAGATGTTTGCAGTTTCATCAGCAGAAGCCAGCTTCAAGTCTCACAAGGAGTCTGTAGACCGCGCTCCCTCTCTATCAGTCTCGTCCATACTACATACAATTGTCCCAACAGTTACAGTGTTTTCAAGGTCTAGCCACGTCATTACTGCAAGGTGGATGATTCTGATTGGCTGAGAGAAAAGGAACAGTCATGGTAAATTTCCACACATTGTCAGTTAATCAGATGCACGTCTCCACAGATCAGTTGTTGACGCTTTCTCCGCGGAATTAGGCACGTAGTGACCTTCCAAGTCTGGAGAAGGCACCAGCTTGCTGAGAACAACAAGTCCACCCATCTCTTAGGATGCCCATTGTACATCATCTCAGCGCTGATCTGTAACACAGAATACTGCGCACATACACAGATACACAGTCTCTCCAAGGTTGGAGCTGGTTGAGCTCTGGCCCGAACCAGAAAGTTTCCCCAAAACATACAGATAACGTGCTTTCTCTCAGTGAAAGGTACAGACAGTAGTACAAGCAATATTCCTCTAGATTCTTTAGTGTTTCAGTGAAAGGAAATATGAAAGGAATAAAAAATAAATAAAATGAAAGACCAAGCCATACTTCATCTCTGGAAGCCATGCTAAGTGAGCACGCACTGTTACTGCACTCCTGTCATGTTAAGGGTGTATGAAGCCTCTAAAATCCAAACACATAACTGAAATCAAGTGTTCAGCGACACGTCACACATCCCTAGGACAGACTGGAATTATTAATCATTAGAAATCACCATAATAATACAGGAGGATAAATATTAATTAAGGCTTTGATTATTAATTTAATTTGGAAATATATAGGTATATTGAAGTGGCAGCTGATTTCAGAATCCACCTTTTACCAGTCTCTGTCTGTTTCCACACAAAACGCAGTAAAGTGACAGGAAAGGCATTAGTAAAAAAAAAAAAAAAAATCTAATGTCCTGTTTTTTTTCTTCTTTTATTAATCAAAGAATCCTGAACAAATGCATCGTAGTTTCCACAAAATTTTAAACAGTACAACTACAATAATAATAAATCTTTCTTGAGCAGTAAATCAGCAATGCGTAAAATAACCTGACCCCTGCAAATGCAAATGACCAGCCATGCAAACATAGGTGGTAAGATATTTTCATTGAGTTTAATGTACTGTTACATACTACAATATTAAGCTTGCCAGTTGTGCTCCTCTTTATCTCCAAATGTCATTTAGCACTTTGAAGTTTCAGTCTTTACTTGGAAATCAGTTTCTCCTTTAAAATGTCTTAATGGGTTTTGGGTTAAAGAGGAGATTGATTTTGAGGAGAAATGGAAAACCCTGTTTCTATTGAAAGAATTTCATTCTTCTGCATGCTGTTGAAATCTTTGTCTTATTTGTCTGTTGAAGAACCGTTTATTCCCAAGTTAATGATTTGCAGACCATCCCTGTTGAGTGGAAGAGTCCACAAGGAGCTCCTTGAAAAGCAGAAACTAAGAGATTCAGCTAGGAATATGCAGGAAAATGTGTTCCTCTACCATTCCATTCTTCCCTGCATGTTCTCTTCATTCTCTTGAGCCAGAGCTGCTCTTCAGATGAAATAGTAGTGCAAAATATAGGGGTTTTTTTTCTTCAACTTGTTCTGTTCACTTTACATTGACTGACAGGAAGTCATCAGGCCTGTCTTTCAAAGCGTTTCTGTGGATGATTATAACAATCACATTTTTGTACAAAAGCTAGTGTTGTTAGGATAATGCCCACATCGAACACCACTGCTCAGGGAAAGCCAATTGAAAGTCTTTTTAACAGGTACAGGACATGATGATTGCCAGACAGTAATGGGCCCGCTCTATTGGTCGACTGTCAGGTTTGGACAGAGTGTTTGAAGAATAGGTGGTGCACTAAATAGGGATGGAAACCTGATGTGACTAGACATAGAACACTAACTCTTTTGTCTCTGAATGGAGTTGAGTGCTGCAGTTGTCTCTGTTCTGAAACTGTACATTTCAGGTTTAAAGATAGGTCGTTTGAGGAGAAATCAATGTCTTTGGATTCTGTCCTGTTCTTTTTTAGCAGTGCTAAAAATCGTGTTTTTAACCATGTAAAGTAAACCGTGTAAAAACAATGTTTTAAATGTTGTCTAGAACAATTGTAGCTTCATACATCTATAATTTCCAACTATAATATTTAGGTTTATTACAAAACAGTCATAATTTAGTTTTTGTTTGTTTATTTATTTATTTGTATTCATTTTTCAACCTCTCACTGACCCTTAGAATTATCAGGCCATTAATTTTAATCTTTAAAATAAAGATATATTTCCATATCTTTAAAGCCAAAATATCTAATTTATATTCAAAACAAAGGCATAGCTTGATGACACCTTGATTTCGCAGAGCTTTTCTTATGCCGCAGACGACCTATTCCACTCGTGTGTGTGCGGTAACACAGCGCTGTTTTATTAGATAGATTTGAGTGTGTTGACAGTTATGTTATAATGCTACTCTGTGCGTTCGCTCATCGGCTACAATGAGACACTTGTTGCACAAGGCAGTAAGCTTGATCAGTATAGGCATGGTAAAAATGGGACTTGCTGTAAATCGAGAAAACGAGATTTAAAAAATAAGACTGTGTTGAGCTGTATGATTAGAACAATGAAGAACAATGAATAGAACAATGATTAGTGTTCTGTCGATGAATGTATCCAAACGGTTGCTTACCTGTCTAATAAAACACATAATATATTAAAGCATCTTTGGTGTTTCTATGGTTTCTACAAAATAAAATCGAGAGTAACGCGGGTATGATGTCAATGATAGCCAATGCACAGACATGGTCCATGTCCTGGTTAAAATTGCTTATTTCTCTAGATTTAAACATTTGGGATAATGTAGGACACAGGTCAACAAAATATATTGTTCTAGTGGTTTTGGATATTTGTAATCCAAAAATCTTACATAATGTGCCTTTAAGACTTCAATGATAACACTTCTAAATGGATTTTGCTGCATTTATTTATACAGGAAGAGGTTTTGCTCTCTGGTCCAAAATAGTTTGCATTGCTTTATTTGTCATCAAGAGGCTCTTAGCAAAGCATGAATTACAGTCTGTGTTGAAATGTGATTAGACCAAAATGAACTTTGTTTGAAGTCACTCTTTCCTAGATCCTTTGTAAGGACGTGCAGTGCTGTAGGTGCTACACACAGCTAGGAACTGCACACACTTTGACTGGATTTGCACTCTTTTTTTTAATTCATATTTTGTTTTTAGAAATAATACGGCCTTCTTCTTACTGCCTTACTGTGCCAGTGTTTTGAAAACCAAACAGGCATTGCTGAAGAGTTAATGAGAGTGGTCATATTCATCTACCCGATGTCAGGAGGTATAATAGTTCAGAACGAGCCATTTCAGCTTAGTCTTTTTGAGAAATCTTTATGATATGACCCATACAAAGTTAATGTTGGACTTGAGTGACTTGCACGAAAGTAAGCTGGTCTTTTCAAAAATACTTCAGTGAGTAGCTCTGACATTTCTTCATAATGCATCACCATGTCTGCTCCCCCTGTCAGCACGGCTGAAGTCAGAGGAGGTGTGATTTCTCAGGTCCCTCAGCTTTGCAGTACTTTAATTAGCCCAGACTATAATCTTCACACTCTCGCTGGCTCCCAAGGCGCTGGGGCCGTCGGGATGTCACCCTGTCGGCACACGTTGTCCACTCCGCTCGACCCCATTTGCTCATACAGAGTTAATGAAATGCATCCCACTGAATGAAACTCCTCATTTCAGGAGGAGGAACAGAACGTTGTCTCTGATCCTTGTTCTTTTGTCTTTAATGCACAGAAAATAAACTTTTTACTTTCCAGTAACAGGTGCATTGAGAAATGTATGTAATATATAATCAGTGTTGGGTGTAATTAATGGGTAATCTAATAATTGTAATTTAATTACTTTTCCCTTGAAAAAGTAAAGGCTTTACTCTAAAATCTTCTGTAATTTTATCTGATGTAATTGCATTAAATACTGTATAGACATTAGTGGATTTCTCATAAAAAAAAGTAATGTTAAAATGTATGTTTTTGATGTAACCTTCTCTCTTTACACACTTTGGTTAGTTCAATAATAATTTATTCAATATAATATTGTTTAATTGAAAGAGTTAAAAGTGCAGTTTTGTGTCTTTTCCTGTAGTGTTCCAACTGGTTGAGGATGATATGGGATTTATAAAGTAATAAGTTATCAATGCTTTTTAGAGAGAGTAATTGTACAGTAATCTTCACACTGTTGAAGATGTAATGAATATTATTTTAATATAATAAGAGTAACTTACCCAACACAGTGTATAAAAACAAATTCTTACCCACCATGAAACCTGTATTTTTGTTATTAATATAAATGAGTCAAAATGACAGTGATTTCGGTCCCACTTAATGGAATTTTGTTCAAATAAACGTCCTAAGCCAAACCCGCGCCATTGATTGAGCTAATGTTGTACGTCTGGGACAATTAGGCTGCTCAAGCATATTACAATTCCATTTGCTGCCGCTAGTGGTGCAGAAAATTACCTTCTTTACCTTAAATTTACCCTGCCTGCATGAGGTTTCCAGCTAAGAACTGAGATATGATAATGCTAACTGAGACTTTTGTTTATTTAACATTTGTCCAGATGTAATGGTGTTGCTCAACAGTGTGATGAATTCAGTCAGGTCACTGGCCATTGTCCCTTTAGAGAATGTGAGTTGTGATTTTTATTAAAGGATAGTAGAGGTTTTGTCAGTGTCTGAGGCACCTGTTTCTCTCACCAACCCTTCCGTGTGACGATCAATCTTTGCAGACTTGTACAGCTACTGTCTGTTGTTTATTATTTTATTCTATTGTATTATGTAAAGCTTCTTTTATAGAGGGGGGATGGAGAATACATTGTTCTGCATACTTTTTCTCTTACACTGTTAGTAAGTTTTTAGTTTTTTTTATAGTTTCCTGACTGTTTTCCACCCCTTATCTGATCCTTAGAATGCAATTGGCTATTTATTATTGATGCATGTTTAATACACCTTTGCATATTAAATGAGCACTGCACAGGGATGATGAAATAAGTTACAATTTTAGCACTTCTGGTTGCATCGTTAATGGGTTTTTTGAATAGTTTTTTGGTTAATTGCTTGAAATGTCTGTGGTTAACACAAGCTCGAGATATTTTCTTGAAAGACAGATGGCTAACAAGGGACATTAAGCTCACCTACTCGCTAGTCTAGTCTGCTTTTACAGCCTCATTGTGTTTACAAATATTCCAACTCAAAATGTCAGAGAAAAATGCATTTTAGATGTTTTTTTATGAATATTTAAAGAGTTGGCCCCACTTTATATAAGTTGGCCTTAACTACTTTGTACTTGCATCAAAAAAATTAGTCCAATGTACTTATTGTGCTCATATTGTATTGCAAAATACTTTTGCAGATATTGAGGTGGGATACGGGTAAAGTCAGGGACAGGTGAGGTGGTATGGGTTGGTTTAAGGGTTGGGTTAGGTCTACGGGAAGTGTCAACAGTGTGATTATGTAACTACAGAAATGAATTACAGATGTTATTACATGCAGGTATTTTTAAAAATGTAAGTACAATGTAAAAGCATGTATGTACACAATAAGTACATTGTATCAAATGATTAATTAAAATGTTAGTACATAGTAGTTAAGGCTACCTAATATAAAGTGGGTCCAAAGAGTTAGCTTAGTGGCAGTGATGTTGAAGTCATGCGACTGTGGTGTATTACATTTAGCTTTCTACTTCTGGCTTCAAAAGTTGTGAATTTTTTTGATTAAACAAAATGTGTAAGTTGGTCACACAGAGCTTATTTTCTGCAATAATCCAAAAGCAAATGGAAATATCCTATTGGCTCTTTTGTTGAGGGCCTACAAAAATTTTCAGTTGCTGATTACTAAAGCTGATATCCTAAAATGTCCAATGTTTGTATAGCTTAGGTTCAATTTATGCTGTTTTTGGACTGGGAAGGAAGTTTTGAGTTCTGAAAGTTAGTGTGTTTTTATAGTACATCAAGCTCTTTTCTCAAAAGATCAAGATACATTTGGTTTCTTATGCTAAAACTTTAAAGTTCAGCCACCTTTAATGTGACGTAGGCTTGACAATGTCACACATGGGAATTCTGAATGTCCTGTCACGAGGAGTGGTTCTACAAAATGCTTTTAAAAAGTTTACCTTGAATTACTCTTTACTTTCCTTTGTAGGTTTCTCTTCTATGTCTATGATGTGGAAACACTACAGACAGTCTCGAAGGGTGTTGATAAGCTATCAGATGACATCCCGACAGACCAAATTAGTTTTCTTTCAGCATGTCATTTTGTAAATAACATTTGATCTGTCTTGTCCACTAACGGTTGAGCATTAATTTCTACTTATTGTGGTAGTGTCTTTTCCCTTCAAGCATGTGGCATGGGGAGATGATAAGGACATATGATAGGTTGGGTCACTGCCTCTGTTTGTGACATGGCCTGTCTGATCTTGTCATTTTCCTCTTCTTTAGATGACAGCACCTTTATCTGCTGTCGCCTTTATCAGCTCAGCTCCATCCAGCTGGGAAGACTAATGGAGAGTGTGGCAGAGAGAGCGTAGTCTATAAGTCAGCATTAGTCTCACAACAGAGCATAATTTTAGGAGCTATTTCAGGGCCCTTTTGGGAAATTGTATTATATTTTTAAGGTCTGTTTCAGTATTTTTTGTAGTGCATTTTCTGTTTTGTGACCAACCCTTGCTTTCCATATATTTGATATAGGGGTATATTGATGTGATCATGTAGCTAATGTTATGGTATGGCTCTTGTTAGTAATGGCTGTTTTTATTGTTAGCTTTTTTTTTGGTTTTGAAACCACCTGTGGTATTTGGCACTGACAGTGAAAATGTGGATCTCTGTCTGTCTCATCAGGTTGCAGTATCATCCGCCCTGCAGGCAGCGAAGGTGTCTCCACTCATAGAGAAAGTCAGTGACCACAAGGATTTCAAGAAACTTCTGAGGACCAGAACTAATGTTCTTTTTTTATACACCAAATCAGGCAAGTCTATCTCTCAACTGTTTTTCAGATGCAATAAAAGTATTACAGCTTTTGCAGCCAAAGATGCCAAGATGTCTTATTAAACGCATTAATTCAAATCACTAAGTTCAAAAAGTATGTTTTGAAGTTACCTTCAAAAGTCTGTGCTGTTGTTAATTAAAGGTTGCTACAGGGCTCACCAACACTCTACGCACACCTTGGCAATAGAATCGCCATTGGCTAGTATTTTTTTGTTTACTTTTACTTTTAACTGAATTTAGGACTGGTGGTGACGCTTAAGATATTTGTTGGCCATTCAGCGTTTCTGTAAAAATAAATAGATAATAGTAATAGATAATAGTAATTATATTTAAGATAATACTACTACCAGTGTTGGGGAAAGTTCCTTGCATTATTGTGTTACTCCCTTAAAAAGTAACTTATTGAGTTACTTAGTTACTTTTTAAGAAAAGGAATGCGTTATGTTACTTTTGGCGTTACTTTTTCTCACCTGGACTGGGCTTGTTTTTTTTTGTTTTTTATTCACCCGCTCTGCTGTGCTGCGCTGCCATTCTGGATAATGGAAGAATAGGACGCAGAAAAAATAAATCTAGTAATTTTTGCTCATGGTTTAACTGAATAATAAAGGGTCAGCAGTAAATTGGTCAATAAAGGTAGATTAAATGCATGACAATATTTGTTTTATTTAACATTTACTTTTTGGAGATTTGCATATTTTGCATTTGACTGATTTTATTATTTTTGACGAATACTCAATCTTTATGAAAGTGAAATGAATAAATGCTCAAATTTAGTCTAGAACTGCAATAACTATCATGTTTACACACAACGCCTCTGCACTTACTCTGGATTTCATGGGGACAGGAAAGCTGTCAGTCAAATAAATGTGAAAAAGTAACTCCGATATTTTGTTGTAAATTTGCGTTACTTTACTAGTCACTTGAAAAAGTAATCTTATTACATTACTCAAGTTACTTGTAATGCGTTACACCCCCAACACTGACTACTACTAGTAATTCTACTACTAATAACAATGTACAATGCACCAAGGTTTGATGAGCTGCTGGGTTCAACATTTACATGTAGCCCGTCGATTCTGTGTGGTATGTAAGACTCTCTCTCTCCCTGTCTCTCATATTGTGCGCCTTCACACTAGGGTTTACGGTACATCAGATACAGGGACACTGCACATCCATTGAGATGAACTGAAATAGTACAAATCACTTGACGGAGCACGAAACTCTCAAGCTCTGTCAGTGGTCAGCGTGTAAAAATATATCTATGCTAAGCTTATACTTGGCCTCTAATACACACACTGGCGAGTAAAATCTAAGAATTTATTATCCAGTGGTTAATTATAGATATTATTTAGTCGCCCAGAGGGAAGATTTTGTCGCATTGTAAAGGTTGCTAAATTATTAATTATAAAAACAATTTTTTGGGGGGGTTATGAATTTATGCAGTTGCGTTATAGCTGTACAATTTTTTTGTGGTATTTTTCCTTTTGCAAAGAGAACAAATATTTTGAATTTATGAAGGCTCACGTGACACTTAATTGGATTAATGGCTGCTGAAAATCAGCTTTACCATCACAGGAATAAATTACAATTTTTTTTTTATCAAATAAATGTAGCCTTGGTGAGCATAAGAGACTTCTTTCAAATACAAAAGCTGTAAATTGGTTGTGTACATTGCTAACAATAAAGTTTATATCATTTTATTTTGTGGTGGGGTCAGTGATGATGTTTGCTGATAAATCCTTATTGTTCCAACCCTGTGTTAGCTTTAAACATGCTGACTTTAACTTGCTCAGCAGGATTATCTTTAAGATTTCGTTCTGCCATAACTGTATTTAACCTGAAATAGAGCTCACTATAGAAGCAGATACTTTTACTGAGAATGCAATGTGTACGTTCATTGTGATTTCGGAACACGATGCATAAAGTCAAGCTTGTGCTGTTAGAAGTGTATGTGTTACATGCCCTAAGGGAAAATTCACTGAGAAAGCTATGATTCCACTATATTTTAACAAACCTGTCATGCCACAATAGGTAGGTCAAGTTTGCTTTCACTGCCAAAAGCATGATTTTCTCTACTTACCACACTCATTAGCTGTGAAAATATAAATCTTTTCTGTTTCATAGACAGCTAAGAACTTGAACAGAGATACATAAAGAACTTCAGCACCCTAAACTTAAAGTAATGCTTCTCTCCCTTCCAGCCATTACAAAAAACACCCCCAACCACTGCATATTCATTTGCATCACTCCTGGCTGTTATTAGCAGAACCAGCAGGCATAGTGCCATATATGGGTACCATATGGATGAACGGTTCATAAACAATCTCCCACCCACAAAGCAAGGGAAAGAGCCTCCCAAGGTCTTGCTGAGCAAGATTTATTTGTTTCATAATTCACGACTCATTTCGAGCGCATGAGGTCATTGCATAAGACTGTATCGAACAGTGCGTTTGATTGATGGCTGACTGACTAGTGCTGTTCATCCCGTGAAGCATTTCCATTAGATGCATCCTACTAACTGTGATAGTCCCTTTACACTATAGGACCACATTCATGATCCGGTGGCGAACAGCCACTTTTCATTCAAAAAGGTAACAGCTTCAACTCTGTTCACTCGATTAAAACCAGAGACAATACTGGTAAACAAGGCAGAACCCCATAATTATAGTACCTTTGGCCTTGGCTGATGTGATGAATGGGAAGAAATGTAGATTGCAGGTTCAGTGGTGTAGTATGAGATCCCAAACTGTCACAAATGTGTAAATCTGCAGTGTAATGAAACTGTCACTGTGTTTTTACACTTAGTACTCTCACACTGTGCGCTGTTGTTCAGTACCTAGGTGTGTTGGCAAAATGCTTTCATTATCAACGTGAGTGCTATGGCAATAAACGCTTGTAAAACTGGAGAAGAACATTCACTTCACTTTATTTATTTATTTATTTGTTCATTTATATTTGATCAAAACATTTTAGGTCTGGTCTACCCTTTTTATCACCAAGTAAACGTAAATCGCACTTGCCCTGATGACAGCCTTCACCACATATTTTATGAAAATGATGGATGTGCAATTGTATAACAATGTATACATAATCCAATATGCATTTCTAGACCTGATTGCTTTTTTATGTGAACCTGAGTTCATATCAATCAATTATATATATATATATATATATATATATATATATATATATCTCTCCAGAAAAAAACATTACAATAAAAAATAGATCCAGAAAAAAAACTGATATATCAGTTTTGTTTTTTTGAATGAAAGAAGTCTCTTATTCTCACAAAAGCTGCATTTATTTTTGTCAAAAATACAGTAAAACAGTAATATTATGAAATTATAACAATTTTAAATAACTGTTTTCTATTTAATATTAAAATGAAGATATTACTAGAGTCTCCAGTCACACGATCCTTCTGAAATCTAAAATGCTGATTTGTGCTCAGAAACATTTCTTCTTATTATCAATGTTGAAACAGTTGTTCTGCTTAATATATATATATTTAGGATTCTATGATGAATACAAAGTTAAAAAGAACAGCATTTGAAATAGGAATCTTTTGTGACATTATAAATGTCTTTACAGTCACCTCTATATACACGCCTGTGTTTCACCTGAAATGTTAGACTGTTTAAATTTAGTTTATTGTCTAATTTAGGAATTTGTATATGAATCCATATAATTCCTTTACATGTTTTCATTTTGAAATGTATTTTTGTATGTATCTATATATTGTCCTGCAAACATATTTTAGTTCAGAGTATCGGTGCTTACATACAGCCTAGTAATCGTTTATCAGTCTGACCAGTAGTGCAATCAGAATTACATTTACATTTAATAATTTAGCAGATGCTTTTATCCAAAGCAATTTACAAATGAGGAGAGCAATAGAAGCAAATCAATGAAAAGAATCAAAACCTATACAAAACAGATTTTCTCCCTCACAGTCACTCACACACAGTAATGGCTTGCTTAGTAGCCTGTGAGAATGCAGAGCAGAAGCATTGGCTAAATGTGAACGTATATTTGTAAAATTAAAAATACTTTATGGTATATTATTGTAGTGGGTAATAATTAAGGCAATTCACACATTATAATTGAGGCTATTTATAGCATTTTCTCTGCGGGTGACATCCAAGTTCCATGCGGGCTTCCAGGTGCCATGGTCACAGTGTTGGAGACCATCCGCTTACACTGGGTACAGGCTTATTATGATATTTAAGGGTGTTACTGTCTCTTCTACAGTTGTCAAAATGTTTTTGTTTTTTTTTGTGTTCAGCTTCGTCTGGAGATGCTCATCTAAAGCTGCTCTCTGATGTGGCTCAGGCCGTGAAAGGTCAGGGTACCATCGCCTGGGTGAATTGTGGGTGAGTCTCCATCGATTTGGCTCTTGTATTTGAGCAGGTTACTGCTGTACTTTTTTGCCACTAAGGTTGAGGCAGTTGACATCCTGATCAACCTGTTGGTGTTGATTAAATTCTGATATTGTGTATTTTATACCAGCTGTGACTTAACAAACAGCAATTAATGCGATATGAAGGTTATAGATGGTGTTTTTGGACTAAAGAGGATGTTTCTGGTCAAACTGTATGTTAATGTAGAACATTGAACTCTTTTTATTTTAAAATGCCCATGAGAATTTCGCTACGTCCAAAATCGAATACATCCCTAAAGTACGGCAACAGAGTAGTATGTCCGAAAAGTATGAAAAACCGAAGTAGAAGCGAAAAGTACACGGATGACCTACTACTTCCGCTGAGATTCTGAAGTGCTCCTTTGATGGACACTTTACTATCCCATGAGGCTAGAGGATTTATGAATGGCAGTGAAGCGACACAACTGACATGTAACAGAGACAACATGGCGGATACAAGACTCGGATTCATATTATATAGAACATAATTTTAACGTAATTAAAATTTTAGGGTAATCTATCCCTTTAGGCCTAAATTATTGCAGAGGTCGCATTTACATCAATGTCTGTGATGATTTACCTTGAGTTTTCTTCTGGCTTTCCATTGCATTCTAGTTCAGCTCATGCGAGTGCCACGGCTCAGCATCATCTTCTCAGCGTCTTTTTCTGCTTTTAGAAAGAGAGAACACATTCAATGTTTCTGATGATAAGCAATTAAAGCTTGCCTCTGAATCATTTCTTAATGGCTGAGTGAAAAATAGTAGGATGTGTAGGACGTGAAGATGTGAAGCTTGTTCTAGCTTAGCCAAGCATGGTTTCTTTTTCCAGAACCAGTACCTTTTTTGAGACCGTCTTGGGTACATTGAGTCCCCTTGTGAACATCTTATATAAAGCCGGGTTTAAAAAAGTAACTCCACACAGGCAGCAGTGTGATAGAGCAGGCCCACATATTTTTTACAGATGACAGGGACCTGAGAGATGGCCAACTGTAGTCCACTGGGGGATGCCATTAAGGAAGTAGGTCATGGACAGAGTGGGATCAGTATGAAGAAAATGGGAGTGCAGTAATGCCGTCTGAACTATCCAATGGGATGTTTTATGAAAATGTATTAAAGAAAAAAAGTCCGCTGTTTTTTCTTCAAACCTTCAAACTTTTCTTGGCTTTCGACTTCCTCATTTTTTCCACTCAACTTGTTTGAAGCCAACAATCTCAGCCACTAACTGTTTTCCTCTTCAGCAATTTTAAACCTCGGACACCCACTTTCAAACTCCCCTCCATGCACAACTTATTGACTCTCATGCTTTAGAATGCCTTGTGGTGCTTGAAAAGGATGACCAATTATTTTGGAGTTCTGAACATGGTCATAGGGTTTGGGGAGGATATGAAAGGTGTATGTCTACGCATGTGTGCTTATTGCCATCTGTGATCTTGAGTCAGCTCGTTCAATGCACAGCATGCCTAATTGAGTTTCCCACATGACATGTCAGTCAGCTCTGATCTCTGCCGCACCTTTCTCGGTCCTCCCACAAAGGCGTTATGTGGGAAATGCGTAACGCTAATGATGGCGTCTCATCTACCTTTAAGGGATGGAGCCGGATGGGGGCGGATGCTGTCAGAAGCATAATTGAATTCTGTCTCTTTGAATTTCCATTAGCATGGGGCTTTAGATCGCTGCTGAGTCCTCTCTGCCTCTATTTGTCCTTATGTAATACATTTCCATGCTCATTATCGCTTAAGGGAAGGAAGTCTTTTCAATGGAGCGATCTGGATCTCTTTGGGAGGGTGTGGGTGTATGTGCAGTGACAGTGGGACCAGGTAATTGTGGGTGCTTTCTGTTCTCAGATTCTGTTGAGATGTGAGTGTGAAGATAGTGTGCTTTGTTGCTGTTGTTTTTATTTTTTGTCATTGGCTATATGACAAAGATGAATTTGTCTGGAACTGGAGCGTTCTTTTTTTTTTGTGCAATGAATTTAGAGAGCACTGAATTTTTTAATCCCTCTGTGGCACTTCCCCATAAATAGGATACAAAATAGGACCAGAAAAAGCTATTTCTTTTCTCTTTTTTTTCATCAATTGGCCAGTGAAAGTAGATACTTAATCTTCAGCCTCAGGAAGTTTATATTAATATTAAATGAGCAGTTATGTATTCTCAGGTCATTTTCTATGATTTGCCATTTCTGTTTTTGAAATGCACATCAAATTTAAGTAGAGTTAGTTAATTTCAGACCAAATGTGTAATTGTAGTTATGTATATAACTTGTTTTAAGTTACATCTTTTTTGCAATGTTTTCTTACAATAACTTGAGTAACAGGGTTGAATGGTTGAGCATGATACATTTATTCAGAACTACTTTTTGTGTAAAAATTGAGAACTGCAAATGTACTTGAAGAAATCATTGTAAAAAAATCAATGTAAAAAAGGTCCAAAATAATTGTACTACTTGTGATAGACATATGTTTAAATCTAGCTACTTTTTTATACTACATACATTTTTTGTTAGATGAGTTTACCTAACATATCTAATATTTCTCCCTAAAACTGCTTTTAAAAGAAGACTTGGGTTGAAAAGTGTATCAGATTGTGGAATGTTTCCTATCTACACAATGCCTATCACTAATACCACATACTTGTACAAAATCCATTTAATGCTCAGGACTTTCGAAGCGTGCTCTTCAGCTGTAAGAAGTCGCTAAAGCGGAGCGGGGAGGAAAGAAACATTTAACCTGTCTTATCTGGAGACCTGTGGCTCTGAATTAAAACAGGCAGACTTTATGTATAATACACTGAAGCAAAGGAAGCTGAATGTCTTGTCCTTCAAAAAAAGAAGAATGACACGGTTTGCCAAAACTTGGAAGCGGCCCTTACATTAGCTTATTGCTGTGGTCATCTGTCGCTTCCCATGATCGGTCTCGTATTGCTGCTACAGCAATTTATTAAATGTCTTGGGACATTAATTGTATCACTTCACTTTTTGGCTGCATCAATTTGCATGACAAATGTCCTTCAAGGTCCTGTGTTATAATAGAATAATGTGATTATAATATTTGTTGAGCATAATTTGCTATGACTTGATGTTCTCTTTCGCCTCTGAGTTTGCACAAAAAGTATGAAGGTAATTGATTGTGCTTGCAGACAGTGTATCGAACATGGTTGCTTTAAACGTTGTTTTCCCTGCAACTCCAGGGTTGTGCGCCATTTATACTTGAATTGATAATGTCCAATTCAAGTTTGAATTGAGGTAGAAAACAAAGTGCAAAATTGAATTTAAATTAATTTCTTTATATTTTACTTCCTTTAATGTTACTGCTGTAAGTGTAGTTTTTAATGCATAATATTATATAATATGTGAGACAAGGAGTGTTGATTCTCTCCCATTTCTCTTCAGTCTTTATGCTGAAATGATCATGAGGTAATTAGGTCTTGAAGAATCAGAAATGGGTGTGAATATTTGCAGCAGAAAATCAATAATCTCTGTTATGCTGATGATACAAGCTTATTAGCAGAAATGAAAAGTGAAAAAATGGGACTCCACCTGAACATCAAAAAAAAAACAGCTGGAACCGGAGCAATTAAAGTAACCATCAACTGAGACAAAATTGAATGTGTTAAGGAATCTTCTTGGAATCTATGATTAACCAAACTGGCAACTGCACACCTGGAATAAAGTGCCAAATATCATTAGGTCGTTATAAAATGCCATCCATGCACCAAATTTGGAGGAGCAAAGACATCAAACTCACTACCAAATGCAGGCTACTCCAGGCAAATGTGTTTCCTATATCAACATATGAATGTAAAAGCTGCAAAAAAATACGCCTTTGAGTTGTGGTGTTGGAGAAGACTCTTAAGGATAATATGGACAGTGAGGGATACCAACAGAGAGGTCCTGGAGCACATTAAACCAGAGATGTCACTTGAGGGAAAGATTACCAAACTGCATCTCATCTACTTGGGCCATTTGCATCGAACAACTTCACTAGAAAATGCAATGATGCTTGGCACAGTTAGTGGAACATAAAAAAAGAGGGCACTAAAAACACATTGGTTCGACACCATCAAAAGTGACACTGGCCTAGGCATAGAACAGCTAAAAAGGCAAGCAGAAGACTGTAATCGACTGTAATGGAATTCCGAAGCAATTACTACAATTGGAACTTTGTCCAATCTGATATATAACAAAAACAACTGTTCTATATGCATTATTTATGTGATACTTTTATGTGATTTGAATATTCATGTTTTTTTCCTGTATGTTTCCCACCACAGAGATTCAGAAGGCCGCAAACTCTGTAAAAAAGTCAAGGTAGATCCCAGCTCAAAGACCAAAGGAGTTGAGGTCCTGCATTACAAGTAAGAATAGCCTTCATTTTCTGAGATCCATGTAACAATGGTAGATGGAGGTCTTACGAATTATTACTGAGAATCATGAGCTCAGCAATTCATCTTGTAGTTTTGTGTTGCTTTTAGGGATGGGACCTTCCACACAGAATACAACAGACCAGCCACATTTAAGGTAATTTTTATGACAAAAAGGCCTGTCTGACAAAAATCACAGCATTTTTGAAGCCTCTTTTTGAAGTCAATTTATCGATATTTCTTTGTTGGACATATGGATTGCCAAACAGCATTTTCAGTAAATAGCGTCTGTGCCTTTTCGGATGCATGCTCTGTCATCTGTTACTGGATGATTCTCTCTTTGTTGTTATTTACTCGCTTGACGCCCACAGTTTCCCCTTGACTGTTATTTCATAGTACTCAGCCTCAAGCACCAGAGCCAGAAGTCCAAGGTTCATAAGTAGAGGAATCAAACTTGTCTCTCATTGGTTTCTCTCACCTATCTCATTCTCCACACGCCTTTCAGCTCAATTATGACCAAATGTGACGAGGCATTGATGAATGGCTCTGGAATGAGGAGAGCTGTAATGTGAATATGTTAAAAATGAATGAGCTGAGCTATACTGGATGATGAGACAGTGATGGGACATGTTCGCTGGTGCCAATGGAGTGGAAAAAATGGAGAGCTCTTATTAAATGCACCTGCTGTTAAGTACCACATATTGCTCTTCTTTTTCCCTTGGTATAGCAATAACGCTGTACTTTAAGCACTTCTTGTCAAGGGAATGATTAGTTCCTAATGTCTAAGATGCATAGATTAGGAAATAAATTAGTGTAATTGTGCAAGAGTGAAACATTTTCCAACTCTGAAAGTTCTCCATACTTTTATGTTCAAGGTAGATCATGCTTATAATAAGTTTGGAATATTAACTAAATTAGCAAAATGACGATTTCAGTAGTCAAAATATAAATGTTTAATAACCACAGCAAATACTAATATGCCAGTGAACAAACTCTTTTTAAATATCAGAATATTAGAATGATTACCATTTAAAATATATTAATGGAAAACAGATAAATTGTAAATGTACAGTATTTTTGATCCAATAAATGCAGGCTTGATGAGCATAAGAGAGAGACTTCTTTAAAAACCCAATGTTTTGTAGTGTAGTGTACATCCTGTTTTTGTACTGTAGATCCATACCTCTAATCTCACAGTGATTCACAATTAAATGAAGTAAATGCAGTGAGTTGAGTGAAAGATGATTCTCTGATGGTCTCTTTATCTATTCTCTCGCCTCTTTTAGTCCATGGTGGCATTCCTGAAAGACCCTGCAGGTGCCCCCCTGTGGGAGGAGAACCCTGAGGCTAAAGATGTTGTTCACATAGAGTCAGAGAAGGTAAGTATCGCTCTCTAAAGCTCACTTCAGCGAAGATCGGTTTTCTGCTGAGCATTTATCAGGTGTGGGAATGTCACACAGAACAAAAGACCTGCAGCTGAGCAATCTGCAACAGAAGAACCTGCCTATTCTTCTGTCTCTAGAGGCTAAATCTGGCAGATGGACTGTGTGTCTGGAACTGTGTGTCTGTGATGGGACAAGTGTGGTCTTAAATGCCTGGAAAAGCCTAAAGATTCAACATACTATGTTGAAATTGTAATTGTGATAATATTTTCATGACATTACAATAGTGAAAAACTATTCAAACTATGAATGGCTACACATTCAATGTCAATTAAATATTTGACATACTTTAGATTATACTGAAATAAATTAGGTACTACACCTTTAATAGATTTTAAATAAATTTAATTGAATACGTTCTGCAATAGCGAAACCATACTAGCGAACCCAAAACCATGCTAGCTAGAGAGGCCAGGGAATCTCAGCACTTGTTTGTTGGTTTACTGAGATCATTTGGAACTTTACTATAAGTTAAAGTCACTCAAACCATTGTTTGACTCACTCAATTTGTCCTGTTTGGCATGCAGGACTTCCGGAAGCTGTTGAAAAGAGAGGAGCGGCCCATCCTCATGATGTTTTACGCCCCATGTGAGTCACCCCTGTCTGTAATCTTCCACAACTAGACAGTTCATATGATGCAAACTGTGTGCAATCATGCAATATGTGCCCAGTTCTAGCAAAACAAATCTTGTAAAGTGATTGTTTGTGCCTGAATCAATGTAAGTTGTGAATGTTATGTCATTAAGATGTCCAGGATTTGTCAATGAGTGTTTAACTTCCAAAGACTTGTCTTGATTTCTTGTGTAGTGCTCAGAGGAACACAAAACCTCATTAATGCAAAAGTCTCAAAGATGAGGAGTCAGCTGAAATCATATTAGATTGAAGCTCTAGGCAGCACCAATTCTTTCTTCTTTTTTCCCCCATCAAAGACTCCAGACAATATAACTTGAAAAGTAAATTTTAACCTGTAGCTTTAAGGTTAATTAGACCATCGCTGTTACTATTACTCATAAATAAATTATAACTTTTTTAATACTTTTATTCAGTAAGGAGACAATAAATTGATCAAAAGTTATAGTTAAAACATTTATAATGTTATGTAAGACTTCTGTTTCAAATAAATGCTGTTTTTTAGTAATTTATTTTCATCAAAGAAGCCTGGCTTCGCTGGCCGCTCTAGGAGCCTGGCTTCGCTGGCCGCTCTAGGCACGGCTATGGATTACTGGATCACTTGCCCACCCCATTCATTTTCATAAAATCAGTACGGTTAGAGACACTACAATTAAAAACTGAACATGTCTGTTCAATATAATGTGAGTGAGCCTGAGTGTCATGGCACAAACGCAGCAGGAGTCTGATTACATTCATCACATGAGCTGAGGTAATTGCGGCTACGGCTGCATTCACAGCGCGTGTTCAGTCTGGCGCATTTTCAGATCATGTCTTTGGAAGCTTAACTTTCATAGGAAGTTCATTTGAACAGTTGAAACACTCACTTTGCTCTCCACCGCTCCGTTTACATGAATCTCCGCAGCTCCCCGAGCCGAGTGCTGTGAGTGCGATGTTGAAAACATGTGGAAATAGCGCCCACTGCTGGCTGTAGTCTTTAGCCTCTGGACAAAAAATCCTCCGATGACGCAAAATGGTGATATTTGCATCATCGGAGGATTTTTTCCAGAAATAAAATACATAAATCTCTCGTCTCGGGGGATATGAGGGGGAAAAGTATGATAATTCGAATATACTCCTGGGTTTCTACTGATACAGAGCTTAATGCTAATCGCTGAAGTAACCCTTTAAGTTTGCACGGATTCGACACTTTGACCTACAGAAATCTTCTTTGTTTGAAAGTGACTAACACTTTAGTTTAGGGTCCAATTCTTACTATTAACCAGTTTCTTATTATCATGCATATTACTAGGATATTGGCTGTTTATTAGTACTGAACTGATACAAGCACACATTATTGCCTTATTCTGCATGACCATATTCTACATCCCGCAATATTTAAGAGTTTGAGGCAAAAGTCTTTGTTAATAGTTGGTAGTGAGAATTGGATCATAATCTAAAATGTGACCAAAGTGACTTCTGTTGCCACACTACTAACAATAGAACTTTTTTGCCCATGAACTTTTGTCTCAAATTTGACTAATGTGACCGCCCCTAACCTCTATCATCTCTTCTACATGTAGGGTGTGGCGTATGTAAAAGGATGCAGCCCATTTTCCAGCAAGCAGCCACTGAGACAAAAGGAAAATATGTAAGTACGGTAGCATGTTAGAATCACGACCTGTTGATTCTTGTTTTGTTTTTGGGCTAGACTGTATGTTGTTTTAATTTAAACCATATCTGGTATAGTTGTTGAATCACTTAACAGGTGGATGTGTTGTGAAACCATTACTGTCCCTCGTTGACAGAACGTTTAGTTCCCCCTCATTAGAGCAAGAGGCAATTTAGCTTAAAAGCCCCTTTGCTGATTTCATAGTCCAGTTATAGGATGTACTTCCTGCTGTTGAAGTCTATGGTGAAGTATAGATTAAATGCCAACTCAGCTCAATATCTCTGTGAACTGCTGGGAGACTCACAGAACACTTCACCACACATATATATATATATATATATATATATATATATATCTGAGCATGTACACAGAATCTCAAACATAAACTTTCATTCAAACTCAGATTGTCCCAAATGGAAAGTTTAAAAACTGCATTTATAGAAACTGTGACCACACCACAATGTCAAGTAATATGCATGCTATAACCTTTAAGTTAATAGGAAGAATTGAATCCCTAGGAAAAAAAAGAATTATATATATATATATATATATATGTATATATATATATATATATATATATATATATATATTATTCTTCTTATTATTACTACTACTATGTTAACACTTTACAATAAGGTTCAATTTGTTAACATTACTTAAAGGATCACTCCACCGGGTTTAGAAATAAGGCATATTCAACATCTTTCCTACATCTTTTCCTACATTTTTGTCTCAGTGCATGCATTAGTTTAGTTTGGCAGGGACGCCGCTAGCTTAGCTTAGTATAATGAATGGAATCCTATGTTGCCAGCTAGCATGTCCCGAGTAAAAGTGATCCAAAAAAACCCCACCTAATTACTTCTTGTGGCCTGCGTATTCACAATGAGTACAAACAGCGATGCAGATTAAGAATAGGCAATTTCCTAGGCAGATATTAACTTGGGACTATATAATGGTGCAGAGATATCACGCAACACATGAAATCCCCAAACTGCCATCAACATACTGGCGTATGTTGTGATATCTCTGCGCACAAGTATATTTCAACTTAGCTGTCATGCCATATGTAATTTAGGTGGGATCACTTTTACTCTGGACATGCTAGCTGGCAACATAGGATTCCATTCATTGTGCTAAGCTAAGCATTTGCCAAACTAAAACAATCCATTCACTGAAACAAAATGCATTTGCTACATATCTAAAAAGTTAATGTCTATTTCTAAAAAAGAGTTGATGTTCCTTTAATGGCAAGGTATCATGACCTAACAAGTAACATTGCTTTTACAGCATTTATTAATCTAGTTTAATGTTAATTTCTGCACCTCTACACTACAATTCAAAAGTTTGTAGTTGTTAAGATTTTTTTTTTTTTTTGAAAGACATCCAACCAAAGCTGCATTCATTTGTTTGCAAATACAGTAAAAACAGTAATATTGTGAAATATTATAGAGTTTCGGTGTCACATGATCCTTCAGAAATCATTCTACTATGCTGATTTGGTGCTCAAAAAACTTTTTTTTTTTATTATAATCAATGATGAAAACAGTTTGATATTTTTGTGGAAAGCGTGAGAGCATTTTTTTAGTCACAAATTTGCTATTAACTATTACTTTTGCCTCAAACTCTTAATTTACTACTTAAGGTAGTTGTAGTGTTTAAGTTTAGGTATTGGGTTGGATTAAGGGATGCAGAATAAGGCATTAATATGTGCTTTATAAGTACTAATAAACAGCCAATATCTAAGTAATATGCATGCTAATAAGCAACTAGTTAATAGGAAGAATTGAACCCTAGGAAAAAAAAAGAAGTGTATATATATATATATATATATATATATATATATATATATATATATATATATATATATATATATATATATATATATATATATATATATATATATATATATATATATATATATATATATATATATATATATATATATATATATATATATATATATATATATATATATATATATATATATATATATATATATAAAATTTACAAATGGAAAGTTTAAAAAACTGCATTTATAGAAGACTTTTGTAACATAAGTGTATTAATTGTTGCTTTTGATAAGTTTATAATATTGCTGAATAAAATAAACAGTAATGTATACTAGCACTTTTAACATTTCAGCTTTCATGTACTATAATTAGTAGTAGCATAAGTATTATGAACATTAATTAACAAAGAACAGTAGATGATCATGAACCTGCATTAATAAATGCTGTAAAAAATGTCAATTCTTTGTTAATGATATCTAATGCATTAACAATTTGAACCTTATTGTAAGGTGTTACTATTCTAATTCTTTTCAGTTGTTATTCTTATTTTTTTTCCCACGTACAGAGGAATATTTAAGCAGTATTTATTCCTCTAACCCCTGGAATGATGCGTTGGCACTAGTAAATAAGCTGCTCGTTTAGAGCTTTGCATAATGAATAGGTAGCTTGCTGGTATGGATGCGATGTGTAGATTTGCTGCCTCTTGTGTTTCTGAGTTTCCACATGCATGTGTCGTAAAGCTGATAGCGCTGCAGAAACAGTGATGGATTTGGGAGGTAATCGCTGGTCAGCAGAGTTTGTCTGCATATTTTTCATTGGCCCGACCGCTGCATATGAGGCACAGGAGACGATTTGTGACTTACTCAGGGATAATATGCATTTATTTTGGAATGCATTATCAAGCACGGCCTGTCATATCAGTGCAGTTTGTTTTAAATTAGGGCACAAGCTATATTTCAACTTAGCAATGTGATGCCATAGAAATGGATGAAGTCTTTTCATGTTTTGATGCATTCAAACACAAAGTAAATTAAGTCTGTAGTGGCGTAAAGTACATTTCCTCCACAACAAAATTGAGTTGAAATTGTTTTTGGGATGCGATTAGCATGTCAGGTCAAGCCTGCAATGTCATGAAAGAGTTGGATGTTTACCGTGTGCCACTTCACTGCATATCAGAGAATTTAATGTGTATTAAACAGAGTCAATTAATGTATGAGTCTTATTTTCCTGTATTTGAGGTGCTAGGCAGGGATTGTTTGTTTGGAGTCTAATTCATTACTTTGGTGTAGGTGTTGGCTGGGATGAATGTGCACCCGGCGGAGTTCGACGGGCTCAAACAGGAGTTCAGCGTCAAGGGCTACCCAACCTTCTGCTACTTTGAGTAAGTTTGATTCTGCGTAAACACCTCTAAACACAAGGTCACCAATTTAACTAAATTAAAAGACTACTTTGCTAAATACTAGAGCTGAGTGATATAGCTATAAAGGATCTCTTTATATTCTTCAGCCTTTTGATGTTACGGTATATATCTCTATTTATATATTTGCTCTGCAATTGCTTTATTATTTCATGGCAAGTAAAGTATTTAAATCCACAAAATAGGAGGGACATTAATGCAACTTAACTGTAAGAAACCTCATGGCCAAAAAAAACCAAAACAACAACAACATAAAAGCCTGCAGTATTCATTTAAAGGGTACATAACACACACAGTTTCTGCCAATTTCATGTTAATCTTGAATCTATCTTCCTATAGAGTAGTATTGCATCCTTCATATCTCCAAAGAGTCTTTAGTTTTATCATATTTATAAAATACTGATTCTTTCCGAAAACAGCCAAGCTCGTGCAGGTGTGCAGTGGACGGAGCTGAAGAGTTACGAGCCCACACACACAATACATCATGGCATTATCCCTGGATAACACGATAACTTGATGCACTATACATTTGTGCTGTTTACATTATATTCACTTCCACGTCGATTGCCAACAAAACTAGTTTTTTTAAATTTTGGAATGTTTAACATGATAATCCAACTCTTTAACAGTATGAATAAGCATTAAAAAAATAATAATAATAATTATGCTCTGATCAGAGACATATAATGCATTAATGAAATATGAATTGATTCAAAAGAGCAGTGCTCAGCATTAGACCACGCCCCCCTTTAAGTTTATAATGCAAGCCAAATCATAAGTATTTTGTAAGTATTTGATATCGACCATTATACTTTTCTTAAACCAGTTCTGCTTTATTATACAACTAGCGTCATAGGGTACATTTGTGATGCATTTGGTCTGAAGGAGCCTGGGAAAGATGGATCAGAATGCTACTTTTTCTTCAGTCCAATTAAGGGCCACTGGCTCCATCTCATACACAACAAATGTTTTGAAAGAATTTGTGGCGACGTCAGTGCTTTCGTAGATCCATTCACTAGTCCTTCATTTTCCAAAGGCCCAAGTACATGAAATGTCAGCATGAAAAAATGCACCGTGATGAACATCAGTTTTGTGGAGTGTTCTTTTAAATGTTTTCATTTTATGTTACTAACAACAATAATGTTGTTGTCGAAGATCGAAGAAAATACACAAATAATGTTAATTCTAGTAAATATTTGCTTAAGCAGTAGTTTAAACTTAAAGATGCACAGAAATGTTCTTTACTGACACACAACGTAGCATTGCGGGGTAGAGAAATGATTTGCATTTATTTGAGAAAGTACTCGTTTCTTCCACAAAATAATTTGTGCATATTAAATTCCAAAGGTTAAAATCAATTCATATTTATGACATTTTTGGGGCAGCTTTTTATATGTAGCGTGCTAGAACTAATAGCCCCAGCAAAAGGGATGATTTATGATTTTAAATGAATCAGAGAATTTAATGTGTATTCTCTGCATGAGGTAATTTGTATGAGTCTTTTGCATGTATATTTATACTCGCGGCTGCAGCTGTGTGCACTTAGCTTCTGTTTAATGCTCCTTCATTACACCGCTGTTTTAATTACTAGAAGGTAATTAAACATGGTCCTTCACCCAAATGCCATATCTTTATACCACTGCATCACACCTCCCAACATTAGCACTGCTCTTTTGAATCAATTCATATTTCTGTAATGCATTATATGTCTCTGATCAAAGAGAGCATCATTATTTATTTTATTTTATTTGTTTTAATTCATATCAAGGGATAGTTCACCCAACAATGAAAATGATTCCATGATTTACTCACTCTCAAGTCATCCTAGGTCTATATGACTTTCTTCTTTCAGACGAATATTATCAGTCATATAAAAAAAATTCCTGGCTCTTCTAAGCTTTATAATGGCAGTCAAAAATTTAAAGACCAATTTCGATTCTCTTCAGAAGGCCTTTAGTAACCCCCCGGAACTGTGTGGATAACTTTTATAATGGATAGATGCACTTTTTTTGGTCTCCAAATTTTGGGCTGCCATTCACTGCCATTATAAAGCTTGAAAGACCCAGCATATTTTTTTTATATAACTCTGATTGTATTCATCTGAAAAAAGAATGTCATATACACCTAGAATGGCTTGAGGGTGAATAAATCATGAGGTAACTTTTAACTTTTTTTTGGTGAACTTTCCCTTTAAGTAAGGTTTTGCGGTCAATTTAGGCAAAAAATGTTTTTTAGACTAAAAGATCAAGATTTAGCCTGACACTAAAGTGATAATTCTGTTTGATGGACATGGGTTTTCCACTTTATTATTATATTTCTTTGTTTGTGTTGCCACAGCACTTGTGGATCCCAAATGATTAGTGACAGTTACAAATGGCTGTCGACTGCCAGCGTCTCCGCTAAGCTCTCACTTGCTGCAGATTATTCTGAGTCACGGAAAGGGAGCAGATGAAGGCAGATAAAACTCGAGTTTTCGATACTTGAAGCCTTTTTCCGCATTCAGCTGTGTGTTCAAGAGCATTTCTGTATATATTCATGATCTGCTTGTGGTTGTATGGATTAGTAAGAGCACAAAGGCTGCTAGCTGAGGTCTTTGATTATGCTAAGAGCCCTGGGCCAAATGGCTTAATTAGCTTTGAGTCAAACACTCATTTAAAATGTTTATCTTGGATGGCAAAAAGCAAGCAGCGGTCTTGGATGTCTTGCATCTTTGTGTGTGTACAAGTATCCTAAGCTGTCTAGTGCAATTTATGTTAAGAAAATAAGTGCTAATAAATATTGACTTCTCCCATTTAGTATGTCCTTTTTGAAAGAAAGCAAGATTTGAACGACTTTTTTTTGTTTTTAAATCAATGCTAACAGCTTTAAACAAACATTCTCAAACTGTTTCTCTTTTTGCAAACTTTTGGCCATGTTTTTATACAGGCAGTAGAGCGAGGACAGGAAATAATGGGGTCGTGATCGGACCAGGGCCAGAATCGATCTCGCGTCTCTTGCAAGCATTGTGGCAGTGACATGTGCCTCAATCACTAAGCCATAGCTGACCTATTTTACAAACCAATTACCCCCCTTTACTAAATTGTGTCCATCTTACATTGGTGAAAATGTTGTACAGTTGTTTTCTTTGCTCATGATGAAATGATTTGTTTTGGTTTGGACTAATCATAAAGATGTATTCTGCCCTTTTTTGTTCTATTTCCAAAAAGGAAGGGGAAATTCTTGCATCACTATGAGAATTATGGAGCCACCTCTAAAGACATCGCTGATTGGTTGAAAAAGTGAGTAAATAAATAATCTGCACTTTTTTCAGCTTTCAACAAACATTTTCATTCATTCCAGCACTATCTTTACTGTCTTAAAAGCATGTTTTGAAGAGGTGTGACATCTTGGACTTCTGCCCACGGTCTCTACCATTATCCAGGGAGTGTTTTATAGCAACTGTGCTTTGAAATATATGATGTGCACTGTAAAACACTGGACATAAACAGTCCTCTGTGCCTCCTAACAGTCGTGATGAGGCTTTAAGCACTCTGCAGTGTCTTAACCAACTATCAAACTGACAGTGAACAAAAATATACAGGTCTACACTGCCTATGTACACGTCTCAGCTATGCATGCAATGCAACAAGTCATTTATGGATTGCATGAATGTTTTAGTCATGCAGTGGCTCTATTTTTCCTAACAACAATAAAAATATTGCTGATGCTGTATATTATGGATCAAAAACCAGATAAGGTGAACTAGGCCAGAAGATCCCTGTAGTGTACTGAGCAATATTTTGATTGTTAAATTGTGAATTGTGTGCTTTAACAACACACAATAGTTTGTGAGTAGTCTAGTATAGCCAGACCATTTTTATTGGCGTCAAGTCTGGTCTACTTATTGTGGTCAATAACTTCCCTGTTTGAACAATATGTAACAAGACCAACCACAGCTTGTTTTGTATTTTTGTGTATTTTAAAGGGTCACGAAACCCCAGCAGCAGCAGCAGCAGTCTTTAAAACATTAAAGAGTCCCACAAATGCACGTTGCAAATGACCATTAAATTACACGCAACACAATATACGCATGGTTTTGTAAGCTCACCGTTACACAAATACAATGCACAATTAAATGCACAGCCATTCGTAATTTGTTCTCTGCATCGAAAATATATATGAATGCGCTGTTGCATACCTCTGATAATTTTAGAGGCTTATTTTGTGGAGTTTCTATAAGCCGTTTGGTCGGTTCAATGGCCGTAAAGAGCGATTACACTCACAGTGTGGATGAATCGCGTTTGTCGTAGACTCAGGATCTATTGAAGAAAACGTATGCACAGCATAAACTCATACAAAACAAAACGTCAAAACGTTTTTGATCCATTAATGCATCTTTCACTTACTGTATGCAGTCTCAGTGTTTGAAGTGCCAGTCAGAGGAAAATGCCTATCAACACATAGTGTCATGAATAATTAAGTTCATGTTGTCATGAGTTAAGCAACGCATCTTCTCATAGGATAAAGACACACAGTCTTATGAATAATTGAGACCACGATGAGTCATCGCCGTACTATGGCCTCACAGTCTATGACGTTGACATGAAGACAAATTTAAACGAGGAAGTTGAAAATAGAGCAAAAAGGTTTTGAATTAAGTTTTCTCCCACATTCAAAACTATCAGATGGTAACATTGTCTTCCATGATGTGCAACACACATAATTCTGTTAAAATCTCAGAAAATTTGGTTTAGGGTTTCATGACCCTTTAAGATAATCTGTACTTGAAATTAAACAAGCATGAAGAAAAAAAAAAAATTTTTTTGAAAGAAAGTAATATTTTTATTTAGCAAGGATGCATTAAATTGTTCAAAAGTGACAGTAAAACCCTACAAAATAATGCTACCAAAGATTTCTATTTCAAATAGGTGCTGTTCTTGTGAAACTTTCTGTTCATCAAAGAATCCTAAAAAAGGAATAATGGTTTCCACAACAATTATTAAGCAGCACAACCATTTTCGACATTGATAATAATGAAATGAGCAGCAAATCAGCATATTAGAATGATTTATGAAGGATCATGTGACACACAAAAATGATCACTGTGGCAAACCGGTACATTATAAACAATTTGTTTTTAGGATGACCAGTAAAAGTTGCTAAACAATTCGTATAGAACTAACAAATTCAGTCAGCTCTTATCATTTGTGTGTGTGGTATACTCATGAGACGATCAGTGAAGGGACTGTGGGTGGTCTATAATTTGTGAAAAACAGAAAATCATTATTGCAATCCTATAGACTATATGATAGCTGAAGTTGATTGACCAATACAAGTGCATGTTAAGAGATTCCAATGGTGACCTCCAGCTCTCAAAACACTTGCAGATGTCCCTGGCTTATCTTGTAGAATTCATTTTGAATGAAGTAAAGTGAAAACTCTAGCAAACCCAACCATTCAATGTACTTAATTTTGAATGAAGAAAAGGGAAAACACTAGCAAACCCAACCATTTAGAGCATTTTACCCACTAAATGATTGACTTTGCTCGTGTTTGTCCCTGGCAAAGCTGCCTCTGGCTAGTCTTTGTTCAGCTGACGCACTTCTAGGAGCCAAGCTTTTGCACTCTATGAGGAATCTTTTGGACTGTTCTTGTATGGGCACGGGGCCCATCAGCAGACAGATGTGAATTGCAGGCTCAGACCAGCTCTCTTCAGTCATGTGGGTGTGACCGTTCCCTACCAGATGTAATATGTACTGGCAGTGGCCAACTTAGAGCATAGGTGCCTCTCATTAGTCATTTGGAGAGTTTTGAGTCATGTAGCTGAGTCATGAAGTTCATAGGCTTTGAGAAAACAAAAACATATTGACTAATGGAAGTGATTTTAACTTTCTTTTTTTTATGTTGCTCAGCCCTCAGCCTCCACAACCTAAAACTCCAGAGGTTCCCTGGTCCGAGTCCGGCTCAGCTGTCTTCCATCTGACCGATGAGTCTTTTGACACGTTCCTGGAGGAGCATCCTTCAGCTTTGGTCATGTTCTACGCTCCCTGTGAGTATCAGCATCACTGCTCCTGCTGATCATGGTGATTTTTTTCATATAATTAAAGCCAGTGACATCCACCTTTTTTGAGTTCCACAAGAGAGCGAAAGTCCTACAGGTTTGAAACAACAACACGAGGGCGAGTAAATGATGACAGAATTGTCATTTTTTGGGGAGAACTATTTCCAAATGTTAGGGCAAGATAAAAATCACTTAATTATCATGTTTTTTTTGGAAATGTTATAATGATAACATGATAATTATTTGCACACATACTACGGTAGAACCATAGTACTTCTTAAAGAAGTTTCATGTATATTCATTGTACATTACATGGATATTTACAGTATAAAGATCATTAACAGTCATTTTTTTGTCTAAGTCTAATTAAGAGTTCAAAGAGAGACAAAAAAGAACAAATGTACCTTGATTGAATTGCACTTGTACATTGTTGATGTTTTTGTCTATCAATTTTATTCTCAGATGAATCTGCCTGACACAGATTTGCTGATATGAGCATGTCGGTAGTATTTCAGTTTCTTGGAAGGTGGCATTTTTAGTGATTGAAGGAAGATGACTCTCAGCTTTCATATGTTTTTGATCAAACACCTCTGATAGAGCATATTCATTTCCTGTACGGCACAGGGTGTATCCTACCAATCTGCCACTGAGTACATGCACAAACTCTCTCTCCACATGAATACACCGAGAAGGTACGGATTCGGGAATGACTCGTTGACATTCTCATCAGCTTGACCAAATGCAATATCCTTGTTTAGGCACAAACCTCGGTTCACATGCACACAGTTATCATCGTGCCAATGACAACAGCGATTAGTCCTCTCGACACACATAATCGACACTGCTGAAAAAATTACTCTTTCTCTGCGCCCAATTAACTATGAAATGCAATACATACTGGCACCCAGTGCAAATTTCATGTGTCACTTGTATTAATAATAAAAAAAAAAGATTGCATCATTCTTAGCAAAAATGAAAACACATTTATAATCAGTGTCCAGGTTTTTTCTCATATTCCCATAGTGTAAATAAATGCATAATAAATCCAGGCTTGACTTGGTGAGCTCTGGCTTACATTTACTGGAAAGGCTTTTATGATTATGTAACAGGTGGAGAATTGGAAAGGAATTATCTTTAAATACTTGGAAGGGAAATATATTCTCGTTCCAGATGAGTGCTGTTTCTGATCATATCATGACTGACATGTTGTAGTCTTTTATGGATATTGAGTTGCTGCTGTTTATATGTCAATTATGCATCACAGCCCTGTTGGATAAAAAGCAGCTTAAACCGGCCTACGATGGATGGTTTTTGGTGTTTAGTTGGTGTTTAGCCAGTCTTCCAGTCTGACCAGAACCTCTCTTAAACAATCCAAGCTGGCCAGCCATCAAACCACCTCTGGCTGGTCATTTATAGTATGGTTTTCTAAATGTTTTGATGTATAAACACTAATATTCAAAACCTTTAGATTGTATGTATTTACACCATGAGTAGATGAACAAATGAATAATCTTTTTTTTAAGTATAGAAGTTTCTATACTAACACTGTTGTTATACAACAGTAATATTGTGAAATATTATTACAATTTAAAATAACTGCAATTTATTTTCATGATGGAAAAGCAACATTTTCAGCAGCTGTTACTCCGTATCACATGACCCTTCAGAAATCAATTCAATCAATTTTCACGAATCTACATGCACATTTGTTTATTTTTTCTAGTGGTGGCAATAGAATACAATTATTTTTCATAATTTGTAATCAATCTAGAAAGCAGAGTGAAGTAGTAATATTATAAGTAGTAAAAAGTCTGGTGATTGTGAAATGTAAAAAAAACAAAAACTGATTTGATTAATATCTCAAAGTGCACATTAACTTTGACAAGATACATTTTGTAAAAAAATGTTTGTCTCATACTTTTTCTGGTTACGTGTCAAATTATTCACATTCTGGTATTCTTCCTTGTGATGTTTTTTAGGGTGTGGCCACTGTAAGAAGATGAAGCCAGAGTATGATGAAGCTTCTGAGATCCTCAACAAAAACCCAGATGTGAGTTTCTTCATACTACTTCTCTGACATGGAACACTTATATTAGCTTATTTTAAATTCATACATCCTTAGACTTTGCAAGAGAGGCTAACATAGGCAGGGTAGCACCTGTGTACTTAATGAAATGGTTCTAGATGTGTAATTTTTGCTTTGAGGCATTCCTTGTAAAAAGTCTGTGTCCAATTGACTTGATTAAAAAAGCCAGTTGTAATTTCCCATCAGCCTAGACAATTTGATGACACCCTGCAGCAAATCCTAAAATAACGTCTTACTCAATAACCTTTCGATCCAAAATGTGTGTTCTTCCATGATATGATTTTTTTGGTAAGCTTTAAAGTTACAACATGAGACGTTTACAGTTCACAAACATCCCTGGCCATGTTGTGCAAGTGATGTGATTCTCATTTTCCAGGGCTGTGCTGGCTCTGCTCTCGAGTCCACAGTTGCAGGCCAATTGCAGCCACCAGAGCTTTTTAGTTGGAGTATTTATCTCATTTTCCTTTTCCTCTGTGCCGTCCCTCTGGCCTTCAGCTTGGCGCTACTCAAAGTGATGCTCTTCCCAGAGTTCAATAAAGACACGTTGCGCATTATCTAATGCATGCTCTAGTCCTCACATCGTTTCCCTCGAGAGAGCTGAAGTCATTTATTTTTCTCATTCCTTTTGCTCACAGCCTTACACAGTTTAAAGAGAGAGAGTCCACGTGTCGAGATCTTTTAAAAAACAATATTTTTTAATTTGCATATTTCGAATAACAGTATTTAAATGTTGAAATATGACTGTAAGACGAAGGGTTATGAATGTGACATTTTGCATGTAGATGGTGGAGAAATTGAAGCGGCCGTGCTTATCTCTCAAGTGTGTTGTTGAAATGCAGTGCTGTTACTTTAATGAGACGTGTTTGTGTATTGTTTAAGTAGTTTGGTTTTCATACACTTCTAATTGGCACACAGATCCGATAGCGGTCCATAGATTATTTTGCCCCTGCAGGGTTGGCGCCTAAACTCAAACACAAATCCTTTGTTTGTGATAATGACCCAGGCTCTCATCATAGATTTAAGTTATCCCACTGACAGATGTTTGCAAATAGAGGCAGTTAATTAAGTTTAAGCTGAGGAAACATTCATAATGACAGTCCATTCTGCAGATATACTGTATAATGGTGGAAACAAAGCTGTGCTAAATTATGCTGCCATTTCATTAAAAAAAAAAACTTGCCTGTGGTCTCCATAACTACAACACATTGATTGTGTTTAAACTGGGGATGTCATAAATCCGTCTATACATCAGGCCTTTGTGTAAATATCATTTTCTGCAATTAGTGTGCATGACACTCAAAGGGTATGTCTATGCAAAAGTGCTCTTTGTGTCTTATTTCTTATATTTTGCCAGCAGCCATATCCCTCTGTAGCCAAAGTTGCCCACTGAAGCTAAGCAGGGTTGAGCTCAGTCAGTACCTTGATGGGTATCTTGGTGTTAGCAGGGCCTAAAATTAACACTAGTATATGAAACTGTCAGTCGCCAGTTGGCCAGTAACAATTTTTTTAATTCTAAAAATACAATGTTTTCAGAACATGAACGTGCAAGACGCTCTGTACAGTTGACGGGTCAGTACTGCATCATCACGAACGTTTCAACCTTTCCAATGTAAATATTCGAGCTCTCTGCATGATAGCCTCGTGGTTAGCATGCTGACACATGCCGCAACTGTGCCTCCGGTTCAATTCCCAGTTCTAGGTCCTTTGCCGATCCCGTTCCCCTCTCTCTCCACCCCTTGCTTTCCTGTCAAAAATCTCTACTGTCCTGTCCAATAAAGTCACAAAAAAGGCCAATTTTCAAGCGAAAGGGGGAAGTTTTTTGTGCCTTCCTGTGCTTGAATGGACGAATTCAATTGAATTAGTAAAATAAAATCGTATTTTTGAGCATGGAAAAAGAAAAGAATCACTCACCGCTTTTGAACTTTAAAAAGGATATGAAGACATGCAGTGTTATTTGTTTGATTTGCCTACTTTATTAAATTTGGATACCTGAAAAGTATTAGACCTGCCGTAAGAGCACAGTTTATTTAAATTATTTTTGTTGTATTGTATTTATTTGTGCGATTTGTTCTTTAAAAATGTAGGCTATTACATTTTATTAGTTAAGCTAGTAGTGTTAGCTGTGGTGTGGTATCAAAATTGGAATGGAGATTTGGGAATTTTCAGTAGTATCTAAAATGTTGGTGTCTTAACTGCCTGTTTTTGTCATGGCTGGTAAAAAAGCCTAATATTTTTCTCTCTACCAATCAGCTGGTGTATGGTGGGTGCAATATCATCCAGGTGGATGCTGCACATTGGTGGTGGTTGAGGAGATTTCCCCCCTTCCATATGTAAAGCGCTTTGAGTGCAGAGAAAAGCGCTATATAAATCTAAAACATTATAATTATTATATTTCTCAAAATGCTCTGGAAATGCACCCAATGTAAATTATAGTGTTGTTGTTGTTGTATTTAAGGCACATGAATCAACATGAATCCCCAATTTAAACCAGATAGATATAAAGAGATGTATTCTGTCTTTAGATATACTGAGCGTGATTTTAAAATGTCATGTTTGAACTTGAATTTGAGGGAATTGATGGCTATATTCTTAATCTCCTCTCTTGAGCTTTTGAAATTGTTGAATAATTATGCATCTCCTCTACTCCACCTACAGGAGGTCCCTTCAGCCACAGAACATAATCAGTATTAAAATAACAACTTGCTCTGTTCTCAAATTATGTAGCCTCATGATTTTAATTAAGTTGTGCGTAGACATTTGGAACTAAATGAGTTCCATAATTGCTGGAAAGTTTTTAGAGAGTGATTTGGATTAAAAATGAGCATCTCTAATTTGCTTGGCACCTCAATCACATTGAAAAAGTCCATTTGTATATATAAAAAAAAGCCTCTTCAAACTGACCTAACATGTAGGATTTTTTTATCTTTGTGTTTTGATTGATGTCAGATAACACATACCCCTGGTTTCAAAGACAAAACCTAAACCTAGTCCCAGACTAAAATGCATGTTTTTTTGCTGTATTAACCGAAAGCAATTTGCACGGGCATATCTTAAAATATGTCAGTGGCATTGTTTTGTCTTAAGATACACACCTGAATTGTTTTCTTCTAAGGCACGTTTATAGAATCTACTTAGGTGTCCTATTTAAACTAAGGCCTAATCCTGGCTTAATCTAAGCCCTGTTTGTGAAACCAGGCCATAGTGTTGTTTTTAAATGGACTCTTTTTAAGCTGAAACAGTACTTTTCTGTATGTCTGTATGGATTTAGAGCCCAGGTGTATTGGCAGCAGTGGATACCACCATTCACAAGTCCGTCGGAGAGCGGTTTAAAATCTCAGGCTTCCCCACAGTGAAGTACTTTGAAAAGGGAGAGGAGAAGTACACGCTTCCTCAACTTCGGAGCAAAGACAAGATCATCGAGTGGCTGCAGAAGTGAGTTGACTCTTAGTCTTTTCCATTCTGCTGTTCAATTGTTAACTGACAATTAGCATGAGAAATTAAATAAAAAATATATATTATTGTCGGTTTCTTCTCTCTTTCTTCTCTCTCTATATAAAAGTGCAAAAGGGCCTTGAAAATATTTTGTTTCTACAGTGCATCTCTGTAAAGTTTTAATGCCAGGGCTCCAGACTAACATTTTTCACTAGGAACACAGTGTCCCCCAACTGAAAATAATAGGGGCACAACCAGAAAATTTAGGGGCGATAATTTCAACATGGTAATTTCCGCTGTATTACTAATAAATACTCAAATAATGATGACAACCTCGAGCCAATAGCGTTTAGAGTATGAGATGTGACGGAGATTGTGATTTGTTGAATTCAGTGAACGAATATGCCCTTTACTGACCGAGATGCTTTTGAGTCTGAACGAGAGATCTAGCTCATGAACTGGTACATGTTGTTTGTTAAAAAAACTGATAAAACAATGACTGTATTGGTTAAATAGATCTCATGTGTCACGTCAGCAAATTTAACATTCTAAAAAGCAAGTAATTGGAGTGATCTATTAAATAAACACGCCCAAATTTACAAGTTGCACATGTGCGACTGGATGTAAAAATCAGTTGCACACTCTCAAATTTTGGTAGCAAAATGCAACCATTTGATGTCAGTCTGGAGCCCTGAATGCACAAACCAGATAAAACACAATGGCTGTTTTTGACTGGATGTAGTTCTGGAGGTGAATTGAGGTCTGCATGTGTAAACACATGTTTTTGCTTTAATTTATTTCACACTTTGTAATGTCTGTTTATTATAGAAATGGATTTAGTCCTCAGCTAAGGTCAGGTACAGGTGAGGCATAAATAGCTTTTCGGTGAACTACTCTTACCCTCTACAATCTCTTAACCCTCTGGTATGCATTATGTTCTAACCATCAAATATTTTTTAATACGTTTTTATTACATGAAATAGCTTCAATCATACAAATAATAAAAATGAAAAAATTTTGGAGGTACTTAGGTGAAACGTTCCCATATGGCAACGCTATACCACAATGGAAACTATGATTTTCTTTTCTTTTTAAATGCACATTTATTTTAGAAATTGATTGCTTTATGTACTTGGAACTCATGCAAACCAAAAATAAGTAGATCCCTATCATTTAACCTTTAAAAAAAATGGCAAAACTCATTCTCATCACATGGAAGAGCTAACTCTGCACTCTTCCTATTGCCTTTTCCGTTAAATGTTGCTGTATTAATTTTCTGAATAGAAGAAATTTTGGTTATACATAAATACAACTATAATACAATAAGCACTTCAAATAAATGAATAACTGCAATTATATTATTGAAGCTATTATGTTTTTTTAAATATATTCAGTTATAAAATCCGAATTGTCGCTAATTCTAAACCGAAAGAAAAAGAAGTGAATTTTTTGTGCAGAATTGTTTGAAAGGGCCACATACATTTGACCTGGATATGTTCTTTACGCATTACTGGACTTTGCACTAAGAGGGCCACATAACTGACAGGGGTTCAGTCAATAGGAACATGCTCCCAAAACCATGCACTGACTGATTCTAAAGAGCGACCTGCATGTGGGCTGGGAGTCTGAGAATTTACTTTTACACTGCATCTCCCTCGACTTTCTGGGATGTGTTCAACGGAGCTTGACTTCAATCAATCACTGCTAAACTGACCTCTCAGTGGAAGAGCTTGCCCTTGTTTGATCCTGGAGCAGTCCTGCTGTGTGGGCATCAGCTTTGAGTTTAAGTGCATGACTGTGCCATCTCACTGGTCCCAGAACAGCAGGGCCAAGCCTGTTGTCAGACTCATGGCATTACTGCAATATGGTAATACCATGGGAAGTCAGGAGTCCCAGAGCAGGCCCTCTACAACAACAAATTGCAGAGAAGGAAAAATCAGGTGATGAGTCAGAAGAAGCTGTTGTGGTGAAAAAGGCAAGACAATATTTCTCACAAGAATGGCTGAGGGAGTTTACATGGCTTATATCTTGCAAAAACACCAACACCATGAACCGTATCTTCTGCTCTCGATGTGGTGTAAAATGCGGAGAAAACCAAGTTTGCTGAGGCAACCGGCACTGCACAGTTTAAACATGACACACTAGTTAAGCACAATAGCAGCTTGAAGCATAAAATATGCCAAGACCGATACACTAATGAAACTGCATCGCCACTTCCAACAGAATTTCACAGACTGGAAGCTAACATTCAGGCAGCAGATGATAGTGAAATTTAACACAGCGTATCTCATAGCTAAGGAGGAATTACTATTAATCAAATTAATTGGGTCAAATCATTTATCTAATATGCTGATTCGCTGCTCAAAAAACATTCCTCATTATTATTTTCAATGTTCTACTGCTTAATATTTTTGTGGAAATTGTGATTATTTTAATTAAAAAAACCTGCATTTATTTGAAAAAGAAAACTTCAATGTGTAATTGTGAAAGTCTTTACTATCACTTTTGATCCATTTTTATTCAGTTATGCTGTCTAACCCCAAACGGTCATGTTTATGTAGTGTATACACTATTTAGGGCTCAAGCACTGATGGTGTGAGGACCCTCTTGGAATTGCTGTTTATTCATTATAAGTTTTTTTTTTTACATGTAAGTGTCTAAATAATTTTAGAGTGATGAATTCTTAGGTTGCAGGGTCTAATTACATCGACTTTTCATTCAGTAAATTAAAGTGATAATGCAAATTTGTATAGTTAGTATATAATTATCTAACTTGGCTGTGAATATTACAGTTTTAGAGATCTCAGCCTATAAGCTTACCTATTTAATTACAGGCTCTCTCTCTCTCTCTCTCTTTCTCAGTCCCCAGGCCCCACCTCCTCCAGAGAAGTCATGGGAAGAAATGCCGTCCAGCGTGAGTCACCTGGGAGCTGAAGATTTCAGGGAATCTCTGAAAAAGAAGAAACACGCCTTGGTCATGTTCTATGCTCCATGTAAGCCTTCTGTATTTTGTGTGTTTTCTTGTTTGTTTTTTTTCTTCTTCTTCTTCAAAAATACCACCGTTGTAGTTCAGTCTCAAAGCACGTATCCAGGTTTCTTCTAAACCTTTTAACATTATGAAGCAGAATTTTGTTGCATCCTGTGTGACGCCGATTATATGGAGCACTGAAACGTGCAGGTGGCGTAATATCTGCCAAATGGCACCATAGCTTCCTGCATAGAATATTTTACAATGTTTAAAATATTCACAGTTGGCCATAACAGTTTCATTTGGTGTTTGCATCTCTGTACGTTTCTGATGTTCAAATGTTTAGGCTCAAAAGAGAATAATTACTTGCAAATCTCTTCCTCTGCTATTATTTGTGAAGTCAAGCACAGTTTAATGCATTATAATTACTTTCTAATTATCTTAGTTATATAGTGCTTTTTACATTTTACATATTGTTCCATAGCAGCTTTACAAAGAATAGTGCATTACAAAAAACCCTCAGTAATTAAGAAAACTATGACTATGTCAAAGAAAAAATGCCATTTAAATTGCAACTATATGTATACATACATACATACATACATGCACACATACTTAGCATTTATACTATGTAATATTTTAAGACAGTTACAATATTTAAAGACTGAAGCTTTTTGCCCTTTTATAATGTAAATCTGCAACAAAAAGCCTCAGATCATAGCCAAATTGTTGTGACGCTCTTCCAATTTACGCAGATGCTGCAATATATTTTTAAACTGTTTTGAAATCTGGCCAACCAGTCATCATCAGGTCTGCGCATTATCACTAGCAAGAGAGCAGCAGTGAGCAACAGCCAATGAAATTGTAAGAGGAGGGATAGACGGAGGGATAGACAGTGGGAAGCAGGAGCCAAAAACAAAACATCAAACTCCTGCCCACGTCTCCCCCAACACTGCCTCTTCCTTATTGGCATTCGGCTCATTTTCTTCTTTTTGTTCCTTCATGTTGTTTGTTGACATGTTGTCAAGATTTGTTGTGTTGCTATGTTGACTTTGCGTGTAAACAAATCTCAAGAATCACAGCAATAGTCAGGGAGAATGATCTTGTAATTTGATGCATGTTTTCTGCTGTTTGTGGTGTAAAGTTTGCTCCAACATGACATTTAGCAAGGAAATGTCACTGATTTTGCTTACTAGTAGACTACTCGCACTGCATTTACCATGTCTTTCTATGGCAGAAATAGTAAAAGTAGTATGCAGCTCTGAATCCAGCATCTGTGCAGGTCATTCTGTTTTGTACTGTACATGGACATCATTTCTATACTTGATAATATACATCTAAATGCATTGTGGCAATGAAAATTGAAGGGGAAATGTGTTTTAAAGGGATAGTTTACCCAAAAATGAAAATTACCCCATGATTTACTCACCCTCAAGTCATCCTAGGTGTATATGACATTCTTTTGTCAAACGAATACAATCAGAGCTATATATTAAAAAATATCCTGGCTCTTTATAATGCTTTATAATGCCAGTGAATGGCAGCCCAAAATTTGAAGCCCAAAAAAGTGCATCCATCCATGGTGCCATTCACTTGAGTGGAAAAAATATGCCAGTATAATGCTTGGATTAGCTAGGACATTTTTTAATATAACTCTGATTGTATTCCTTTGAAAGAAGAATGTCATATACACCTAGGATGACTTGAGGGTGAGTAAATCATGGAATCATTTTCATTTTTGGATGAACTATCCATTTAAATTGTCATGAAAATGTCACTATATATATATATATATATATATATATATATATATATATATATATATATATATATATATATATATATATATATATATATATATATATATATATATATATATATATATATATATATATATATATATATATATATATATATAATAAATGTATTATATATTTATTTACTTGTTTAATTGATATATTTAAATGATCTGACTGCGTCTGTGTTCTTTAATTTATGCGTCGTCAGTAGGTCATGTGCAAAACCTTTCAATCCCATCTGCGTTTTTAAGGGATAGTGTTTACGCTAATTTGCCCCGTTTAGTAAATCTGGCCCTTAATGTGTAGCTCTTCTTTTAATGTATACTGACTCGACTCTTTTGTGCTGAATTTTCACCAGTCATTTGACTTTTTTCTATCTGCGCAGTATCAGTATTGGTATGTAGCTGATTCGGAGTTAACGATCTTCAAGTCATTGATTAGCATTGATAATCTATAAATTCTCCACATGGCCTCACCCCCTTTGTTGCATGTTCCGGGGGCAGGGTTTATGTAAATGTCAGGGTTAGTGATGTCACTAACCCAGGAGGAAGCTTGTTTAATCCCCACTAGCCGTTTGTTGTAGTCCTTAAAAAGCAATTTCTTTAAAATAAAATAACTCTCTTTGCTTTGAACTTTGAGCGTCATAACTCAAACAGCAACATTACACACTAACTAAAGTGAAATCATAATCAACCACCCCTTTAATATTACACTGTATTGTCACTTTACATCTACTGACCTCTCAGTCTCACTGGATCCTTTAATTACAGGTTTTTTTAGATGTGTAATACAAACGAAAAGAAAAATTAGCTTTTGTATTGGATATTAAAGACTGTTAATCATCTGATTAGTGGCACAATTTATTCTGTGAATAGTGTCAATTTAAATCAGAGCTCTGCAGTGCTTTATTGAATGATTCCATCAGTGTTGCTTTGTTCTGTGGAATGGCACCATTTGATGTACATGATAGTGGGCAGTCTGCATCACTGTAGAAGCAACTTTCTAGTTAATGATAGGGCAGGTCTTTGCATTTGTACGGCGTTGAAGGTTTAAATATCACCTAGCGACCCTGATAACAGTGGTAACACTTCGGAGCGAGCATGATAGTTGAAACGAGCAGACTCAAGGGCTTTAGTTCTCTCAAGCAACATCCCATATGTCAGATGTCAATGTCAAGTCAGCACACAATTTCTAGGGAGCAAAAGTTTCAGTGCACTAGAACTATTTTGACAATTGGACCGCCCTAGGAATAGTTCCCAGGGCAGTGTACTTACTACTGAACTAGATTCGATTGAAACACATCCACAATTTCTTCTTGCATATCATGAAAAATTATTATGCTTTGTTATTTTAAGTACAGATTCTGCCCACGCTTTGAGTTTTTGATTAGCGTATCTAACTGGGCACTGAGACAGACTCGCATCGACCTTGCATGAGTCTGGAGACCTGCCCAGCCTTTCTTCTCCTCATACAATGGTAACATTGGCCAAAAGAGGACGGTACACAACTTTATGCTCCATTATTTATAATGACCCTCTCGTGTGTCTTAAATTAGACGCCTTATTCCTCACACAAGCAGGTCTTTGTTTGCTGCCCTGCAAATTATGACCGTGCCATTAACTGCCATTTAAAAGTCACCAGTTTTCCTATGTGAACTCACTTGTTTGAATAACGTAAAATAGCACAAATGTGTGCAAACAAGATTGCGTGACAACCTAAACTAGCACAGTAAATGAGACGGTTGTCCCATAACTATGTTGCCATGCCATTTGGCAAGTTTTAAGCTTTAGGCAGCTGTTTATTCGATGGAAGTTGTTTGTTTGAAACATTTAACACCAAATGCCATGCATAATTCATAAGAATAACACCCTCAGCATTGAAGCCACCTCGCAAGAACATAACGGAAATTTAAGTTTAGGAGTTATGGGTGTAGAAACTCTTGCCTATTTTTTTGGAAGTTTGATGGCCTTAGGAAAGCCTCCGTTAAGCAACTTTCGATGTGCTACTAAGCTTCATTTTGTAATTTCAACTTGCTACATACAAGTAGTGATGGATTAAGTGTGCATTTGTTTTGCTTAAAGGAACTGTATGTAAGAAATGTATTTCAATTAATCAAAAAATGGCCCTGATATGTCACTAGACATTAAGAAATCATGTAAATTTCAAATACTTATATCACTGACAACAGTAGTCCGGGCAGGATATTGTCATTGTTAAAGTGAAGTTGCAGCCCTCAACTGATGTTGATGTTGACATGTTGTGTTTTGGACTGAAGGGCCGCCCTACACCTATCTACCAATCACAAAGTCAGTAGTGTTCCGGCATCCGGGTTGCCAGCTCTGCTCTAGTTACCACAGCTGCAGCTACAAACTTTTTGGATAAAAAATGTCTAACTTTACGAAACCTAAAAGACCTCTCATGAAGCGTAAACATAATTAACAGAAAGAAAAACTAAACGTACTGTGTAGGACTCGTCACTTGCCATTGGAAGCTCCTTGTAGCAGCCTACGTTCCTGCAGCCTATCTGGCAACCTCAAGTCAGGGGGGAAAGGGGAGGGGATATACCGATCTACAGTGAAAGTGATTGCAGTACCAGTTTTGGCCACAATCCTACATACAGTTCCTTTAAGTTATTGTCATGTGAGAAATGTCTTTTTACTTTTAAAGAATTCCATTTATTTGTTATTTTGCTTTAGTATTCATCTCTATTTGTGTATGCTGGTATTTATCAACTCTTGCTGTTTGTTCTCTGCATTATGAGGTGAGACAGCTCGATGAATACTTATATCTTACTGTTTTCCCAGGGTGTCCACACTGCAAGAATGCTGTTCCTCATTTCACCACAGCAGCCGAGCTGTTCAAAGAGGACCGCAAGGTGAGGCTCAGCGCCATTAAGGAGATTTCCAGCCACTCTAAATAACAAACGCTTTCAAGCGACTTCCAGGTTCTGTCAAGCTCAATCAAGTTCTCTCTCTCTCATTCAGACAGCCTTCACACACTAGAATTTAATCTCTTTTCATCTCAAGACCATTCTCAAGGACTTCAATGTCAGAGTCCCTTTGCTGTCTGATGCTGTTGACCTTCAATCCTCTACCTCACTTGTTATACTTGTAGTTTTTCCTCTGTTGATATCTGTATTCTCGTCTGTAGCAGGTTATGCTGAATTGGTCATATTTTGTCAGTTTAAGTCAAGCACTCACTACAAGACTTAGTCTCTTCTACCTTGGCATATTTTAAGTGGTTGGTGCCTGTGGAAAATACAAATGCAAATGTCCAATTGTATTTGGACATTTTAGTCCAATCTAAAGTGTAAGGACCCTATTTTAACAATCCAAGCGCATGGTCTGAGGGGTATGGCGCAGATGCACTTAGGGCAGGTCCAAATCCACTTTTGCTAGTTTAACTACGTAAAATTCAGTTGACGCACCAGGCACATGGTCCAAAAGGGTTGTCTCTTAATGAGTAATGGGAGTGTTTTTTAATAAGCCAATCAGAGTTTCATCTCCCGTTCTCTTTAAACGGCAGCTGTGCTTGCACCATGGCGGATTCGCTATTTACATGGCAGAATTTGTGAGCAGAACGACTGAATGGCTCTCCAGAGAGGAATCCTTTTATTTTTAATATTTAAAAATGTTTGTGTGCTGCTGCACGTCCCTGTGTGTGTAACAAGCAGAGTATATGAGCGTTGTGTACCTGCATATAGGCGCATATTATTAAAGAGCCCTTTAAATAACACAAAAAAATATTTCTTCCTCCTGTTTTTTTGGCTATATTGTGCCTTTCCCCTCCACAATGTGCTTAGGCTTTGGCTATGATCTGTGGCATTTTGTCACGGACTAGGTGAAGACTTAAAACATTAAGGGCTGACAAGCTTCAGTCTTGTAGTGTGCACTTGGCATAACTTTTAAATTCACACATTGCATTCACTTTGACGAGTGCCGATGTTTCCGCTTTTTCACGCTTCAGAAACATCTTTCTGAGTAACACTCCATCTCAGACATCTATGCACTGGCATTTCATCATTCTCTAAATCTTTCCTCTTTCTCCTGAAACTTCTTTGAAAGTAGCTGGCTCTATTTTTGATCTTCACAGGCCTGTAAAAACATTTCCCTGGCTTCTTAAACTGCATACATTTATCATTGGCCATAAGACAGTGATGTTGAATTGTTGTTTGCAAATGTCTATAATTCAGCAGGCACAACGTCAGTCCTCTTCAATTTCCCTATAGCTCTTAAGTTTGCGCATAATTGTTATTCAGATGAACTGCATTTGGAAATTCACTTTGCCAAGATTCAAATGGAGCCAATTTTGAGCTAACGCCCTTAAAGACATTTATTAAAAACAGATATTGTTTGTCTGAAGAATAAAAGCTTGTTTCATGAAGCTCCATCTGCTGGCTTTTCCAAACAGTGAGCCACTTCACATCATTTAAAATACAGTCATAGTTATTTTTTCCCACATGCATAAACCTCTGCTTTTGTCTGTCAGTTACTGCATCTCTCCGTAAAGTTGAACTCAAGATGCGTGACCACATGAGCATCAGAAGCATTACATTATTTACACACATCACAGGGCTGTTGAATGCTTGATTCTAATTTGTTGACACACATTCAAATCATGCTGTAATTTTTTAGTAAACACACAGCTAAGCAAATGAACCAAAATCCACAAAGACACTGACCATGCATACAAATATGACAAACAATAGAATAAAAATGACAATTTACATGCTTTTCCCACTAAATTACCTTTTATTATCCTCGGAAAGTACCCTTTGTTTTTCTTTCTCTCTCTCTCTCTCTCTCTCTCTCTCTCTCTCTCTCTCTCTGCTGCATACACACAAGTAGGGTAGTAACATCGCTGTTCTTGAAGCCATTAAGCTTACAGCTTTACTATTAGTCTGTATATCAATGTCTCAAGCCTCCGTTACTAACCCTAAAATAAAATTAGCAACTGGCTTGCCTTGGGATGAGATATGAAAGAAATCATTTCGACACACGAGCATTTTAAGGACGGAAAACTGACAGATGTCTTGAAAACAATGGATATCGTTCACTAAGCATGCATACGCACAAATTTGTCTGCAAGTCATGATTCACTTTTGGACTATATGTAAACTAAATTTATGAAAAAAATTTAGGAACAACTTAAACCACAATGTACACTATAAGCACTTTCTCTATGCAGCCTTATAATGGTTAAGAAATTATATTTAATCTTAACACAACTATAATTATATTATATATTATATTATAAATCCAATTACATTTTATCTTAAAATATATTTCATTATACAGTGAAAGAGCAAGAAAACTGTGTTAGATTCAGCTGCAAGGTTTCTCTGAATAACACAGATTTAAGTCTATGTACAGCTGACTAATGAAAGGTCTGTAAAAAAAGGTGTTTATTGTGTTTGAACTGGTTTTGAGGATGACACACTTGGCATTGCTTGAGGATCTGGCAAGAGCTTATCTGCAAAGAGAGAGGTTGTGCGGAAAGCCCTTATATATGGAGATGGTTTTATGCAAATTACTAACTTTGTGCACACGGCCACTCATTTACTCAATACTCTAAATTCAGTAACGGAACGAGATTAAGAACAAAATTAATGTGGTTGCACTTTATTTTAAAGTATGTGCACTTCTGTGTACTTACAGTGTACTTATCTAAGGAAAGTAACTATATGGGTTTAGGTTAGGTTTAGGGGTAGGTTCAGGGTTAGTACCTAGTTATTAGTTATAACTATATATGTAATGAGCAGTTATTGTAATAACTATAATAAGTACATAGAATGTACATGGGAAACGGGACTGTGAAATAAAGTGCTATGTTCATGTGCGTACGCATGTGTTGTGAATTAGAGATTAAAGTTTTCCTGTACTTACGAATATGAAATAATCCACAATTATTAATGAATGAGACCCAATGTCTTGAGGTGTAGTAACCATGGTATAAGCGGAATAATTGACTCCAGACCGTTTTAAAAATTAACGCACACCTGATGCTTCATGTTGTGGCCGCATTACCACCACTGGATGTGCATAATATTTCAATATAATTTAATGGCCTGTCATCATGAAATTTCTCACTCATTCACTCATCCATTATTCACTGCATAGTGAATGCTATACTTCACTATATGGGGAAAGGCAGGGTGAAAATGAGGTACATATAAGGAAAAATGAAAACCCATACTGAAATGCATTTTGTATTTATGATTTATTTATGAACTTTTTTTTAAGATGCATACAAAGATAAAGAATATAAGAATATGGATATGGAATATGGATATGGAAATTAAAATCGAAAGGGGAATACAGTTTTGTGTTTACCGAGGAACCATGTAAATGTCTTTAATGTGATTAAAATCTGAATGAAGGCTATTCCAGTTAAATAAAATTTATTTATTTTTTTGTTTGTTTTTTGTTGCCTTAATTCGAAAAGGGCATGGAAGGTCCAAAAATATGGATTAGGGTAGCTCAAAAAACTGATTTTAATCGGATTTCGTTCAAACCACATATGGATGTAGTTTGGAATGGCTTTGCTTTTCGGACTACCAGCAACCGTGTTGAATATTCCAAACAACCACTTTCTTTTTTGCTCAATTTTTATTCATTAATTCATCAAAAGAATTCTAGAGCAGTTCAGTAAAAGGACCAATGGATTTGCCAATTAACGTGACCCTGACAGTCGAACAAGAACGTTTGTATGATTGTACGTAGAATGGTTTGTGGTTCTGGTTCCAATTATCTTCTCCTGGTTCCACTGTTCATCCTCTTTCTCATTAGTGCTTATTTCCCTTATATACAGTGCATTAGTAAACATCTTGAATGGCCTTCTAGCAGCGCCTTCAAATTTTAATGTAAAGCCTCTTTGCACTTTGTTTCCTGTCTGACTAAACAGTTGGTTTGTTTGTTTGTTTTTTAGTAAAATGCAGCTAACGGATGCAGTCCAATTAAATACAACCTATTTCAACTGAAAAAAAGGCTAATGGTGTAAATGCTAGTCTTGGTTCAGATGTTCTTTTGTTGACCTGTTTAAACTTAAACTTAAATTTCAGTTTCTTCTGTAATATTCATGAGCTCACTGGCTGTTTCATTTCCTTTGCGCAATGACCTGAGCTATTTCTCTGTGAGGTTGATAATTACTGTCTGAGAAGGATCTCTGCGCCCTTGTGAATGACTTTTTCAACCTCATCCATCTCATAAACCACCCTCTGTAAGCACAAAATCCTCAGTTTCCTCACAGTCTTATGTTGCTTGCATCCGCTTATTGGTGAGGTTATAGCGAGATCAGTCAAGTGCCAGGAGGGTATTCCACCAACGCATGAGGATCAATATCAGAATTGGCTGGCAACCAAATGAACAATCCCTTTCCTCTCCATTTGTCCTGTCAATGTAAAGACAGAATAATCACAAGCACATTCATGTCAACCTCCAATGAAACCCTGTAATCTGGGAGGATCATGTTTGATTGGTGTAGCAAGATCCTCAGCATCTTTTTTTATGTGAATCGTTTTTTCTCTTAAGAATAAGTTATAAGTTAAGTTAGAATACAACATGGCAATTTCAGGAGGAGAATTTATTAGGAGACTGCTGAACTGATGTGGTTTTATAGCATCAAACACAGTTGCCATGAAGATAAATATTAAGTTATGCAAATAGGCTTTTTGTTTTCACCTTTCAAGTGATAAAATGCACCTTGACAGGACCTTTTTTTAGCAGAGGAAAAAAATGACGGAAATATGCCGTTCGCCTGTTTGTTTCACTAACTGCCATCCTCAGATATCCTGAGCATTAATCTCTGCTCTTGTTTTAATGTTGGGGTGTTTGTTATATTATTTTTTCCTATGCTGCTTTGAATGGCCTTTTCTGGCCTATTACTCATTTTTCATTACCCTAGAGAGAAAAAAACGGCAGGCTAAATTCAAGACGTAGGGGTGCAGCGAGCGAAGCGGTTCAGTCAGTGCCAAAGCAGCTGTGCTGTTAGATTTCACAGTTACGTTTTTACACATTAAACCTCTAAAGGGCAAAGAAGTTTGATTTTAGGCTCTTTTGACTGCCAGCTTCAGGTTTTTTTATGTTGCCGTCATTTTTTCTTAATTGTTTTTGCCAAATCAGAAGAAGGTTTATATACAAGCCAGTGGTCATCAAGAAGATTCAAATGTGCTGCCATGAGAACTTATGGATTATTGAGCAGTGTTTTACATCTCCGTAAATTGACCCAATAAAAACTCAAAGCATTGTTCAATTCAGTCCACATACTATGCAATACTGTAGGTATCAATGTAGTTGGGCTGTTTCAAATATACAGCTTCTTTAGGAAAAGTAAATCCTCTCTTGAGTTTGGAGCAACGAGTCTGCATGTGGCTCAGGTTCGTAACTATTTTTACATGTGCACGAATAATGCTATTATTTACAATAATCAGAGTAAGGACTTATTTGCAGTTGACAAGCAAACCTCTTCAAGTCAAGTCACTTTTATTTAAATAGCGCTTTAAACAATGCTGATTGTTTCAAAGCAACTTTACAGTGTTAACAGGAAAATAATGCAACATAATTTGATTCGGCTGTATAGCCACTCTGGAGAAAACGTGTTGTGATGTCATCGTCCATTTCAATTCAGTAATCATATAGTGTCAATGCGGGTAGATCAGTAATAATGTTTAATATTTAGTGTCCCCAGCTAAGCAAGCCAAAAGCCAATGGTGACAGTGGCGTAAGGAACCAAAACTCCATCAGGTGACAAAACCTTGGGAGAAACAAGGCTCAGTCGGGGTGCCAGTTCTCCTCTGGCCAACAAACAAACCGTGTATGATTATGATTCATAGACTGAATCACTACCGTTCTTCACTACCGGTCCGTTTACATGAAATAGTTATTTTTACCGCCATCATACAAATGATGAACTTAGGCATGTTACTGGCCACTGTTTTAATCTACTTGCATCAAATGCAAAATATATTTCACTTATTGGAAGGTTATCCGGCGCTGTGATGAACATCGCAATGCCGCTGTTGTGTTGATTCGGAGTCAAGGGAAAACTTCAGAATAATGTTTATTCATGAACATCCGAGCACATGCACACTTTAGTCGGTAATTGTTTACATGCTTGTTAATTGCGATTAAAATCAGTGTATGCCACTTAGCTAATGCGAGTATGGTTACTACGATACCGCAAAAGTAATGTAACGCATTTCTTTTCATACAAAGTAATGCAAAAAAAGTAACGCAAATAGTTACTTTATTATGAAGTAAAACAATATTGTAATGCTTTACTTTTAAAAGTAACTTTCCCCAACACTGCTCACAAACCCGTGCCCTTTTCATTTTGAAAAGTGTACTTTTATGTCCAAAAAATCCTGATCGATGTTACCACAAACTTTGTATACATCACATTCCTATAGTAATACTATTGTATCTGATATAACATACGTAGGTGTAAATAATCATGCTGTAATTCCTTTTAGATTGCATATGCTGCGGTGGACTGCACAAAGGGTCAAAACCATGAGTTGTGTAAACAGGAAGGAGTTGAGGGCTACCCAACGTTCAACTACTACAACTATGGGAAGTTCAGCGAGAAATACAATGGGGAAAGAGGGGTAAGTGTTCTTTCATGTGAGTGATTTGAATACCGTGGCATTTGACAAAATATCAAACTAAGTTGCATTATTAGTTGCACTTTAAGCTAAATATTTAATGGGTTTGAAATTATAATGATTGGATCATGATAACATCACTTCAGGTACGATTAGACTTTGCGCTCCATCTAGTTCCAACCATATGTATTGTGTTAAAATGTGTATTTATTTAAACATGTTAACTATGTTATTTATCTTATTTTATTTTTTTATGGAATGGAATGGAAGAGCTAGGGCCCACTGTTTACACTAGTGCATTTTCGTTTTAAAACACATAACTTTTGCTAGGGTTATGCCTGTCGTCTACACTACTCCTTTCGACAACGCTGCAGACCTAAGTTGATCTTACAATGCTTTTGGGAAACGCAGCACAGAGTTCATCTCTCTCAATGGCTCCGTAACATACCAGCCTCGATAATCCATAACATTGAGACTGAACTGCCTGCTTTGCTGACTTTGTGGTCCTTTTTAGCAGTTATTGTGGAGTTAAAAAATACTGCAGCTGCCTACGTGCGCAAGAGGCAAGTTAACACTTGTACGCTCATGCCCAGTGTCAGGTGACATGCGTTTTTGGTCGTGTAGTGTGGACGGAGATTCTTTCTGAAACGCAATGGAAACGGCAGTATAGACGAGGATCGTTTTTATTTTTAAATGCTGTGTTAAAAGGCTAACGCGTAAACAGGGATTAGGCCGTGTCCACACCGGACGTGAGTGGCACAATGCGACAAAAGACAATAAGAACCCATTATAATCATTGATGTTGTCTACACTACATGCGGCGCGATGCAACACAACATGGCAAATCGCGGATAGTAAACTTATGCCTTGTTCTATATGGCGTATTCCAAGCACTTGCGATACTTCTCATAGAAAGGACAAATGGATTTGCAATTGTCGCTTTGTTGTGTCCAGTGTAACTTCTAGCTGTTGCAGTACTTTTATTTTATTTTTTTTTAAAGTGCAGTGTGACGCATTAACAGTCGCGTCCGGTGTAAGAGGCCTTAATAAAAACTTCCAAGGGAACCATAGGATGACTTAAAAGTATTTAAATTAACAAAATGATCCCCTTTCGTTGAGTCAAAAAAATGTAAGGGCCATAACTTTAACAATAAAGATATTGTTCTAAAAAAATCCTTCTCAATATTAAAGAATAGCAGGGTTCCCACCACAGCTATAACAATAACAATATAGAGCAACAATATTGTTGGGATCACTTTCAGAACTTTTTTTTTCCAGAAAATGAATGATAAATCACTGTCAGCCAATCAGAATCCATTCTTAAATAAGGGCTCACGCATTCAAAATGACAGACGACATTGCAGAGAAGTTAATTGTCAAGGTCCAGAAAAATCCACCACTGTTTGACAAGTCAAACCCTCTTTTCAAGAAAATGGATATATAGAAAACAATAGTTCATACCCTCTGAATAAATGCTGTGAAGTATTAATGGAGATGAGATCATTATGCCAGGCTAGCAAACCGTGTAGAATAAAATCACCTCAGGTATCCAGCGTTCGTTTCGACAACATTGTCTAGCTTCCTTCGAAGTTGCAGTGAAAAAGCTAGGCATTGTTTTTATTCCACTATATTGATTGTTGGCTAAATTTAATGTTAGATTAGATCAATTACACTAGCTAGATTAGCTCAAAACATAGCATGTTGAGGACAAAAACATGTTCAATGACGTTGTACACACTTTGAAACCGAAGCGCGCAAACTTAGAATAAACAGACCGTTATCCATCGTTGGTGCTGGCGCTAATATAGGTGTGAATGGGCCTTAAGAACCACAGCCTGACATCATCCTGTTGTACTATATCCTGAGTCTGAAGTCATTTCATACTCTTTTCTGGTGACTGTCCACATTTAATGTGATGAACTACAGTACAGCTGTGGGTACTTTGGTTTAAATGACCTGTGTGAATTTGAAAAGAACTGACTTCATTCATATACTAAAAATCATAGCAGAGAAAAGTTCTAGCATGATTTGTTTGCAAATGCCATTTGGTTTATTTTGTCTCGGTTGATCTATTGCATTTTATAAATTTCATGAATTAGAATTCAAGCATTTTGAGGCCATTATGCTGACTGTTTTCACATTATGAGGTAAACTGTTTATAATTTCTCACCATGTACACTGTCTACACCATACAGGAAGCTGGCTTCACTGGTTTCATGAGAAATCTCAGGGGCCGGGACCAAGAGAAAGTGGGCAAGCGGAAGGAGGAGCTCTAATAGTATGGGTGCGGTTCCAGTTGATGGTAGGAGCCTATCATTGCACTGTGACTTGGGCAGGGACATCCCAGCACTGATGCCACAGACTTGAAACCTCAGCTAAAAAGGCTATTTTTTTATACAGCTGTGCCCTTATGTTTATAATACTAATGTATGACCATCAGACCACTTCAGATTTTTTTCTTTTTTTTCTTTTTTTTTGTTGTTTTTTAATTTCCTCAGACATTTTGTGAAATTGTTTCCAAATACTGTGACTTACGTTACTGAAATCCACACCTGAAATCTATGCAACACTGGGCCCTCACCTGCCAGGGTCCCGTACGCGTTATGGGTGGCTGGTGTTTATTGGGGAAAACCAGTTATCGCCAGGACACATTGCCATTACTCCCATTCCAGTGAGGAGGAATAATGTGTACAATCGTATCTGCAAGTATTTTTATAAAAAAATATATGTAAAAAAAGGGGAAAAATGCTGTATAACATAATGGTTTTGGGAGAAAAAAAGATGGAGAAAGTTGTTGTAGCTGAACTTTGTGGCCTTAAATGTTTGAATAACTGTCCAAATATTTTACCATTTTCGAGAAATACAGTACTAGGGCCAAAAGACAAGGACATGTATTCAAAGTATTCTTTTCCCCTCATGTTTTATTGTCAGCTGTGACAGAATAAAATGATGTTACAGAACTGGAAATGCAAAAAAAAAAAAAAACTTTAGATCTAAAAGATTTATTTTCCAAATTCATTCTGGAATTCTTGCAATTCTTGACCCTTCACGTTCCATTGTAAATTATTGTTCTGCTTATTTTTAAAAGTCTTGTCTGGTTAAAATGTCTAGTCTGGTTATGTAGTCTATGACCCACCCGTCTTCTGATTTGCAATGCTACTCTAGATCTCTAATACACACGGACATTTCCTCTTCTAAGCATGGGTACAAAAGGTGATGATGAGAACCGCAAATAATAACGTCTTAATTTAATCAGGAGGGAGATGGTTTGCTTTAAGGCATGTCGAGTGATGCTCATTTAACACGTCTCGCTGGTTTAAACAGTGTAGTGCTGGAGGATCTGTTTTACTTGCTCTCTGCCAGATGTTAGCACTCTTAGTGATACCACAACCATTCCCTATATCTCTGTGGCGACTACACTATTGTGTGTGTGTGTGTGTGTGTGTAAAACTCCCTGCTCTAGGCAGTATACATATTTAATGGTCTTGTAGCTGAACTTTTGTTGTATAATTCAGAAGGTTGGTTTGTTTCATTATAAATAAGGTTCTCAGGGATAGCGAAACACAATTGAAGAGCACTAGCGCTCATCGTAATTTGCAATCCAGTTGAGTGTTCTCTATTCATTTCGCCGAATTATGAATTGTTTACATGTGTCTTTGGGAGATTGAATACGGAAAAAAAAAACCATTGAACAGGATTTCAGTTTACATTTCCTTGCCAAATTTGCGGCAAGAAGCGTTGAATAAAACATGAGCCAAGGAACGCTGATGCATGGATGTCAATTATATGCAAGATAATGGCTTCAATTTCAAATACTGTCTTTAAGAGTAAAGCAAGATCACATGCTGAATTTGTATCATGTAGCTGATGGTAAAAGTGTCCCAATGAGGGGAAGGGTACAGATAGCTTGTCAGAATGTTCAATAATGGTCCAAAATGATAGATGTAACGAATGAACGCTTGCACAGGTTTGTCTCAGTATGTGGCACTGCTGTCGAGACATGGTTCTTTTGTGCATTGACATTTACATCAATATTTGGATGGTCAGGGACTTTCATCTGGTTCCTTTAAGTTATTCTATTGTAGAAAGGTGTGCTTTGTCTTATCCCAAAGGTCTGTGGAATGTGGGAGATACCACGATGCCAAGAAGTCGCCTTTTATTTAATTGTTTTTGTGCCCAGCCATATGTACAGTTTTGCTGCATTGATGAACACAATGCAAAATAAAAGGCATACATTTCCAAGAACCATTGTCCAAATTATTCAAATTCTTCTGATTTGGTAATCAACATAGCAACTACTTTTTTTCCTAGATGAAATACAAGCAGGGTTAACTGACTATTACTTTTACCCCAGGGATGAAGGTAAACAAAATCAAGACTTAAATTGAAAGCATATCAAAATATTTAAAAATAAAGATCTTAAAATATCCTATAATAGAGACTTGAGAGGGCTATTTTGACTTTCTGTGGGCCAGTACAACATAATGAAGAAAAAAAATCTGCTCAATTTGTCCAAAGGACAAATGTGGATTAGTTAGCTGACTTTTGTCTGCCTGGCCGACAGATATTTTGTTTTCTATTTTCTATTTGGTCTGGAATTAGGTGACACTGCAGTACTTTAATAAACGAATAAACCCTTTTAATAATATTTTTACTACCTTGGAAATGGGGACACAATACATGCACACATGCTTTTTAGATATAAACTTTATATCTGCCTACTATATGAAATTAGCCAATTTGTCAGGTTAATGAAGCCCACAGGGTGAAGAATATGAGACATCTGACCAAAGCCTGTTATTTTTGTAGCGGTTCTTTTTCCGTTTGTCTTTTTGTAGACATGATCATGGTAAATATGGGAAGATGTGTCATTACGTTTGAAAAGCAGGAGAAAATTAGCCTTCCCCTGCTGTCAATTAGCAGCTATGCTGTCATGGTGGCAACAAATAAACTACCTGATGAAACTGAGAAAACTATCGCTACTGTGTGGTTTCTGAGTAATTTCTTTTCAAACTTTTCTGTCAGGTGTTTCTGTTTACGAAAGTCTTCCTGGACTAATTCTGTCATGATCTCAAACGATCCGAGGCCTTTACCATCAAACCGCACAGAAATACCCTTGTAAGAGGCATGAGCCGTTTGCCAGATTAGAAACTCAAGGGATGAGTCACTTTTGGCCATTTAAACTGCTGCCCGTGGAGAAACACCTGCTGGTGAAATGCATGTGTTGTCAAGTGCAATACGTGACTGTTTAATGGTTTGGAGAGAGGGATGGTTCCATCAGAATTACATGGAGGAAGCTACTGAGGGTGCAGGCAATTATTTTGCCTGGATGCACTCCTACTTGTCAGAACCAGGGGTAAAAAGAGGACAAGAAAATGCCAGCATGAAAGAAAGTAAAGAAATGGAAGATAAACACCTGTGTAATATAGAGTACATCTTTTCCTCTGTATAATTGGGTGATGCCAAAAGTTAATAAAGTGTATCCAATCTCACTGACCTTAAACATCCAGTATATAGTGAGCTGTCATAATCCAGACATGCACTGTCAACCACCCTTTTATCGCCAGGAAATTGTTTGCTAGTGCATACTGAATGCAGGCCAACAATTTTGTATTCATCAAACATAAGCATATAGAAACTGGCATTAAATTGTCTGCTACTGAGATCCTATTCTCAAGATCCACGTTTGACTGCAAAACAAGAGACGATAATGAAAGTGCAATGCGATTATTAAATTTTAATTTTTATTAAATTTGAATCATATTATGATCATTAAATATGTGCACTCTCACACAGAGCACATGAAAACATTTTTAAAAACATTTTCCCTTTAAGTAAAGATTATGTTGTTGTGTTCAGATTTGTGTAAATTTTTTATAATGCTTGCTTTTGAGAAAAGCAAATTAACTACTGTTGTTTTTCCCCCCAATATTATTGATTTAGTGTTGTGACATTCGTTGTTTATTCGAACCTGTGATTCGGTTATACACACAGTAAGTTAATATTGAGTAACTTACATTTTAGACAAAATATTGTCTTTTTTTCTATTACTTCACCGACGATAATAGCTTCAAGAATCAAATTTTGTTTCTGAACGAATCAGTGTGTTTGAAAGAATCGTTTGAGTGAATGATTCAAGGCTATTCATAAATAAAAACGTCACTTGTTTTGTTACTGAATGAATCGGTTGAATGGATGTCACTTGTCGCCATCTACTGCCATAATTGTAACCTGCAGAAAGAGTTGCTGAACAAATACACAGACACAGTGTGTGTGAAAGGCAAGCAGAATGATACAGTCCCTGTGCTTTTAATCAATACTGTATGTACATTCATTTCCTACCTTATAATTAAATTTGAGACCATGAATCTAAAGCCTGATGTATTATTTTGTCAATATTTGACTGCAGTGCAAATTGTCTCTCCAGTTACATTACCCTTTTGTAGAGCATTGTTTCACCTACTGAAATTTTCAGTTAGTTCAACACAGTCCTTTCAGCTTGCGGCATGAAAATGAATAGCCTGTGGAAATATTCAATAATAGCCTACAGGTCAACCGGACTAATTTCTCAATAAGAGAAGTCAATGGCATTAATACATCCCCATTACGTGAATAGATATGAAGAGATGATGCCAGCCCCTGCGAGGACTTCACACGACGCCAGCTCTGAATCAACATGCACCACTGCCAAATGTTCTATATATTGTAATTATTATGATCACAACTTGTAATAGTCTAATTGCTTTCATGAGATCATTATCCTGCCTGAATTAATACATGAGCTAATTGCATTAGTATCTTAAATAAATTTGACCTAGATTAGGCCTACTCTGAATTCTAATGTAGAAACATGCCTTTTTCTGTAAAGCTGCTTTGAAACAATATGAATTGTGAAAAGCGCTATACAAATAAATGTAAATTCAATTGCATTATTACAGGAGGAATAAAGATTTCCCTCCACCCTCGCAATAGCAGTAATCTAAATTATGTGCACCGCTTTCCACCACTTTCCAAAAAATCAATACAAACTCATTCTTCCCTTGTCAAAAATGCATGTTTCCACAACAGCAACAGAATAAGAAAAGACACTTTTGAGCTGTTATTGGTTTTTATGGAGAACGACACAGGATGGCATCCATCGAAATGCACAATAGTTCTGCTGTTGTTTTTAATGTACATTAAATGTATATTAGAGACCTACTGGATCAGTCATTACAGAGGTGCTTTACAGGGATGAATGAGCATTTGGCGGGTGGTATAGCACGTTTCCTGATGTCTATATCGGCTTTACCCAACCCACTGAGCTTGATCTTTTACTCTTCCATATGTTGCTGCAGTATTTTCAGAGGTACAACACTGCCCACTCCACATGCTGTCAGTATGAATGACAACATCTTGTCATCCTGACACTCCTGCACTAAATGCATAGCTTTACGACTGCCAGCTATTCATCAAGCTGTCCAGAGAACATCAATCTTCAGTGCATGGCTCACACTGCATGCTGTTTGAAGTGGATGTTTCCAGGAGGTCACTTTTGGCTGAAGCGCTCTCAGTTTCATCCTTGTAATTCAGAAGAGCGTGTGATGAATGAATTTGAACGACTGACATCAAAGACCATGGTATGACTATTTAACAAACACCGACAGAACTACAAAATGCAAGTCTGATTTTGAGCTTACAAATGTGAAGATGTTATATTTAAACTTAACACAGGGGCTGTAAAATTGAGGATAAGATTTCCCTCCATCTTTTCCACTTGACCATCACTAAATCATATTTTGACACATTAATTGACCGTATGCTCTTTTTTCTAAAGATTCAAGATTTGTGATGTGATTTATTCCATAAATCAGAACAGTTTTGAGGTATTTAATCTATTTCTTGACACTGAATTAAATTGATTTACAACAATTTCCAGAAAAGTTGGCAAAATAAAAGTGAAAAGATTATAGAATATCTAAGTGCGTGTACACACACACACGCTAATATAAGTTCTTAACATAGGCCTACGTTCTTCTGATAGAACAAATACATTTTGGTTTAAATGGGCAAAAACAGAAAGGTGTAAGTTGTCAGATCTGTACACGTAAATCACACCTTCATTTAGCACATTTAGAAATATATAGGCTATAATTTAAAAATTTATCATCTTGTCCAGAGGAACATTATAACCACAGTTTTTGAATCCAGTTGCTTTATCAAATGGTTTCATTTGAGAATGTTAAAAAAATACCAACATTTAACATTTATTATTTCAGTTTATGTATTATTTCATAAGATCTTAGCGTCACATCCAATTTCCCAAATCAATTATTTGCAGGCTAACTGGTTTGCTGATGTTCACTTTAGTGACCCATAATGCTTTTCCTCCAGCCACGTCACACAGACACACACCGACGAATTTGTGCCGAAAAGAGCCGAAGCGAAGCCGAACTACGACGAAAATGAGACGAACTTAGCCGAAGCTTTATCAAACGTGAGCAGAACCGTCCGCTATGAGACCTGCAGGAAGAGCTCAGCGATCACGAAATATTATTAAAATAATTCAAAAAGGATTATAATGTCTTAATATGTTTTAAAACGGCTCATGTCAGTAGGTATGTACAGCTATCAATGTCAATTTGCATGCAGTTTCACACACGCTAACAATCTTGCTATGGTAGCAGTGACATCTACTCCACATCATTGCAATGATGCACAATTGCAATGAGTGATTTTGATGGTTCGCTTTTAATTAAAGTCTAATAAACTCGTATAATTAGATGTGTGATTTTGGGGATTGCATACAACAACCAGCCGATGTTATGTGATAAGCTGTCAGCAAACGTGCTAATGTTATTATTAGCCTAGCACAGTGTACTACAGATGTCATGAGTATATAGAGCTGAATATAATAGAATTTATACGAACCTCTAGCTGTTTATATATCTATTAATTGAATCTCTACTTTGTATATATTACATTCAGTTTTGTCAGAATAAAACAGCGGAGTGAGGAAAATTGAGTATTGTTTGCATTATATGCACTGAATAATGAATTTTATCCTTGTTCTTCCAGGTGTCCACTGAGCTGCCTGTAAGATGTCTCTGGTCCTGTTTGCCTCTGTGGTGAGAGTGAGGGACGGTCTACCTCTCTCGGCCTCCACGGATTATGAACAGGATAAAGGGCTTCAGGAGTCTAAGAAACATCTCAAGAGTCTGTCCAAAAAACTCAGCCAGTTTCCTGATCGCTGCTCACTTAGATCCGGCATATACAACATCAAGTGAGTTTTAAATGCAGTGGCATTAAGGGGTGTGTGTCAACATTGTTACACCATTTTACATGATTTACTAGATTTTTTTATTTTAAATGCATAAATAATGAGCTAATACAACACCCCACACACACACACACACACATTATTTACTTCTTTTAATTAACTCTCAGTTGCTTTAATGGGCTCCACACATGCAAAGTGTTTCCTCTAAGTATAGTATCCTGCCATAGTAAACTGTGGTATTATAAACATAACTAGGGCTGTAGCTATCGATTCTTTTAGTAATCGAGTATTCTACCGATTATTCCATCGATTAATCGAGTAATCGGATAATAATTACTTTTTTCTTTATTAAGAGCAATACTAAATATATAAGAGAAAATAAGACAGGTATCTTAAAATTAACATCTAATTTGTTTTCTTTTGAGAAAAATAAAGTTTTATTGCTGAAATTGCATTATAACTGTGAAAATAACACATGTTAATGCATTCAATTGCCACATTATAAAAATCTATTTTAAATTACTTTAAAAAGGAAAACAAAACCTACAACCAATAAACTAAAATAATTTTAATATAATTAGCAATAATGCCTAAACATTGCATGTATGTTGTGCAACTTAACTTTAAAGTTTCAGCTTCAGTTCAGGCATGACATAAGCCTTTACTGTCTTCTGAAGGCTGTGTGGCTTTTGTAAGAAGCAAACAATATTGGACAGGAAGGAAACTTGAAATAAGAACAAGAGTAGAGATGGTCATATTAGAGATGCGCGGATCAGCTCTAACGTCACCGAATCCGCTGTTAAAAACAAACCATCCATCCGCACCCGATCGTCACAAACTCAAATCCTTAGTGTAAGCGCGATGCTATCGTCACATATTAGCTACACTGAAGAAGGTTGCTTTAAAACAAATCTTCTTTGGTGAAATTACACGTTTTAAATAACCTAAATGGGTTGTCAACCTCTACATCACAAGGAGGAGTAACTGCTGGAACATGAGCAAACGCGAGAGATGAGTTTGTGTTTAATTCAGATAAAGTTCATCGCACATACAGATCTAGATGTTGCCCACATCTCTCACATTGCGGTCTTTGATCTCGACATGAGCTGAAAACGAAAGTTAAAGAGCGACATATTAATTGCGTTTTACCGTGAAATGAGTTCGCGTCTTAATTAAAATCAACACATTAATGATTTCTCTCATCCACCCGCAATTGTTTGGATGTTTACCCACCTGAACCGCGGATTTAACCGCAATCCGTGCATACTCCGAGTCCTTACACACACAAAAAATATTTCTGCAACATCCATGTAGTCAAATTAACTAAACGAAGCGTCGAGGCAGATGATTTTGCCTCGAGGATTTTTTCAATTTGAGTAACTCGAGTTACTCGAGGAATCGTTTCAGCCCTAAACATAACACTTTAGTATATAACATTAAAACCTAACATTTAGTAATGAGTTCCAGAATGTTGTTATAGTTGCTTATTAAAGCTCTGCTTAACTGTTATAGATTCACTGTAAATCATGGCTTCACAGGGCTTATTGCTTTTATAAAACGTTTTTTCCGAATACCAAAACTCCACAACCAAAAATGAAATTTCTGTCATTAATTACTCACTCTCATGTCGTTCCAAACCCGTAAGACCTTAGTTCATCTTACAAAGACAGATTTTTTATGAAATCCGAGAGCTTTCTGACCCCTCCATAGACTGCAACGTAATTTCAACTTTCAAGTCCTGGGAAGGTAGGAAAGACATTGATAAAAATAGTCAATGTGACTCCGGTGGTTCAAACTTAATTTTATGAAGCGACGAGAAACAAGAGTGCTGTTTTCCTGAATACATTACGACTGAAAATGTGACACTGATTTCAAATGACAGCTCAATAAACAATAAATTAACTTTAAGTCACTTACATTTTAGATTAAATATTGACTGTTTTTGTTCTATTTCAGCAGTGAAAATATTTCCAAACAAAGATCACAGCAGAACCAAGCGTCTAACAGCAACAGTGTGTTACTGAACGATTCAGCATTTTGAATGAATCGGTTAAATCACAAATCCAATGACCTATTCGTAATCGATTACCTCGATTGCGAACGAATCGTTTGAATCAATGACTTACTCATTAAGATGGTCACCAGCTGGTGGTTTAGTTTCATAAACCATTTCTTATTTGTATATTCAAACAAAAATTTTAAACAATCTCATAAAATTATTTAATGCAGTTGTAATTTATCAGTGTAAATTATTTAATTTGATTTGTAACAGCCCTATAGTGTCTTATTCTAATTTTAATATGAATTTTGATTTGATTATAATTTATTGATCAAAGTTAAGAATATAAAAAAAACTTTAAAAAAATGAAGCATAGTCTATATTTAATAAGATTAGGGGGAAATGCCTTTTATAAAAGATAAACATATCACAAATAAGCAGATTTAAATATGTCCAAGCTGATTGTACACTGGTGAGAATATTGCTTCAGAATAAATTATATTTACAACACACACACACACAAATGTCCAGATTTACTTGTCCGAAGGACAAGCACCTGAACGGGCTTAATGTCGAGCCCTGCTACCCAATACCTAAACTTAACAACTACCTTATTAACTATTAGTAAGCAGTAATTAGGAGTTTATTGAGGCAAGTCGTAGGTAATGGTTAGTTAATAATTAGAATTTGCGGCTAAAGGAACAATTCACCCCCCAAACATTATTTCTGTGTTATAAATGATCACAGAAGTACTGGGATAAAAGTCAATGAATCGTTTAATCTCTCAAACATACGTTAATATGGAGAGACACATTGACAGAGTTTCTTCGTTCCTGAGGCAAGTTTCTAAATTGTTCAGATCCACAGTAGGTGTAAAACAGATGGTGAAAGGTGATTTTTATGCACTTAAACACTTGGGTTGTTTAGATTCTCATGTCCTTGGAATGGACCAACTTGAATGACTTTCCCCACCCTGTCTGTGACAGATATCATGTTTTCACACGTGGTTGTCAGTGTATGTCACTTAATTGAAATTAAATTGACTTTAAAAGTATGATATAAACAATGACATGTTTTTCCTTCCATAGTTTTACAAGCTCTCTCGGAGTTGGGTACATGATGGTTTGCTCAGAAAACTATCCCAACGTCCTGGCCTTCAGCTTCCTGGACGAGCTTCAGAGAGAGTTCATTGTCACGTATGACACTAAGCGGATCAACAGCGCTTTGAGGCCTTTCTCTTTTATTGAGTTTGGTGAGTTTCTAGAGGGGGTTGGGACAAATCTATCATTTTTTAAAATATTTTCAATGCATATATTTCAATGCATATATATATATATATATATATATATATATATATATATATATATATATATATATATATATATATATATATATATATATATATATATATACACACTTATTTATTTTAATAAACACCATTGTACCATTCAAAGCTCTGGGGTCAGTAAGATTTTTAAATGATTTTGAACAAACTCATTTCTGCTCACCAAGGCTGTACAAATATATATATATTGGGAAATATTATTAAAATTGTATATATAATTTTTGATGTAATTGTAAATGATGATTTAATGCTCAAGAAAGATTTATTATTATCATCACAGGTGAAATCAGTTGCTTAATATTTCTGTGGAAACCACAATATATTATTTTTCAGGATTTTTCTTGGATAAAAGGGTTATAATAACGTAATAAACATATTTAGCACTTTCGATCAATTGTATGTATCTTTGCTGAATAAAAGTATCAATATTAAAAAATATATATATATATATATATATATATATATATATATATATATATATATATATATATATATATATATATATATATATATATATATATATATATATATATATATATATATATATTATTTTATATGTATATATATATATATATATATATATATATATATATATATATATATACACAGGAGTGCAGAATTATTAGGCAAATGAGTATTTTGACCACATCATCCTCGTTATGCATGTTGTCTTACTCCAAGCTGTACAGGCTGGAAAGCCTACTACCAATTAAGCATATTAGGTGATGTGCATCCTATATCAGGTGTGCATAATTATTAGGCAACTTCCTTTCCTTTGGCAAAATGGGTCAAAAGAAGGACTTGACAGGCTCAGAAAAGTCAAAAATATTGAGATATATTGCAGAGGGATGCAGCAGTCTTAAAATAGCCAACCTTCTGAAGCGTGATCATCGAACAATCAAGCGTTTCATTCAAAATAGTCAACAGGGTCGCAAGAAGCGTGTGGAAAAACCAAGGCGCAAAATAACTGCCCGTGAACTGAGAAAAGTCAAGCGTGCAGCTGCCAAGATGCCACTTGCCACCAGTTTGGCCATATTTCAGAGCTGCAACATCACTGGAGTGCCCAAAAGCACAAGGTGTGCAATACTCATGGCCAAGGTAAGAAAGGCAGAACGTCGACCACCACTGAACAAGTAATTACTATATATATATAGTAATTACTCAAAATTGTATCAAATCCAAGTACACACAATTTATTTTGAGATGGATATAAAACTTGTAGAAGTGAGGGAGTGAGGAAATAGAATAGGACTGGTCGGTATATCGAGTTTGTGTGATTATATTTTTAGAAACGATATGGAATGAGACAATACCGTTTATATCGATATACAGTCATTTGATACGATGGCATCTGAAAAATACGCAGAGTGAGCTAATGCAGGGAAAGTGCATGATACAACTTGTCCTCATTGTGACACATGCTTTATATTAAAAGCTTCAAAATAACTAGTAAGATATAGTTATATTTTAAAGCAGCTTGCCCTGTCAGACGCTCTGAGAGATGGGCTATGCTACTTCCTGACACAAACAGATAAATACTTGAGGTGTTTGAAATGTGGTGCTTTCCTCAGTGCATAACTTACATTTTACAGGTATATTCTCCATCTGTAAATGTTAGAAAGTCATGCAAATATGTCCATTTTGCTGTCCGGAGAGGACGAGCCTTCTGCATGTGAATCTCCGTTAAAATTCAGGCGTCTGTGAACGAGCGCCACCATGTGCATGCGCGCCAAACAGACGGAGCGCAATAGAATAGAACTCAATAATTCTGACTTAAGTAAACATATGTCTAAAATATTTGTTGTTGGACAATAAATGTGCCATATGTGGAATTTTAAACCTACAAATAAATATACATTAATGAAAGTGACCATTATAATGGGGTAATCAAATGTAGGCTAATATGCTTTTAATATTTTCAATTTTAGTTTAGTGAATATCATTAATTTGTTTTTTTAGATTGTAATGGGTACAATGTTAGAATATAATGTGATTTTAACCCCCTTTTTGCACAATATATTGCATAGTCTACATTACATTCACTATATTTGTTAACCTTCAATATCAACATAGTTTTTAGGTCATCATTGGTCGGGATGTGAAATAAAATTAATTATTATTAAAGGGTTACTTCAGTGATTAGCATTAAGCTCTGTATCAGTAGAAACCCAGGAGTATATTCGAATTATCGTACTTTCCCCCCTCATATGACCCTGAGCCGAGAGAATTATGTATTTTATTTCTGGAAAAATTCCTCCGATGGCATCAATATCGTCATTTTGCGTCATCGCAGGACTTTTTGTCCAGAGGCTAAAGACTACAGCCAGCAGGAGGCGCTATTTCCACGTTTTAAACATTGCACTCACAGCACTCGGCTCGGGCAGCTGCGGAGATTCATGTAAACGGAGCGGTGGAGAGCAAAGGGAGAATAAAGGGAGAATAAAGTGAGTGTTTTAACTTTTCAAATGAATTCCTATGAAAGTTAAGCTTCCAAAGACATGATCTGAAAATGCGCCAGACTGAAAGCGTCCTGTGAATGCAGCCGCAGCCGCGAATCCCGCGCTTACCTCAGCTCATGTGATGAATGTAATCCGATCCTGCTGCGTTTGTGCCGTGACAGCCGTGACATTCAATCGACTCACTCATATTGAACAGACACGTTCAGTTTTTAATTGTAGCGTCTCTAACTGAACTGATTTTATGAAAATGAACACGGTGGGCAAGTAAACCAGTAAGCCGTCCCTATAGCAGCCTCGGCAGCGAAGTGCATTCTGGGAATTGTTGTCTTTCATCCCCATGAGACAAAAATACATTTTCTGGGTTTTTTCAGTCTAGAAGGCACCAAATTCAAAAATATTTTCATATTTCTACTACATTAATGACCACGTTTAAATACAGATTCATCTTCCCAGCGCTGAAGTACCCCTTTAAAGTAAACATAGATTTTTTTAAATCCAAATTGAAAAACAGGATATATACCGGGTTTCGCCATTCAACCAAAAAATACAGAGATATGATTTTTTGGCTATATCGCTCAGCTCTACAAGTGAGTCAGATTCCCCCAAAAGCACTGCAAGCCTAAGTAGATCGTAGAAACCCTTGGCAGCAATGGTTTCTACGACCCGTTTAGGCTAACAATGCTTTTGGGAAACACAGCTCTGATGGATTTGTCAGGCTGATTCAAAGAATTAAAAGAATCTGACTAGTGCCTATGAGAGTCAGGACTCAATAAAACGACTTGTTTTCTTGCCATTATTTTGGTGTTACCCTCTAATTATCACATTTAGTTTTAATTCAACAGTGAAAAGTATGTGTAGTAATTAGTTCCACTTGAATTAGTTCTACATGGACAGTTTCACCAACCTTGAGCATTAGTTGAGTCTCTGAAGAGCATTTTGCACATGGATAAGTTTGAGTAAACATTAAGGGAGTTGCATCTAATGTGTAATATTTAAATGTAGTCGCTTATGAGCCTCCGTTTTGATTAGGAATCTTTGGATTTATCTATAATGCATCCAGCAGACTTTCCATTTAATGTGACCTGAAATTACCTGAAGCCATTTGTAACATATAGACCATGTTGTGATAGAAGCATCTATTTACTCTGCCGTTTCTATTATTTTGACAGATAACTTCATTCGGAAAACAAAGCAACGTTACAATAGCCCACGTTCCCTCTCCACCAAGATTAATCTGGCCGACATGCAGACTGAGATCAAGCTCCGGCCTCCTTATCAGCTCTCTGCGGAGGACATTGGATCAATCAACGGCTTCTCAGAACACAAGCAGTCTAAATATAAAGGCATAGGTAGGGAACACACTGTGAGCACAACTTGTAAGCTTCCCTTTGTTCTCAAGAAGTAGAACATTTTGAAATACCACTCAGAACAGCCTAGCATCATGGCAGAAAGTTCTGCATTCAAAACAGGTTTCCTCCAGCAAATCTTAAAATCTAGTTACTTTGCTACTGTTTGACACGGATTTTCTGCTTGATTTATTCCTGCAGCTCCTAATCAAATGTTGGAGGCCGTCACCCTGTCGGGTATCGTCGCCTGCATCCTAAGTGTCCTATGCGGCGCTCTTAATTTGCTGCGGGGAGTCCATGCGATAGAAAGCGTATTGCAGGTATGTTAAATCATGCACTAATAGTAATGCTGGTACTTTATTTTGGGCTTTGTTTCTTTTATTGATTAACACATTGGACTAAACATTACTTGTTCCATTGTAATATAATGAATCATACCTAATGGATAGTAACAGTACTCTTAAATAATTTGTCAGACTTTGCACTTAGATGTAATGTGATGTTCCTCTACCATAAACATAACTGTTTTGCTTCGCTTTTTATATAGCACTGATAAGTGAGCCATCGAGCCCTGACTCCCTCTTTCTACTTCATCCTGTTTTAGCACATGGCTTCCTGTTGTAATTTGTTCACTCTTTAACACAGCACCCTGTCTTTCCTCCTTTTCTGCTTCATCTGCAGAACGAGGATGAAGACTTTAATTACGTAATTGCTTTTTTCCTCGGAACCGCGGCCTGTTTGTATCAGGTAAGTGACGGCAGTCAGACCGTGAGTTACTGTCGGCCTGCCAGGCTTCATTTCCTGTGCTCTCTGTCTTAGTCTGACCAACCAATGCTAATATATCACACTTTTCCTCACTGTAGTGTAAAAGCGTAATCTGGAAAATTGGAGAAACATTGCCTTTTTACTAGCATCAAAGAAAAGCAGCTGGCATTGTAGATTCTTTTTATTAGTAGCGTTTCTCTCGTATTCTGCACAGCAAAAATATTTTATTATTAATCAGTATTTTTTGCTTGTTTCTTAGTGAAAATATCTAAGCACCCCTAATACAAAATACATTTTTAGTTGAGAAGCAAAATTGATAATTACGATATTAAGACTTGTTTTCAGAAAAGACAAAATACTTTATTTAAAGAAATGAATACATTAGTGAAATGTTTTTTAATCACCAAATCATAATATTAGAAGGATCATGTGACTGAAGACTGGGGTAATGATGCTGAAAATTCAGCTTTGCTTCTCAGGAATAAATTACATTTTAAAATACATTTTAAAAAAGCAAACAGTTATTTTAAATCGTAATAATATTTCACAATATTACGGTTTGTACTGTATTTTGGATCAAATAAATGCATTGGTGAGCATAAGAGACTTCTTTCAAAAACATGAAAAATCTTACAGACCCCATGGTTTTGAATAGTAAGGACTAAACCTCGCTACATTCTCTTATACTGTCTGTATTTATTCTTAAAACAAAGCTTATACTGCATTTGCTTGTTCTTGCTTAAAAATGTTCCCCTCTTGTTTCTTTTTCTATGTGTAGTGTTATTTGTTCGCCTACTTCTCAGTTTGGAGGAACATCAAGTCATTCCTGGCCTTTGCTATGATCTGCCTATGTAACATGTATCTGTATGAACTCCGTAACATGTGGCAGATCCTCTTTCACGTGACGGTGGGTGCATTCATCACTCTGCAGATCCACCTGAGAAGACCGCAGGGCAAAGCACCCGACTACAACGTTTGACCCCCTTGAACTCTTTTAAGACTGCATAACATAGCCCGGCATTTCAACCTGTTTCCACCCAATCTGAGGACGAAAGAACTATAAATTGTGAAGCAGGTTTTATATCAGATCCTTTTGATATTGCTCAAGAAAAAATCCTGCTGTTTCACATCCAGTTGAGATCACAGTTGAGAACTTTTGTTTTGATTAAAGCAAAAGGTTCATAACGGTGACTTCATAAGCGCACAATATTAGATTTATGCATGAAATATTAAAGCAAATTGCTAGCAGGTAATTCAGATGTGCGCAATTAATATATTTTCCAATAGGGAGGCATTGTAGTTATTTTTACATCAGGGCTTAAAGAGACTGCTCACCCAAAAATGAAAATTCTGTTGTCATCTCTTGAAGAATGTGGCTTTACGTGACTTTCCTCCATACAGTGAACGTGGATAGTTACCAGGGTCTGTCAAAGATAAAAATACAAAATAAAAGCATCAAAAATAACATTTTAAACTACTTAAATATTTTATATATACCTTAAAATAAACGTAAAATATGTTGTTCTTTAAATATATAATTTTATATTTTAATCTGATTGTCATTTTCTATGTTTCGAGGGATTGTAGTTCTTTCCCTCATTAAAGCCGTTAAGTACACAGTATTATAATTCTCTTTGTCCAATTTTCAAACAGTTTTTTGCTTCGCGTCAAAGTTCGCAATGTTGTGATTCACCTCGAAGCTGGTTGGTTTGGTTCATGGCTTATATCTCTTTAATGAAGGCTTTTAAAAAATTACTATGTGAAAAATACTTTCGGAACCGAGGCCACTGAGAAAGTGTTTGGGCCCTGTTGCACTCTAGCTTCTAGCGAGAAACAGACCAAAATGTAAGGTATTATTCAATAAAAATCTTGCTTGACAGCTGTGGTTATTTTTCACGTTTTATTGTATTGGCATTTCAGCTAAACATCTCAAAGAAATGATACTGAATTTTCATTTTGGGTAAACTATATCTTTAAGTTGTCTTTTTAGACATTGTACAATTTTGATTGTTAAAGCCAACTCATATGCAAGACTTTTTATAGCTGCCTAAATGAAATGTCATTTCCACACGCATTTTGTTTTGTCATATAGCCTAATTTGAGTGTCACTGTGTTTGTGGTCATTAGTCATGACGAGTCTGTCCTGAAAGCATAATCGGATGTGTTATTCGTCAATCATGTCTATACTGCCTGCAGGTGTGCTTCTCGCAAATGAATGTGTTTGGCTAAGAGGGAAATGGAAGCGCACTAACAGACTGTTGATTTCCCTCAGTGTTTGCTGCCTTTTGTCAACGGGTCTGTTCAGCGACCATGTTGAGTGGTAATATGAATGAGTTATGTTTTATTCTGTTTCTATTCACCTGGCTTATTTTGCATTCTGTTTTCATTGTGCAAATGACAGGTTGTATGGATGATTGACAGATTAAGAGTCAAGGGGTTTCAAAATTCCTCATGCATTTCCTTTACTTTCCCGCCCCCCCAAGTGTCAGTGATCAAAGATTGCATCTGCAACTTTGCATTGCAAAGACAGTACGTCAAGTACCTCAATGCTCTCTCTCCGGCAGCAGTGCATTGCCCTTTGGCCTAATATGTGTTTGTACTCAAAGGCCCAGTCCTGAAACCATCAGTAAAAACCTTGAATTTGTATATGCTTGCATCTTGTGTGTGAGTGATTTTTAATGCATTTTACACATTTATGAAAAAATACCTTAGTGATATCGGTCACTACTCGGATGCTTCACATCAAAGTTTGTAATGTGATGATTGCTTGTTAGTTTGGTTCATGGCTTATGACTTTTTATAGAATACTTTTTTAAAAAATCTCTCTAAAAAATACTTCTGGAACCAAGGCCACTGAAAAAGTGTGGGCACTGTTGCGCTCGGCTTTGTGTGAGAAACGCCAAAATGTAGATTATTATTCACTAAAAATCTTGCTTGATGTCAGTGGTTATTATTCATATTTTACTATATGATAAAAAGCTGTTTAGACATAATTTAACTAAAAAACCTTCTCTTTCACATGAAAATGTACTTCAAAGTCAGTGATGTCAAGTGTGGGAAGAAGCTCGCGCAATTTATAAACTTACTGCTATTTTCAAATTCTAAGCTGCAATGATGATGATGATTGTGGTTATTAAATCAAGTCATTTGGCTTATAGAAGCGTGACAAATGAAAGTAATGTTCCAGGTGATGCAGTGAATGCTTTTGTGTATGTGGAAAATTGCAGCCCATTTAGGCGTATTTGTACTTAGTGAGGGGGAAAAGTCTGTACATTTGTGACGTCTCTGTAATTTTATAGTTACATAGCACACAACTTTATTTTTTAGTCAAGGTTAACATAGACTGTACACATTTGAACAACAACAACCAAAAAAATGACAAATGTGACATTATAAAACTGCAACAACAACAAAAAATCACCTTGTAGTTTTCTTCCTTAGCGGTTCAAGGCTTCCGTAACTGCATCATTAGAGTGAGAAATGATCTGAGTTTTTGTTTCTTTGATTTTTATGACGTTGTGCTTTGCCTCAGGTCTTTCTAACCTTTTGACTGCTGGATCAAACCCAAACCATTTGGCCATTAGACTGTTTTTAATGTCAATGAAATGCCAGTTCCACGCCCCACACAATGGCCTTTCTTTAATGCTTCATAAAACAGCTTTGCTCAGTCAAACTGACCAGATCGGACACATGCAGACTAAATTCAAGTGCACTCAAACGGGGGTATTTCACAGGCACATTTTTAAGATAAAAAAGGTCAGGCTTGCCATGTGGGGAAAGTGTACTGAAATTATATGAATTATAACATGCCTGGGTGACCAAACAGCCGCTCTGTGGGGTTTCTGTTCTTTGTTCTCATATTTTGTGGACACATTTTGTTTATGAAAAATAGCTCTGTATTAGGTTCAAAAATAATAATAAAGAAATAACAAAGGTCCAAATTGTTATACAACGAGAAAATGTGGTTAAAGCATTTTACAATGAGAACTGCACACCTTTCATACAAAAACATTGACACCTTGACTTTGGAGGCAATTAAATAAATAATTATTAAGAGGATGCGCATTGAAAGCGCACTGCTGCCACCCTATGGACATTTTCTGACATCCCAAATGTTATTTTTGTCCAAAAACAGAAATACAGTGGGTACGAAAAGTATTCAGACCCCCTTACATTTTTCACTGTTTATTATATTGCAGCCATTTGCTAAAATCATTTAAGTTAATTTATTTTCTCATTAATGTACACACAGCAATATTGACAGAAAAACACAGAATTGTTGACATTTTTGCAGATTTATTAAAAAAGAAAAACTGAAATATCGCATGGTCCTAAGTTATCAGACCCTTTGCTCAGTATTTAGTAGAAGCGCCCTTTTGATCTAATACAGCCACGAGTCTTTTGGGGAAATATGTAACAAGTTTTTCACACTTGGATTTGGGGATCCTCTGCCAATCCTTCTTGCAGATCCTCTCAAGTTCTGTCAGGTTGGATGGTAAACGTTGGTAAATAGCCATTTTCAGGTCTCTCCAGAGATGCTCAATTGGGTTTAAGTCAGGGCTCTGGCTGGCCATTCAAGAACAGTCACGGAGTTGTTGTGAAGCCACTCATTCGTTATTTTAGCTGTGTGCTTAGGTTCATTGTCTTGTTGGAAGGTGAACCTTCGGACTAGTCTGAGGTCTTGAGCACTCTGGAGAAGGTTTTCGTCCAGGATATCCCTGTGCTTGGCTGCATTCATCTCTTAGGAACCTTAAGTGCAGCAGAAATTCACAGAGATCTGTGCCTTGCCACAATTCTGTCTCTGAGCTCTGCAGGCAGTTTCTTTCACCCTAATGATTATCATTTAATCTGACATGCACTGTGAGCAGTAATGTATTATATAGACAGGTGTGTGGCTTTCCTAATCAAGTCTAATCAGTGTAATCAAACACAGCTGGACTCAAGTGAAGGTGAAGAACCATCTCAAGGATGATCAGAAGAAATGGACAGCACCTGAGTTAAATATGAGTGTCACAGCAAAGGGTCTGAATATTTAGGACCATGTGATATTTCAGTTTTTCTTTTTTAATTAATCTGCAAAAATGTAAAAAATTCTGTGTTTTTCTGTCAATATGGGGTGCTGTGTGCACATTCATGAGAAATTAAATTATTTTTGCAAATGGCTGCAATATAACAGAGTGAAAAATGTAAGGGGGTCTGAATACTTTCCGTACCCACTGTAAAATAAAATGAGTGAGTTCAATCCATTCGTTTGATTCCTTAAAATACACTGCATAAAAACAACAGGACGTGTTGAAGCGGTTCAGCTGTAGATTTGTTTCTGATAATTTCTATTTAGGCCTATATGTTATTTAAAATTATAATAAAAATAAATAAATAAGTAAATAAATACATGACCAAATGTTCAAAAAGTTTGCAGAGAAGGGGTCATGTTCGGAGGAACAACCTAATTGTTGATAGGCTATTTTTCATTCATTTTGATTCAGTGTATTTTAAGGAATCAAACGAATGGATTGAACTCACTCATTAAGACAGTGACTTGCTGCCACCTGCTGTCAGTTTCATATTAAATGTATTAAACGTATGACTTCATTGATTCCATCATGTCATATTTTTGGATTGACGTGACGTTCATACATTTAATAAGATTGCCCCTGGACATGAGTTTATGGAAGTAACGTTAGGCTAAAGACTACCACCGCTTAATAGGGAAAAAAATGGTCTCGTTTCAAAACCATTGATCAATATGCGTGGACTTCACTGTAGCCTTTATGTGTGCTGTTTCCTTTCCGTGTGTTCTGACCGGTAAGTAATGAAAAGTCCCTGTTATCAGATCTGTTGAATATGTTGTTCATGTTTGTTGGACCAAGACATTTTACACCACGTAGTCTACAGTAAGGGTAGTTCACCCAAAAATTAAAATTCTGTCATTAATTACTTACCCTCATGTCGTTCGACACCCGTAAGACCTCTGTTCATCCTCGGAACACAAATTAGGATATTTTTGTTGAAATCCGATGGCTTAGAAAGGCTTTCATTGACACCAATGTCATTTCCTCTCTCAAGAACATGCACCCATAAAAGGTGCAAGACGTCGTTACAAAGTCCGTCTCACTACAGTGGTTCTACAATAATTTTATGAAGCGACGAGAATCACAAAAAAAAACCTAAAAAAACGAAATAACGACGGGTCGATTTCAAAACACTGCTTCCTGAAGCTTCGAAGCTTTATGAATCAGTGTATCGAATCATGATTCGGATCGCGTGTCAAACCGCCAAAACTGCTGAAATCACGTGACTTTGGCGATTCGATACGCTGATTCATAAAGCTTCGAAGCTTCAGGAAGCAGTGTTTTGAAATCGGCCCATCCCTATATAAAAGTTTCGTGTTTTTTTTAGCGCACAAAAACGATTCGCTGTACCAGCGCGATTTGGAAAATTGATGTGTGGATGATTCAGCTGCGGGTGCCATCTCCTGGCGAGACGAGGGAATTCATTCAGGGACTACAAATATGGAGGGATTTTTGGGTCAGATTATAAACTAAAAGTCTAAAACTAAAAGTCTTAAACCAAAACTAAAAATCTAAATTTGAAACTTAAAGACCAAGTCGAAAATTTATTTGGTATTTAGGATTGGGCATTTGGTATTTAGGAAAGGGCATTTGGTATTTAGGATTGGGCATTTTCTATTTAGGGTTGGGCATTTGGTCATTTAGCCATTTAGGATTTAGGATTGGGAATTTGGTATTTAGGATTGGGCATTTAATCATTTAGCCATTTAGGATTCAGGATTGGGGATTTGTGGATTTAGGATTGGGCATTTGAGGATTGAGGATTGGGAGTGTATGCAAATTAGAGGCGTGGCCCAAATACTGGAGGCTGGGTTTGAAATGGAGAGGCACCTTATGGACAGCAGAGGGAGCTCCCAGTAAGGAGCAAACCAAACGGAGCGAGTAAGCGGCTGTAATCATATTTATATGATATAAATATATATATGATTACAGCCGCTCACTCGTTCCGTTTGGTTTCAACGTGAGACGATAAGAGTCTCAGGTTAACGTGAGACTCTTATCGTGCGATAAAAAAAATAACGCCATTAATCTATTCTCAAAGTTGGGTTGGGAGCTGGGTCTATACAAGCGTTTCCCTAACCGGGTGCCGTCTGGCGTGAGCAGGGCTGTGCAAAGGTGCACTTGCACCGCGGTTCATCTCACATATGATGACGCATATTTAATATGGGTTGTAACTTGAAAATAATGCTTTATGTATGTTTCTGTCGATGGATAAACGTGCTGGCCTCTCAGTGATACACTACAACAGCCATAATATAAGAAAAACGTGGAAAAAACGGCCTCTCTTTATAAACTGTTCAATGCATGCGAGTGCTGCCTTATGTCCGAATATGAACAGTCATTTCGCCGTCATCACTCGCGTCGTGTAGAGCCAGAAGACGCGGGTGAGAACTCGCGCGCACTGAGAGAAGACCTGTCTCTGCACTCGTCCCAAAGCCCGCAAACGTCTCACAGCGCGCAAATATTGAGTTATGTTTCAAGACAAGTCTTGCGCTTGAACGGACAAACTCACACAGAAAGTATGTCAACATGTCCATCTTGATGTATAGACGACGCATATCCCTGCATGTCTTAAAGGGGCAGTAGCCTTTACTGCTGTCTGTCAAATAAAAGATCACTCACTGCTCTTGATTGAATTGCTTGTGTAAGTTTAATAAGGATACATTTTTAATTTAAACAGTGAAATATGCAATTATTTTACATTTAATTACTTTATTCAATTTCTTTACCTAAAAACTAATGTTAGACCCACCTGAAAAACCTGAAAAGCATTGTTTATTTTATTACTCAATAGTATTTATTTGTGCTGCTGCTTGTATTTAAGTTATTTGTTCTTATTTTCTTTATTTTTATTGGACAGTAGTCCTTTTTCCCCTGAACATAGCAAATACCGAACCGTACCGAAACTGTGAACCTAAAACCATGATACAAACTGAACCGTGAGCAATCTGTACAGTTACACCCCTAGCATAACGTATGTGAGAGGGTAGCAAACACATTCTGAAAGCCTTCGGCAGAATTCAGATGAGCCATTTTAATTAATCTAGATTAATTTCAAAACTAATCTAGATTAATCTAGATCAAATTTTTTTTATCTATGCCCACCTCTAATATAATATATAACGGCAACGGCTTTGCCATTGTTAATATGGCAGCCAACGTGGATGGCAGAGCACGCAGAGAACCACAATTTTTACTCTGAAGAGGACGCTCTGTCAGTGTGCTCCTTAGCACTGGGAGCTCCCTCTGCTGTCCATAAGGTGCCTCTGCGCACCAGCCATTTCAAACCCAGCCTCCAGTATTTGGGCCACGCCTCCTAATTTGCATGCACTCCCCAATCCTCAATCCTCAAATGCCCAATCCTAAATCCCCAATCGTCAATCCTAAATGGCTAAATGATTAAATGCCCAATCCTAAATACCAAATTCCCAATCCTAAATCCCCAAATGCCCAATCCTAAATCCTAAATGGCTAAATGACCAAATGCCCAACCCTAAATAGAAAATGCCCAACCCTAAATAGAAAATGCCCAATCCTAAATACCAAATGCCCTATCCTAAATACCAAATGCCCAATCCTAAATACCAAATAAATTTTCGACTTGGACTTTAAGTTTCAAATTTAGATTTTTAGTTTTGGTTTAAGATTTTTAGTTTTAGACTTTTAGTTTATAATCTGACCCAAAAATCCCTCCATAGCCTTCTTCACTCAAATTTAATTAAAAAATTCAATTAAATTAAAATTAAAAAAAAAAAATCACATGTTACATAAGTATTCACAGCCTTTACCATGACACTCAACATTGAGCTCAGGTGCATCATGTTTCCACGGATCATCCTTGAGATTGGAGTCCACCTCTGGTAAATTCATTTGAAAGGACATGATTAGGAAAGTACACACCTGTCGATATAAGGTCCTACAGTTAACTGCATGTCAATCTAACTGTCTGTAGACCTCCGAGACAGGATTGTATTGAGGCACAGATCTGGGGAAGGGTACAGAAAAAATTCTGCAGCATTGAAGGTCCCAATGAGCACAGTGGCTTCCATCATGTGTAAAGAAGTTTGGAACCACCAGGACTCTTCCTAGGGTTGGCCGCCAGGCCAAACTGAGCGATCGGGGGAGAACAGCCTTAGTCAGAGAGGTAACCAAGAACATGATGGTCACTCTGACACAGTTCCAGAATATCTCTGTGGAGAAAGGAGAAACTTCCAGAAGAACAACAATCTCTGCAGCACTCCACCTATCAGGCCTGGAGTGGTGGAAGGCCTGCCCAATTGTCCCAATGAAGGCTTAAAATTAGCGGGTGAAGGGTTTTTTTTTTTACGCGTTAGGTCTTTTCAGTGGGACAAAGTAATTTAATTCCAATTTACCTTTATCTGACTCATTTTATCATGACCTCGAATTTTGGTTAGAATGCCGATTGGTTATGAGGTCATTTTTATTACAATTTAACTACATATTTGACTAATTTTTTTAACTCTTTACTTTTATTGAAATCATTCATTCGGTTCTCAGAGTCGCACAGGGTCCTCGCATCGGCCGTTATGCTGGCCCACGTTCACAAACTAGCCAGTCCAATCATTAACCAGAGGTTATAGCTAATGCAATTTAACAATGCTTCCCATGCTTGCTATTGTTAAAAAGTACCCATGTAGCCCCCTACAGTCGCCTATATAACAACTTAGTTAAAGTTCAAACAGTAACCAAAGGTAATGACCAGTACCATACAATTATGCTGTATTATCTCAATAGTATTTTATCTGGCCCCCTATAATGCAACTGCATAACAACTTAGTTAAAGTCAAGCAGTTCGAGCAAATCTAGAATCTTGCCAGATGTGCCTCATGCTCCATACAATCCGAGATCTAGTATGTACTTAGCTCTGGTCGCAGATTTGCGGTAACAAAGGATACATCATAATGCACTAAAATCAATAATTTCAGAGTAAGTCAAATATAACCATTTATTATTAGTCAGGTAAATGTATCATGCCAATTACATAATCAATTCAAAGATAATCCATACATAACATCAAATGCTCTGAAGTAAAGAGTAAATGGACCTGACTTCTGAAAATGACATAACACTGAGTGTCTAGAAGACACTCAGCGTAACGGGCTGACCTGTTTAAAGGTTTGTGCCCTGACCCATCTGAAACATCTCCTTAAATACCAGACCAAGACATAAAACTCTTTTAAATGTAAGCATGAGTTAAAATGGGAATTAGCATTAATCAACGGGAAAGCAGGAAGTAAAGACCAATTGGCCGGGGACACACCCATCACAATAAGCTAAATATCTCTAAACTCTTAAAACCTTTGTTACCTTTTGCTTTACTTCTGTGGAATGAGACATTTGTACCAGTCACACTGAGAAGTTTCAAATTATCCCAAACATGTATAACGCTGTATAGTACTTGTTCACATTAACCCATATAGATTTTGAGTGAATTATATAGAAGAGATGGGGTAAGAGGCAGTGAAGGGAAAGACATGTAAATTAAGGCAATTCTTGGATGATTAACTCAGTGTGATTACATCTCGGATGGGGATGCTGAATGCACAAGAGTGAGTTCAGATGTTTTTCTTTCGTTTTCCCAGAGATGCCATCTCCTAAAGTTCTTACGGTTTTCCAGTCTTACAGTGGCCAGACCAAAGCCACTCCTTAGTAAAAGGCACACGCCAGCTCGCCTCGAGTTTGCCAAAAGGCACCAGAAGGACTCTCAGACCATGAGAAACAAAAATCTCTGGTCTGATGAAACAAAGAACAATTGAACTCTGGGCTGAATGGCAAGTGTCATGTCTGGAGGAAACCATGCTCAACTCATCACCTGGCCAATACCATCCCTACAGTGAAGCATGGTGGTGGCAGCATCATGCTGTGGGGATGCTTTTCAGTGACAGGAACTGGGAGACTAGTCAGGATCAAGGGAAAGATGAATCCAGCAATGTACAAAGACATGCTTAATGAAAATCTACTCCAGAGCACTCTGGACCTCAGACTGGGGTAAAGGTTCCTCTTCCAACAGGACAATGACCCTAAGCACACAGCCAAGTTTACAAAGAAGTGGCTACAGAACAACTCTGTGAATGTCCTTGAGTGGCCCAACCAGAGTCCAGACTTGAACCCGATTGAACATCTCTGGAGAGATCTGAAAATGGCTGTGTAACCTGAACCTGATGGAGCTTGAGAGGTCCTGCAAAGAATAGGAGAAAATAGGTGTGGCAAGCTTGTAGCATCGTACTCAAAATCTTGAGGCTGTAATTGGTGCCATAGGTGCCTCAACAAAGTATTGAGCAAAGGCTGTGAATACTTATGTACATGTGATTTTTTTTTTTTTTTAAATACATTTGCAAAGATTTCAAACAAACTTCTTTCACGTTGTCATTATGGGGTATTGTTTGTAGAATTTTGAGGACATTAATACATTTAATCCATTTTGGAATAAGTGAAACACTGTGAATACTTTACGGATGCCCTGTAGACCTTCATGTCACATTCCACTTAATTACTTAAGTATCACTACGGACCAAAAAATGTATTTTTCACAAAGAAAATAAATATAGACGCTTCGAATCACATGAGGGTGGCTAAATGACAGAATTTTCACTTTTGGGTGATCGATTCCTTTAAGTGATTTCAAAATTGAACAAGCTTGCTTTGCAAACATCATTTTTGTAATAATCATAACTACATGGTTTCAGAATGAGTTTAATGTTATAATAGTTTAATTGGATGTAAAAATTTAAAATAAAATAAAAATACAGCATTGAGTTTTGACATGGCATATAAGCAACCTAAGATGAAGCTCCACTGGAATAGTAATGCCAGTACTCAGTAGGATAGAAGTGTGGTATTTACTTCACAACTCTTACCTCAGTGCTTTCATTTGGATGGCAAACACAAGTGAATTAAAGCTGAAGTTAAATACTCTTTCCTCCCAATATGCAGAGATAAGTTAAAACTGTGATAATAGTCAGACTCTCCTGCTGCGTTGTCAAAACGCTGTGAGAATCCCGACCAGACTGACAACGCAACACTGGCTCAGCCAATGGCTTGAGTTTATGGCGGGACTAACTTATAGTTTAACCAGTGGTAGAAAGGGTGCGTGTTCAATTGCATTTGGTGCGGCTAACTGCGCAGAAATTACACACTTCATCTTTAACTTAGGAATTCATATTGCACCTGCATTGTAATTTAAAGGCCATACTATATGTGTGTCATGATGACTAAATACAAAAAAAACATTCAACCATATATTTTATTTTAAATTTGCTGGCATGAAAATGGCACTGATTTCCTTGTGGGAAATAAAGACTGAAGAAGTGACTCTGGAAGCCCAGCTGAGTCCCAAGTTTTTAAAAAGTAGAACAGGACCAAATATAGTTTACTATTTCATAACACTTTCAATGAAATACAGATTTTCCCAACACATTATATCATAATCCTCTCTGTATGGACTGCAGATCTTAAACTGGTAAAGCAAAAAAAAACAATCATTTTATGGACTACCCTATAAGTTTGTGTACAAACTCAAATTCTTCACATACAAAGGCCTCATTGGAGAAAATGGACATTCATTGGGTCGTACCATCACACTGAACTGAGAGGGAAGGGAATGCTGGTCGAGCTGCAGTGCAAAAATGGTGAATATTTGTGGCATAACGGAAACATCCCTAGAGGATCCAAACTCGTTTGTCCCACTCACCATAAATGCAAGGCTAAAATCAATATTTGCAGATGTGTTTGCCAAGCTTTAAACGACTGTGGCTGTTCTGAAACAATCACTTGCCATTTCTCATCCTACAAATCCATTTAATACTCATAATTACATTGTAGTGTACTTGACAGGATACAGAAACCCTTTTTGGAGAAAGGCCAAACATATTCTCCTTACTTAGTTACAAGGCTAGCTACTGATTTTATTTTCAAATGGATGCAGCGACGAAAAAGGGCGACAATTTGCAGACACTAAATCTCCCTGTTCAAATGTGCAGGACTGTAGCGTTCCATTAGATGTGTGTGTGTATATATATATATATATATATATATATATATATATATATATATATATATATATATATATATATATATATAAATATCTAAATACACATTGGTGTTTATAGACATTATTTTAATATATTAATGTAAAAAATATATAATCTAAAATAGCTTTGACAGTTTGGCTTTTGGAGTCAAAATATAAAATGTTAAAAATACGAAAACGGCCACATTTGGCCATTTTCCTCTGTCTTTAATAGTGTCTTCAGTGTAGACAAGTGTGTATATGTGCAGTTTTGTGAATGTAAATTAGTTTGGAACACAAAGTTGAAGTCTCAAGCCACGTTCATGCCACCAGAAACTTTCTCGTTGCGTGTAGCCATCGGCCACACTGGTTGCTTTTCTCATCTCGTTAACATCAAATAAGGTTATGCCGCTTAAATGAACATTCTGGAAAGAACAACAACATTGTATAGAAGTTGTATCAGTGCATTATATTAAAGATGAATGAGAATCATTATGTGCTCTTTGTCATTGTGGAATACTTCATCTGTACCGAAAGCACAAACGCTAGGCTATTTGGGTCCACACACACTTAATTGTCATATAATACGCATCAGTATTTAATACTGTCCCTGCGCATGGTAAGATACACATAAAATTGCTGACTACAAGGACAAACTTTAGTCAAGCTGACAATCAACTACAGTTGCTAAATGAAGATGCTCTAAACGTTGTTGCATTATTAGACCTCGCCACAACCCGGCACTGAAAATGAATGACTTCGGGACGTTTCAAGTTGCTGGCAGCGTGAACGGGGCTTCATTCTCAACTCTAGATCGCTCGGAGGTAACACTGTCAACACTAGCTCCCTTACCAGTAACAACCACAGTCGCTGCAGCAAAGTTCGGGAAACCATAGAGGGTTTGTAAAGCTGCTGTGCTCACTATGGCCTTCTACCATATATTAGCTGATTGTGATATCTCTATCTATTGCGACATCACCTAGACAGTGTAGAGCGCAACAGGACCGTATGAACACAACTTTAGTCTTTACATACACTGATGAATCATATACACATAAAACATGTGTTTTACAGGTATATTGGCTTCAGTGTTTTCATGCAGTTTTGATTTGGAGCCACCAGGATCATTCGGTGGAGTAAGGTTGCAGTCCCGCCACACCTGAGAGAGCCAAAGCCAGGTGCAGAGAATGCAGTGCATCTGTCCTCTCTTGGCAATATAAGAAATATAAGACAGGGAGAACTGCTTTGTATGCCTTGAGATTCCTTTGTTTCTTTGGTCTCTTGGTCTTTCTGAGCTGTTCCATACCTTAAATAAAGAGGACAAAGCCCTCCGTTAATCCTATAGGAAGTCTCAGTGTGCAAAGAGGCCACTCTTAGATTGGCTTTCCAAACGCATCCTACTGTGATTGGTCCAGGAGGATGCCCGTCAACAGCCTGGCTGGCCCGGACCACAGCGTCTCCTCCACAATAATCATCTCAAAAATGTTCTGAATATCAGATGCTGAGTGTTAACTGCTGTTGGGTCCTCCGTTTAGGAAGTAGGTCATCATTTCTCCTTTACCCTTCACCTTCACAACGCCTCTGTACTCCAGTGTGTAGTTATATGAGCTGAGAACCTGGTAGAGGTCAGTTGTGACCTGATACAGAGAGAAATTAAGAGCATATAAGCATTTATGATGGACTGGAAAGTATGTAAAGCAGATCAGACATTGCTTCTGTTTTGCATTTTTTAACCATTTAAAATTAATAATTAAAATAATTATTTAATATGATCAAAAACACATTCTTTGCTAATTATATTTATATTATAAATACATTACGATAGACATTATTCATTTCAAATTATATTATTCATAAAAATTTGAGTGAATATTTGAATGTAAAACACCAGCACTCATTCGTTTTACATCAAGTTTCTTTGTTTAAAGTCACCATGAAATCCAAATGGACAATTCTTATTTTTTATGGAATATTGCAGTATTTATTATAATAATAATTCTATTATCATGTGCCCTCGTAATCTTTATTTAAAATAACTCCCCTCCCTCTTTGAATAGCATCTCTTCTCTGATGATGTGTTTACTGGCGCGAGGGCGGGACAACCTGTCACTCACAGGAAATCACAGCAATAGCAAACCACAATGATCCAACAATCCACTAAATTCCTGATGGACAAAATCAAGTCCTGCCCCACATGTTTTCTTGTTCAAGAAGCCGTTTCACAAAGATATATGCCACAAAAAAGAAAAAGAAAAGACTATTGCAACTTCCAACTTAAAACATTTTCATTGCATAGATTTCCAAATTTAATTTAGATTTTCAATCACGCATTGTGGACGTCAATGTGGACACTATAGTAGTAAGCATAGGACATTTTATGGGTAATTTGATCTGGACAATCACAAAAAGCAAGACAACATCTCACCTGTATTCTCTCAGGTACCCCAGTGCTGTCCATACGGCTGGCTACATTCACAGTATTCCCCCATATGTCATATTGCGGTTTACGAGCCCCTATGACACCAGCCACGACGGGACCCATGTTAAGACCTACAAGGCAAGATGCTTTTTTTATTTTACAACAGTAAAATATATGGGTCACTCTATGAAAAGTCTAGACTGACAGAATATTTAAATCCTACAGAAATGTAGCATTTTTAAAGGGTAAAAGGACTGTTTCATAAAATGACAAATTAAACACAGATTAGGGAGCTGATTGCTCAAATGTATTGTTTATTTAAGGGTGGCTAAGCCAATTCCTTACCGATCTTCATTTTGAAGTTATTAAAAGAGTGCTCATTGATGTACTTCATTTGGTCCATGAGGCGCATGGCATAGTCGGCTAGAGCGCGAATGTGTGACCTTCCTACTTTATCATAAGTGGAGTCATTAAGCCCAGACGCAGCCATGTAGGTGCTGCCAATGGTTTTGATCTTTTCTAGTTGACGAAACTGATCCTCGCTAATGATCTGCAAGAAAAGTAGGCATATTAGCAGGCATATTAAACGCCTACATTTCTAAGAATACAGTTTAGGAAAGACATGAAGATGCAGGTCCGGTTTCACACACACAATTCTAATTTGAAACAAAGACCAACTGTTGCAAAGTAAATTAAAATATTTAATGCAAGAACTAAAACAGGAATAAATATTCCAGAGGTTTGTAAAAACTGCTGTACCTCATCAAAGTCAGCGATGATCTCGTTGAGCAGTCTCAAGCACTCCACGCCTTCATTATTGGCCTCCAGCTCCACATAGAACTCGGAGAAGTTGCTGATGGAGGCAAACATGACAGCCACACATTCGCACGACTGATAATACAGTTCGTCATTCCGCCGCTCGCGCGCCAGAAAGTGTGCAGCCACATCTTTGGGCAAGATGTTGTGGAGAAGCCGACGGTTGTAGGCCTGAAGTTCCTCCATTTCCTCCTTCTCCTCTGTAGCCTATGAATACAATAAAAATAGAGGATGAAGCTACAAATAACAAAAAAGAAAGATAGAGCGAATAACTAGTTAAACACTGCATTCTTGTTGCACCAAAGGGACTGCAATTAACTTGGCTAATCTATACTGAATTCACATCACCTGACTCTATTTGTTTCAACGATAACACTTAAAGGGTAACAAAACCCCTGTTCACAGCCTAACTCAACCCACTGGCAATATTTGAAAAATGCTGGAAAAGTGGGCAGAGCCCAGCGGAGACAGAGGGGGCGAACCGAGGGCGGGCTGAGTGGGGGGCGTGCACCTGAGACCCCGCAGTGACGGATTGATTAACAGCTGTCAGACTCGAAAAGATGGAGAATGACTGGAGTGACACCAGTAGTTTTGCAACGGTCATTTGAAGTAGAGGACTTTTCTCCGCCGTCTTCACCTGAAGTTGAGGAGGGTGAATTGTCTGTAACACAGGGCCAGAGCCTTATCGATTCGAGCCACTGCCTCAAACTGCGTTAACTCCCGATGCCGACGATACTAGCGAGGAGCTGAGCCAAGGGCGTGGTGAGCTCGTGCCAGGGGCGTGGTAGTGAGCCGTTGGAAGAACCATCCTACGTCACGATCAGAGCCATATAGAGTGAGAGTCGCGACAACTCCATAGACTCCAATGGAACGTTTTTTTTACAGCAATGGCGGCTCGTGGAGACTCTCAATAGTTCCCGGAAGTAGCAGCCGCGCCATAGAGTTACAGCAGAACAGACCGTTTGAGATGCACTTTTAAAAGGTAAGACGTTTAATCAGTAAGATTTTAAATTATCAGCACATCTTAAAGCAACTTGATTATTCATAAGCATGAAGTAGATTGTGTACGATAGGTTTTTCAGCAGTGTTGGCGATATTGATCAATTATAGACCCTAGAAATTTGCATATTAAATATGTTAAATATTAAATAAAATGTTTGCAAATGTAATAAAAAACAGAACAAGCACTACAGCACTATATATAAGACTTATGAATTATATATTACTATATATAATAAGAATTGTAAACATTAAGATTAATTTCACTTAATTTTATTTTTTCCCGTATTGGCAATGGATGAAGACATCACACTTGACATCCTGCTGTTGCTGCTAGTTCATTGTCTCATTGTGTGGTGCGAGCTGACAATCTGACAATCACCTGTAACCAGTCTGTCTGTCCTATCTGAAAGTCATAAAGATGACATTAGTTACCTTGAGATTAGTGAAAACACAATGAACATGACGTAACATAAAAAACAACAGCAACCCGTCTCAATCCAAGTAAACGTTAGCCTAAATTACGTTAACGAGGCAAAGGTTATGGTAATTGAGCACACTAATTCTCAAATATTAGCGGATTTTATCTTTTAAAAACAACATCGCTGTAACTACATACTCATGCTACATACTCATGTCGATGTGTAATAAAATTATTGAAAATCAGTGCGTTTATTGACTATTAATTACCAAAAATTCGCAGTTCTGTCACTGTGACTAACAATTTGAATTGCCCGCCAAAGCACTTCCTGGAACTATTCGAGGTCTACATGAATCACGTGACTATCAAGCGTTTTGAACTTCCGTTGTCGCAACTCTCACTCTATATGGCTCTGGTCACGATGTACCACAACGTCCAATAGGAAAATTCAACTGCAGTAGCCATCGTTCAACCTTAAGAGGGCAGCACTTTGGCGGTTTTACACCATATTTTATAGAATATAGAATAGAAACACTTTAAACTCAAATGTCAAAACTCTTACTTGAATCAAAGAACAGCACTAATAAAGCCCCAGTCTTGCATATCATCAACTAAAAAAAGTTGTTCTAGGGTTTAGTTACCCTTTAAAGGCAAAATTCATAAAATATGTTTTTGAAAGAAGACTCTTATGCTCACCAAGGCTGCATTTATTGAATTAATTAAGTAAAAAAAGTAATATTGTGAAAAATTATTACAATTAAATAAGTGTTTTCTTTTTTAATAAAATATTAGTTTCTTTCAACTTCAGTTCAAACTTGTAAGGTACAACAAAATGTTTAAGAACAAGAAGCAAGAGAAGGAAAAATATTAGAGCTGGACCAGAATATTAGAATATTTGAATATTCGTTCGGTGGGTTGGAATTCGATTTTAAGTTTTGGGATTCCAATAATCAGTTTGTTTGTTTTTTGCACACCTGGCATCCCCCTCGAAACGGATCTCATTCACAGATATGTTTACACTATAAAATCTGCGAAATAACACACTCTTTTTTACAATTATCTTATAGTTGTTTTTAATAGGATGGACAGTTGAACCCAATCTCGTTATACTTAAATATATTTGCTTCTTGTAGCCTAAGTGTTCCCAGCAACAGAGTATTCTCTGTCTAGAGCACAAAACTGCACAAACTTATATGGAAGAGGCGCATGCCTGAGTTTGCATTTTGAGTTAGGGTTAGGCTGCACTGGTTTGACATAGTGGAAAATAGAATAATAGAATCAAAATATATGAGCCTTTTTACCCGTTTTTCCCCCTCACTGTCACATTAGCGAATGACAGTGTGTCCGTGCGCATGTTACTTAAAATTAGCTCAGTTGCTTATTTTTCTTAAAGCTACACTGTGTAACTTTTTTAGTTTATTCTTAGCTAAAAACACTTAGTTATTTCAAAAATATATGTGATCATTAATGTATACTTACTTCTTTCAAGTAATAAAGTATTCTCGTAAGTTTATAATATGCCGTTGAAAATACATACGGGTGAGGGGTTCGAATGCGCGTCGCCATGTTGCCCCTCCATCTTTAAAGTACATTAGCCAAAGAGGGACATACCCGTAAATTCAAGCTTCGCCTTTCACGTTTTAACACTCGATGGCACCGTGTCGAATGTGAAGAGGGGGATTGCTTGAGACTGATATAGCCTACAATGTAAACTTTGCCTTACGCTAGTGATGTCGTACAATATACAGAATAACGATAGCACCGATAAAAGTTACTTTACTAAGTGATTTTAGCAATGAAATGGTAAAAATTACGAAAACGTAAAACTACTATTAATTTGTCATAACCCACATGTTAACTGACAAATTAAATAACTGCAAATTATAATAGTTTTCTAAAGTAACCTCATCACTTGATCGAACTGGAAGCCATGTTAATCTTGGACTAAATCGGCCACCGTAGGAGTTAAAACGAAATCGGAATTGAGAGGAACAGAAACTAATATTCACTGGATGGTCATATACCTTTTCACCGCTAGATAGGGGAAAATATCACACAGTGTAGCTTTAAAGAAAAACACAACAACAAAATAGTACAATGACAAACTCACTTAAAGGGATAGTTCACCCAAAAATCTAAATTTGATGTTTATCTGCTTATCCCCAGGGCATCCAAAATATAGACTTCAGTAAAACACAAATTAAGATTTTTAACTCCAACCGTTGCAGTCTGTCAGTCGTATAATGCATGTGAATGGTAACAAAATGGAGTGGAGTGTAAAAAAAACATGCATGCACAGACAAAACCAAATGAAACGTGACGTTGATGTCTTAAGACACGAAACGATCGGTTTGTGCGAGAAACCGCACAAACTCTCACAGATTTTGTTACCATTGACATGAATTATTCGACTGACAGACTGCAACGTTTGAAGTTAAAAATCTTAATTTGTGTTCAATCTAAATGAATCTACTGCGAAATTGCGAGATTGGAGCTTGTTACTAGGACATAACAGACCTGCGTGATTTGTATCACTAGTGCAGTGTCTGTTCTCTGAGCATATAAGCCCTGCCCGCGTGAGGCATGGCACTTCCTGAAATTCCTGCATTTATTAGAGAGAAAAATATTTTCAGCCCCCTCCCTCAGAAGCTTAGAATATTCAGTGTTGATTACTGCCGAAGCTTCTAATTTCAATAAATGGGTTTTGGGCCAGGCCTAGAAATTAGAAAACTTTTCACTAAATATCTGTACAATTACAAAGGTAAACACACCTGTAACTTCCAGAGAAAGTCCAGTCTGGCAGTGGACTCCACCTGCTGTGCATGAAGGTAGAGCGCCAGCACAAAGACCGTGATGACTACTGGAGTCATGATCTTTAGAGGAACCCGCGTGTCTGTCACACAGCTACAACACACACAGCACTGAGTGTCAACAATTACACACTAAAGTGCATGATGATCTAAAGTGTTCAAAATTCAAATCAATTACATGTTATATCATAACAGTATGTGGCTACATGGTCACACTCACACATTTGATTTACTTAATCTACTTGATGTAACAGCAATTATTATAGGCATGCAATGAAAACAGCATGCACACTGACATTTCTCTCAGTTCAGGGTTTCTATTTCACTGATTTATCTTACCTTGTTCCATTAATATACTCTCTGCAAATACAAAGAAAAACCAAATGTATCAGAAGGATGAAGCACATCAGTCAAAATGTTATCTTCAGATAGAACTTATACAAGCCAAATCATGTGTTACTTGAGCAACAAATCAGCATATAGAGTGGTGCAGGTTTGACATCACTTTGCAGGCCAAACCGTGGAAGTGACTTACGGTTCCATCGTCCCGAAGTTTTTCTGAACATGCAAGTCAGGGCTCCAGACTAACATTTTTCACTAGGAACACAGTGGCCCCCAACTGAATATTTTAGGGGCACAACCAGAAAATGTAGGGGCGCACACCGAAAATCAACATGCTAATTCCCGCTGTATTACTAATAAATACTCAAAGAATGACAAAACCTCGAGCCAATAGCATTTAGAGTATGAGATGTGACGGAGCATGTGATTTGTTGAATTCAGTGAACAAATACGCCCTTTACTGACCGAGATGCTTTTGAGTCTGAACGAGAGATCTAGCTCATGAACGAATTGAACGAACTGGTACATGTTGTTTGTGAAGTTAACGAAATGAACCAGTTGTTGAACGATATGATCGCGAACAAGTGGAGCTTGGCTTGTGTAGTTTGGCATATTTGCAGCAAAGAAAGAAATGTACACTTTACCACTGTAATGAAAACAGTGTAATAACACAGGCTGATGGTTAAATGATTACTGTACTGAGTATAAGCACTGGTATGTTTGAACAGGTTTCTTCTTTTAAATAAAATGACTTCATTACGTTTGAGTCATGTCATGTACTATAAAAACTGTCAAACAAATAAAAAAATGTGACAGTATTGGTAAAATCGATCTCATATGTGTCACATCAGCAAATATAGCATTCTAGAGAGCATGTCATTGGAGTGATCTATTGAATGAACACGCTTAAATGTACTGGTCGCACATGTGCAACTGGATATAAAATTCAGCTGCACACTCTCAAATTTTTGTAGCAAAATGCAACCATTTGGTGGCAGTCTGGAGCCCTGCAAGTATCATAAACTTTTGTTGATCACAGATCAACGGTAATCCAAAAGCTTATAGGAAAATCCTAATGGGTATAGAGAAAAATCTAGGAATATTTAGCAGTCCCTTAAATTTGGAAGAAAGACCACAAAAAAGACAAACATTTAAAATACAGCAAAATAAATTACTTCTTTATCATTTTTGATAAGAAGGATGATGATGTTGTTCATCCAAGAAAATGTGCTACTTGGCTAAAATCCAGATACTCACATGGCATTGGCCATGACCAGCAGGTCCACATTGTCAAACAGGCTGACCTCAGGCACCTCCATGATAAGCACATACAGGATCTCGATGAAGAGCATGAGGATGAGTTTACCAATACTGCTGACCTGTAGGAACACTGAGCAGGCCAGCAAACTGAGCAGCACACATGATGAGAAGTACTGCAGAAGAAGAGAAAAACATTCAGACATTAATCTTTCGTTTCCCCTTCAACTTATTCCATGTATGATTGATCAAAAGACAAGCATTTCAGAGCAGTGCCTAAATAAATGCAAAGACCTATCACAGCAGGAAAATCCAGATTAAAGTCTTCCAGCTGTTTTTTTGGAACATGGTACTGTAGCTGGTTGAGCTGATCAAAAGTTACACAACTACAAAACTGAGCTGGTGTGAGAATATTTCCACACCTCCGGGAAATTGCAGGTGGGTGACGAGCTGTTGCAGAGGCTGTCCTGAGACCAGAGAGAGTAGTTGAAGGAAGAGCTGCGGACATGGCAAGCGTTAACATCTCTGGGGGTGATGTTAAACTCCTGCCCTAAACACGTCTTCAGGTCATCTGTACTGCAGGTGAACTAAAGAACGGATAAAATTGTTTCTCAAATGAACACATATGTAACATTATTTAATGAATCCACTACAGATCACGTTATAAACAAACTTTTCAATGTCAAAAGTTAATTACTTAAAAGCAGATTATTTCTGTGTCACTATCAACACTATAAATGATTGCAAAACTAAATATTTCTATTTTTGCAATTCTGTTGGTGCCTGTAAGCCTTTAAATATTGTGACACGTTAAGTTTTAGTTGTATGGCTATATGGCTAAATACCAAAGGCATGAAGCACTGAATTCTGAGGTTAAGACTTGTGGGACTCACAATGTTAATGAAAGCGGAGAGAAAGACCAGGACGATTGTAAAAACCCCCACCAGGGTGCTGTTGAGCCTGGACTGAACAATCCTTTTAGACAGAGTTTGCAGAGGCACAGGGAAAAACTGTCAATAGAAAGAAACACGATTTGAGTTTCTTATTAGAGGTAACGCCACAGTATCTGAAAACGATTTGCTCTCACATGATACTTAAAAATAAAAAAAACAGCTGCTGTTTTGAACTTTCTACTCAAAGCTTGAAAAAAAAAAATCAGAAAGAAAAAAAGTAACACAACTGCTTATTAGAATGATTTCTGAAGGACTGTGTGACACTGAAGACTGGAGTAACGGCTTGGGATGCACCAAATGAAAATTCTGGGCGCACTTAATATTAGACTTTTTAAATAAATTCCATCATTTTATTTATTCTGAATTTAAAAAATACAATACAAGCCAATAAAAGAATAACTTTTATTTGAAGAAACAGAAAATATTTTAATAATATTAAATATATCAATATATATTCTTCATTCAGTTTTATGCAACAGAATCAGATGTAACAGATTTATTTTGATAAAATTATCAAATGATATACCAATTATCAAACTAAAGTATTGTGCTAGACTGGAGTGGATCAGTGAATGTGAGGGTAGTATAATTTTACCAGAATGGCTATACAACAGCATTTTACAGCACAGTATAGGTAATGCAAACAGAACCAAGTCTACTACAGAAATGTCATGTTGGCACATTATTTGAGCAGAGTTTGCTTTTCCGGTGAGCCTGAGCGGTACGTGACTGAAACGTTGGCTTAGACCATGAGAGACTGAGCAGAGAGCATTGAGTGGAACACTGAGCAGGGCAAACCGCGTGCCGGTACGGATTTCCCTGCTCAGCAAAGTCATTTTGAAGTTGTGCATCTTCGAAAGCGGAGCCGCTCACGAAGTTACAAAAAAATGCTGCGTGAGAGTAAAACCTAAAATTACACCAGATATCATTTTTCACTAGTGGGTGCAGGACACTATAGTTCATTTATGTAAGTGAAGATAGCAAAATAAAGTAAACTGTGACATATTATACCCAAAAATTCTTCATACAGTGAGCCAACAGTAAAATTGATTACAAAAAAATCTGGGACCAAAATGATTCAGACACTTTGACCTGATCATGTTTTGCTTTAGTGTTTTTTCTTTAATGGCTAATGTGACTTTTACACCACAGACTGAACACAATTAAGCATTGCTTTGTAACTGGTTGACCTAAATTGGTATTATCTAATTGTGTCCTTACATTTAACAGCTGGTTGGTTGAGTGTAATCCATTACATCCCTTTCTATCAAAGTATTCTGACATTATCAAGATGAATTTGTTCTTTTCACATTTTATTACCATTTTCTAAACTATAGCGAATAAACTGATAATATGAGAAAATGTTGAAGGTGTCTGAATACATTTTGGTTTGACTGTATATTTGGCTCATGTTTTTACCAAAAATGCCATTTTCGGACGATAATTTTCAGCGGCCGAAATTTCGGTAATGGCTGAGGAAACTTTAATAAATAAAATAATAAAAAAGAAAGAAATGAATAAACATTAAAGCAGAGATTCTGTAGAACAGGCATTTATGAAAGATTTTTTATGGGTCAGAAAGTTCAGAATCTAATTCCAGAGCATCTCTAAGGAAAGACCAGTGTCGCCCCATGGAGCAGTGACAGTTCCACTTCAGTGTGCACAAATGAGCTGCCAGGACTTCAGTGTGTCTCTGTCTTTGCTCTGTGTGACTCATTGTCTCTGGAGACCTGCTCAAAGTTATGCAGCTAAAAGCCCAATATCAATCAAACCAGTTTAGGTTCTTTTAGTGGAGAAGGTTGATTAACACTTGGATTTAGTGATGATGTGTTTGTGAGAGTGTTAGCAAATGGTCTCTGAAGGATGTTACGTTTTTGTGTTTTGCTGCACTTTAGGGACAAACGAGGGCATGCTCCTCTAGGTTTGACCTCTATTATCTATCTAATTAGTTAATAATAATAACAATATTACTGTAGAATTTAGACTTCATTACTTCATTATATTACACATTAACATTGTATAGGCTATATTCCATGTGTAAAATACCAATATTTCACTCACCCCAAAACAGGAGTAAATGGCTGAGATGAACATGACAGCCATCAGAATGACCAGGCATACTATATAGAAGCCAAGCATCAGCCTGGAGCTGCAAAACAACAACACACAGGTATAGAGAGGAAACCAGGTGAATAGAAAATAACTGTATGTCATTTTAAACAGAATTATTATTATAGGTCACAATTAACATTGTGTCTGACTGAGAGGACAGACCTGCTTTGAATATTGTTGCTGCTCAGGTAATAACTGTCTTCACCTTTACAAAGTCAGACTGAATGAAAGCTTCTGTGTATGTGACACTCCCATTCAAATTCAAACAAAACCTTCTCTAAGCCTGTAGCTTGTTTGAATGGATCAGAAAACATTTGCCAGGATCAGGTTTTTAACTGTAGTGTACTTACTGCGGCACAATGACAATCTGAATGAAGCAGATGAATAAAAAGACGAGGGAGGCGCAGGCAACGTATGCTCCGAACCTGGTGTCTACCTGTTTGGAGTACTGACAGAAGGTGAGGAAAGACAAGAGAAAAGAGTGGGGTCACAAAACAGTTTAAATGGCATGTGAAAGTAGTGTTTAAAGGGTTACTTCAGCGATTAGCATTAAGTTTTGTATCAGTAGAAACCCAGGAGTATATTCAAATTATCGCACTCCCCCCCCCTCATATCCGCCTGAGACGAGAGAATTATGTATTTTATTTATGGAAAAATTCCTCAGATGACGCAAATATCGTCATTTTGCGTCATCGGAGGAGTTTTTGTCCAGAGGCTGAAGACTACAGCCAGCAGGAGGTGCTATTTCCACATGTTTTCAACATCGCACTCACAGCACTCGGCTCGCGGAGCTGCGGAGATTCATGTAAACGGAGCGGTGGAGAGCAAAGTGAGTGTTTCAACTTTTAAAATGAACTTCCTTTGAAAGTTAAGCTTCCAAAGACATGATCTGAAAATGCGCCAGACTGATCATGCGCTGTGAATGCAGCCACATCCGCGAATCCCGTGATTACCTCAGTTCATGTGATGAATGTAGTACGATCCTGCTGCGTTTGTGCCGTGACGCTCAATCGCACTCGCATTATATCGAACAGACACGTTCAGTTTTTATTTGTAGTGTCTCTAACTGAACTGATTTTCTGAAAATGAACGTGGTAGGCAAGTGATCCAGTAATCCAGTAATCCTGTAGCTGCCTAGCTGTGCTTAGAGTAGGAGGGCAGCGAAGTGCATTCTGGGAATTGTTGTCTTTCATCCCCATGAGACAAAAATACATTTTCTGTGTTTTCTCAGTCTAGAAGGCACCAAATTCAAAAATATTTTCACATTTCTACTACATTAATGACCGAGTTTAAATACAGATTCATCTTCCCAGCGCTGAAGTACCCCTTTAACTGACAGAAGGGAGTGCATGTATACATATTAACTCATGTTAATTGTAAAATATTTTAGTATAATTAGAAACAAATAAATGTACTTTAAGCTTTAAGCTTTTACATTTTAAAATATATCTAGGCCTGGAAATCACAACTGTAAAATTGCCTAATGTATCCAGGTTTTCCACAACAAAGGGAACTCTGAAAAATATTAAATATTTAAAAACTGGTTGCGTAATAAAGTTGCAGTTTAGCTTGGTTTATAAAAAAATGGTAACACTTTACAATAGGGTCTCATTAGGTAATGTATAAAATAACATGAATTATGTAAACATTAAAAATGTGTTATACATTTGTTACAGTATGTATTAATCTTTCTTAGCATAATAGTTGAACAAACAATGAACAGTTGTTGTTTTATGTTAGCTCACAGTGCATTAAAAAATGTTAACAAATACAATTTTAGATTTTAATAATGCATAAGTAAATGTTGACATTTACATTAAGATTAATACATATAATATATTATATATATTATATATACATGTATATATATAAATTTATTCTTAGTCTATATTAACTAAAGTTACCACAAAAAAATTATTTAAAAAATAATAATAATTAATTATTATTTGGTAATTATTAATATATTATTATATATTATTTGGTCAGGATTTGAACTTGGGACCCTTTGCCCCTTAAACTAGGACTGCACCACTAGATCAACATGTCTTACACATAAAAATAAAATAATTATGTAGTAAAATTCTTATCTAGTCTAGAACATAAAAACACCCCCCAAAAAAAGAAAGAAATGCCCATACACTACATAAGTTTGGGTTCAGCAATATTTTTTAAATGTTTCTGATAGAAGTCTGTCATGCTCACCAAGGCTATATTTTTGTTTGACAAAAATGCCGTAATATCAGTAATATTGTGAAATATTATTACAAGCCGTGAATATCAGTAATATTGTGAAATATTATTACAATTTAAAGAAGCTGTTTTGTATTTTAATATAATTAAAATATTTTGTGAAACTATGGTAAAAAAAAAAAAAACTATTTATTTGAAACATGAACCTTTGCAAACGTTATAAATGTCTTTACTGTCATTTTTGATTAGTGTAATCCATCTTTTTTAAATAAATGAACAATTTATTTATTTCAAAAAACAAAATGCTAGATATGTAAAATATCTATCAAAATAACATCAAGTGAATTTCAAGACAAAGCTTATGAAAAATAATTGCTAGACATTCTGGACACAGACAAAGAAAGACAACAAAAGCAATAATTATCTCCAATACAAACCAGAGGCAAGTCTCTGAAAGAGCCTTCTAATCAGGGCTAAAATTATATAAGGACCAGCATACAAAGTGCTAAAAGTGTATGCAACTGCTGATGTCGGAGGAGAACGTAAATGCAGCGGCTGAGAGACTTCCCTTCCATTACCATTTTGTCTCCAACACATTCACAAAAACACCATCTTTTCAGAGAAAGTTTGGGCATCTCTTTGAGGTGGGGGGGGTTAGTGGTGACAAATGTTTTGAAGGTAACACCATAAAATGACTTAAATCACAGCGCAGCTGAAAGACGTCAGTGTCTGACTCGTTCTGAACCTGGACCTTGAATTTCATTGCCTCTATTCATCTTCCCAGCGTGCCACATCTTTGAGCTATGCAGAACACTTTTAGGCCGTCTGAACAACAGAACTAACATAATAGACTTCTGGATTGGCTGTCTGCTCTATTTTTGCTATGCAATTGAAGGAACACTTTAGCAGTAACATTAACTAATGATCTGCTAAAAGGTTAGTTCATGCTCACAAGTCATGCAATTTACAATAAAACCCCAAGAAGGCTAGATTGTTTTATCTTGATGACACATTTAAATAAGTAGATCTGGCAAACTATACATTGTCCGATACAGTATAGAAAAACAATTGTTTAATGCATAAAAACACACTATCAGTTGACATAAGGTGTAATAAAGATTTTCATTGGACAACAATGTAAACAATGATCATTTTTGCCTGTTCTTCACAATAAGCCTTTACATGGCTTCAGAAGACCTTTGATTTGACAATGTCAAGACGCATCAGGCTCAAATTGTGAAAGAATGGTTGGAAGATCATTTTAACACATGAATTGGCAAATCCATTGAAAGTCTTTGGGACGTGCTGGAGTATACTTTACAAAGTGCCTTACAAAGAAAATGATTCTTCAAGGACCCTCCCAACCATTCTTTCACAATTTGAGCCTGATGCATCTTGACCTTGTCATCCTGGAATATGGAATATTCCTACATGGTTCTTTAAGCTACACACTCCATCAATCAATTAATGTTTGAAGAACTGTTGCCAAACATATAACATGCTAGAAACATAATGATCACTGCAATAATGATCTAATCATTGACCCTTCAATGAATCATTTTCCCTTTTTAAATCCAAACAGTTACATTTTTGGCCAGGCAGTGTATATACTATTACAATATTTATTAATAATATTTTGAACATTTTGCTAAATTTCTCCTTTCTGTGTTCCATGGAACAAAAATGTTCATGTTCCATGTGGATTAGCATTAGCTAATAAATCCCTCTGTGGTGTTAAGGTTAATTTTATCATTGAAGCTGGTCACGTTAATGAAAGCCATACCTTCTTCTCCAGGTCAGGTTCTCGGAATGTCAGCAGAAATTTCTTGACGTGTTCAGACCGTAACCGGTCGATGCTCCGAGCATCAATGGCGCGGCCCAGAAACTCGTCCACCTCATCCTCGGGGTTCAGGTTTTCTTGCGTGTTTCTGAAAATGAAATGTCTAGATAACACAAGACGAGACACGAGTTTTCCACCTTCTTCCTCTCTTCTTATTCTTTAACTTAATATACAGCCAGAACATAAAAAAGGAGCAGCAACACCCGCCCTCAAAACCCACAAAAAACAAGGAATAATGACAGAGTTATGGGCAGCTCAGAATCACCATGATTGCCAGCCTTGATATGATTAGAAATTTTGTCAGAATATTTGTTGAGACAGAAAAAAATCCTCAGCTAAAGAGTTCAAGGCCTTGCGATCACATTCATGCTCTTCAATAACTACTAAATCACATCAGCACATATAGGTCCTGTACTTAAAGTATTTGAAACTTTACAATAGGTTTGTAAGGTTTGATTATGAAAAATGCTCACACTATGTTTGGTAGTTAATTTAGTATTACATACATACATATATATATATATATATATATATATATATATATATATATATATATATATATATATATATATATATATATATATATATATATATATTAATAATATTTATATATATATATATATATATATATATTATATATATATATATATATATATATATATATATATATATATATATATATATATATATATATATATATATATATATATATATATATATATATATATATATATATATATATATATATATATATATATATATAGTTGTTGATATATTTCAACTAAGACTACAAATATATATATATATATATATATATATATATATATATATATATATATATATATATATATATATATATATATATATATATATATATATATATTAATATATATATATATATATATATATATATATATTTGTAGTTGGTAGTTAATTTAGTATTATATACATACATATATATATATAACTGTATATATATATATAACTGTTGAATAATATTGTATATATATATATATATATATATATATATATATATATATATATATATATATATATATATATATATATATATATATATATATATATATATATATATATATATTAATATATATATATATATATATATATATATATATATATATATATATATATATATATATATATATATATATATATATATATATATATATATATATATATATATATATATATATATATATATTAATATATATATATATATATATATAATATATATATTAATATATATATATATATATATTAATATATATATATATATATATATATATATATATATATATATATATATATATATATATATATATATATATATATTTGTAGTCTTAGTAAGTGGGGCAGCATGAAATATCGTCCAACAGCTCAGTAGTTTCCTGCAGACTCGGAACGTACATCATTTACAAAGTTCAATGCTTCCCCCGTCTCTTCTGTAATTTTGTTTGTTCCCAACATTTATTTGTTTTTCAAACATACTGTACAGTAACAAATGAATAAATGTCTTTTAACTACAAACAACTGTAGCAGACCTAACTCCTTTTCACCCATTTTTAACATAATTTAATCTATTTAGCAGATTTCCCCCTATATAATCAGCATAGAAAACACGACAAATGGCACAGATTAGCCTACTTATACAGTCAAACCAAAATGTATTCAGACATTTCAACATTTTCTCACATTATCACAGTTTATTTGCTATAGTTTAGAAAATGGTAATAAAATATGACAATAACAAATTCATCTTGATAACATCAAATAACTTTGATAGAAAGGTATGTAATGGATTACAATCAACCAATCAGCTGTTACATTTAAGTTATTAATACCAATTAAGTAGTTAATACCAATTTAGGTCAACCAATTACCAAGCAATGCTTAATTTTGTTCGGAGTGTCTATTCACACCAAGTGCAAATAGCATGCTATTGAATACTATCCGCACTAGCTCCGACATCCATTTAATCATTTAAATAAAAATAATAATTTACACTGTTATTATTGTATCCTGTTAATGTACAACAATACTGAGGTATGCATCTGTCAAAATAAAAATATATATCTGGTGTCTGAATAATTTTTGGTTTGAATGACACTGAACATAACTAACACAAAGCAGAGTTTAGTTGTTGAAGTGCATTCTTCATTGATATACATTTCAACTGATGAGTTCAGTGTATTGACTATCCAATTTCATCCAACCAGAACTAAGCGTCTGAAGTTTAATCATATAAGTTTAATTTTTTATATATAAAGCTATATATGCACCATTCAAAAGTTTGGGGTCGGAAAGATTTTTGAAATTTTTGAAGTATTCAGAAATGAATACTTTTATTCAGAAGGGATGCATTAAATTGATGAAAAATGAGAGTAAAGAGATTATTTATTACATTTATTAAATAGAGGCTTGTTTAAAAATGTTACAAACTTTTGAACAGTTGTGTATAACAAATCCGGTATTCATCTATTAATAAAATAATTAGCATGCAGGATTAGAGATGGTGAGATGTATTTCATATACTCACTTGTCTTTAGGATCCTCAAATCCCTGTAACAAAATTGGAAGAGAAAATGCATTAAACATCAACGCAGAATGAAAGAGCATTAGAATATCTGCATTTGTACAGTCAGCACAACAGTGTCCCCTTCTGGAAAACTTTAACAAAAATAGGGCAAGAACACTTCATGATTATAGGGGTTGAGTGATTTCAAAAAGCAAATGAAAACTTTTTTTTCCCTGGAAGATGTTTGGTCCACATTCTTCTTTTCGTGTTTGATTATTAAAAACAAACATGATTTCCCAACTCTCCCTTCAAAAATAAGCCCCTACATTCCACACATAAATCTCTATTCATTTATTATACTGTCATACAGCACATAAAATAATAGTGAGAGAAGGGAGGGATTGGGGAATAAAATAAACATATAATAATCAGGTCAATAATTTATGGACAAACTCCTCAACAATGCTATAAACAGAGAACTGCTGTGAGACTGAGGATTTAATATTACTGTACTGATATAACCAAACACATGATGAGTGACATAAGCAAGCTGTATAAGCAAGCTGAGAGTTGATTCATGTTGCTGGATTTGTGACCACAAGCTCTCTGTTTTGGTTTAAAAGTTAACATTTAGACCCCACTGAGAACAGAAGTAAACAGAGCTGGCTAATGAGGCATTGATTTATCATGGTAGGACATAAGAAACATGGAGAGGAAACCAAACAGGCTCATGATGCACATGTGCTTTAGCGGTTCGTGTTTTGTCTTTCCCTTGGGGGTTTTAACTATGATTTCACACAAACATTAGAAGTTACAAAACTAAGTGAGCCGTCTGCCTACAGCCTACAAAGACAGATGCAATATGATTTGGAATGCTTTATACAAGCAGCACAAGACACTCAACATTTTATTTAAAACCGTTCCATGTTTCTAAGCTACCAACAACTCTCTAAATTGCATAAAAATGTTGGGTAAAATAACAAATTTTGTCTTTTACTCTATCCATCCATCCATCCATCCATCCATCCATCCATCCGCCACTTTATTAGGTACACCTGTTCAACTGCTCATTAACACAAATATCTAATCCGCCAATCACATGGCAGCAACTCAATGCATTTAGGCATGTAGACTTGGGCTGCGTCCGAAACCTGGAAAATGCTGCCTTCGGAGGACACATTTCAAGGCAGGAAGGCATCAAGCCACATCCGAATCTAATGTTAGCTTCACTTCCTGTCTCCTGAGAGACCTTCATCTGATTGATTTTCGAAGGCAGCATATATGTTCGCTGCCTTTGATATCCCACAATCCTGTGCTTTCCATTCTGTGCCAGTTGAACTGGGGAAAAAATATGACGTTCGAAAGTTGCGTTAGCCAAAAATATCCAGTCAGCGGCTAGACTGGGTAAACCCAGCCTGATCTGCCGGGGATTTGATTTCACACTGCAGCTCAGGCTGGAAACCTGTACATTCATTTATCCTGCTTCTGTTACATATTTGCAGGAACCAATCAAAGACTGGCTTATCCAACTGGCGCGCTATTGGCAGGTTTATGCCCATTGATCACACCTCTTATGATCTGATTGGTTGAAGGACTATCTAATTGCGTAGAGTCATTTGAACTATGCCCGTTGATCACACCTCTTATGGTCTGATTGGTTGAAGGACTATCCAATTGCGTACAGAGCCATTTGAACTATGCTGTTGATCACACCTCTTATGGTCTGATTGGTTGAAGGACTATCCATTTGCGTACAGAGCCATTTGAACTATGCTGTTGATCACGCCTCTTGTGCAGTAGAAAATACATAGCAGACCCCCAAACCAATGTTCAATCTTAAAAGATAGAGCTTGGTCTAGTGATAGTCAGACAAGTCAGTGGCAGTTCTGAGGGCGAAAATGCCTTTTTGATACCAAGGGTCAGAGGAGAATGGCTAGACTGGTTTGAGCTGATAGAAAGGTAACTCTATTACCAATTGTTACAACCAAGGTCTGCAGAAGAACATCTCTGAAGCTACAGCAGCAGATGACCACACCGGGTGTCACTCCTGTCAGCTGTGAAAAGGAAACCAAGGCTACAATTTGCATGGGCTCACCAAAACTGGACAATAGAAGACTGGATAAATGTTGCCTGGTGTGATGGGTCTCGATTTTTGCTGCAACATTCAGATGATAGGGTCAGAATTTAGTGTAAACAACATGAAAGCATGCCTTGTATCAACGGTTCAGGCTGGTGGTTGTGGTGTAATAGTGTGGGGGATATTTTCTTGGCAGACATTGGGACCCTTAGTACCCAATGAGCATTTTTTAAACGTCACATCCTGCCTGAGTGTAGGCCATGTCCATCCCTTTATGACCACAGTGTAACCCATCTTCTGATGGCTACTTCAAACAGGATAACGCACCATATCACAAAGCTTAAATCTTCTCAAAGTGGTTTCAGTTCAATAGAGCACCTTTGGGATGTGGTGGAACGAGAGATTAGCATCATGGTTGTGCAGTCGACAAATCTGAAGCAACTGCGTAATGCTATCATGTCCATATGGACCAAAATCTGTCCAGCACCTTGTTAAATCTATGCCATGAAGAATTAAGGCAGTTCTGAAGGCAAAAAGGGGGGTCCAAGCAAGGTGTACTTAATAAAGTGGCCGGTGAGTGCCACTTATTACTTAAAGTAATGTATAAGTACCGGTAATATAATTTAGTTTGGTAAAACAAAACAAAAAATGCATGTAAGCAAAAGCCTTTAGATAATATTTTAGACCATAAGAACCACAAATTAAGCCATCAAATGTGTCCAAACATATTTTAGTTTTTGCTGTGGTATTTGTATGGAAAATTACAAACAGTTTCACTTGTATTGGTGACAACTGCTGAAAACCACTAATATGAGAACTCCAGTCTCTACAATACTAAGTGCTTTGAATAAAAGCATCTACTAATTGACTACTTACTCAATATATATATATATATAAAAAAATAAAAAAAACAGCAGATATGTGGGTCAAGGAACAGACTGGATGTTCACATTAGATATCAAATGACCATTTTAATGGTAATTTCTAACCACTATGCATTAAATTGTGAGTTAAAAGCATCTATGGGACAGGTTGCTAGATGCATAATAATGGTCAGTAATTTTATAGTCTCTGTAGACTCAGATGCACTCCCACACACAGGCCTCCATGTATTCACTCGACAGAGACTATGACCCAGTCAGTATGTTGATGTGTTAGACCATTTGTTTCGCTCCTGGACTGAGCAACACCTTCTGGGCCAACACAAGCCTCTAGACAATACAACAGACAAAAACAGGTGCTGCCTGTGTTATTATGAAACAGATATTCTGCTCGTCAGAATACACTGCATATTCGTCTGCCTTCATCAATGCTCGTGTAAATGTAGGCGTGGATGGATATCTGGGAATTACATGCCAGCCTGAGCTCTGGCAGGATATATCGGACAGGATTTGTCTGTGCCACCATCATCACCAAAAGCAATTGCAGAAATAATTACAAACAGGTTCCCCCCATCTGCTGTTGGTTGGACAAACAGATATTCCAACAGCAAAATTCACTGGTTTAGCCAACGTTGCGGAGTTATGCTGTTCAGGATGCTTAAAGCCAAGGGGCTTACTGCTACCCTCTGCTGATAGATGTTGTAACTACACCATTTATTTTTAAAACATTCAAATGATGTTGCCTATCATTCAAAAGTTTAGGGTTGGTAAAGAAGTCTCTTATCCTCACCAAGCAGCATTTATTTAATGAAAAATACAATAATCAAAACGTAATCATGAAATATTACTACATTGTAAAATGACTTTTCTATTTGAATACATATTCAGAAATCATTCTAATATGCTGATTTGCTGCTCAGAAACATTATTAATGTTGAAATCAGGTGTGTTGTTTAATAGTTTTGTGTAAATCAATTTAAGTATTCGAAAGTAGCATTTGAAAAATATATATTTTTCTGTATTAAAAATGTCTTTACTGTCACTTTTTCATTTAATGCCTCCCTGCTGAATAAAAGAATTAATTTATTTTTAAAAGAAAAATCTTACTGACCTCAAACTTTTGAAGTGTGTTTTTTTGTGATGATACAGTAGATGTTTTACTAGATCCCGAATGATTGGCTCAAAACTGATGTGGCATATTTATGTTGGAATATTTTAAATCATAAACTTGGATTGGAAAAAGTTTTAGACCTTTTAGACAACTGTATACATCTATTTTAATAATGGAAACGTCAATATTCCTGTTATGTTTTATTTGACAATGTGTCTGTCATGGCTGGATATCTGTTTTTTCATACTATGTTGTTAACCAAGATGAGAAGGAACAGGTGATTCAGACAAAAAATAAAAAGAAGGGTATTCCCATGGAGTGCACAGGAACTAATTGCTGGTTCCACTTTGCCTGATTAAATCCCTCAGGGCGGTATGTGAGGCAGTCCAACTTTATTTAATTTGAGTGCTGTTCCCTTTGGGTTCCACAGCCAGGGAAGAGCGGAGAACTGAATGAAAGAAGTGGGACTACACAAAGGGCAGAAGGCCCTTAACATGTGGCCATAAAGCAATGTCCTTGGGATTGCTTTGGCTTAGTTAACACATGGTACAAAAAAAGCCTCCCCTGTCAAATGCCTTATCCTCCAACAGGCGGTAATGGGTTTTAGACATGGCAATTAGTGTAAATGTAAACCAACTGTTTTTCAGCACTCAGATAATGTTCTCATCCTACAAAGGTGGTTAATGCGGCCCTTTCAAAAGTGTAGCTTCCTCACCATCCTCTTCATCTCCTTGGAAACCTGATTGCCACCCAGGTGATTGTAGAAGGGCCGGTCGGTCCAGTGAGTGCTATTATGAGTGACCGAGTTGGTGCGTTGCCGGTTCATCTTAGCAATCATTGCCTTTTCTTCTTTCTGTTAAGGGAAATATAAAACCGGAGCAGTATTACGGTTCATGCTTTTAATGTCATAGTCATTAACAAGCTTGTCTTTTGACGTCACATTTCCCTGAATTTATCTATGCAGCTCATTTGCATTCATCTTCTGCCCTGCATCATGTGAGTCATGCTATTGTTGAGCACTAGGTGTTTTCTGCTTTAAAAGGATGTGCATATTAACAGAGAACCATAGCTTGTCGAACCCACATGTTTTTAAAGTGCAATTTAAGGATGAATGGACACTTTAAAATGTCTTAATTGGCATGTATTAATTATAAAATTGAACTGATATAATTTGCTGATGAGGATAAACAAAATTTCTCACCCGCTTCTGACTGCAGCCCACAATGAGGTAGGTTTCAATGTTGTGCTTCTTGAGATAGACGTTTCTTTCTCCACCAAAACCAGGTTCCACATCATAATCCCCATTCAGGTAATTCAGAGTGGCCTTAGTGATATGGATACGCCTAAAATGATAAAAACAACTTTAATAAAAACAACTTTAGCAAAATGTGGATAGGAAGTTGCCCTGAACTGCAGCACCAGCAGATTCAGAACAGCAGCCACAGAACGGAAGAGAGCGGCAGAGATCTTAATAGAGTTGATCTATTTACTGCATACACAATTTTCTTTTATTAGATATTAGTTATTTTCACATGGATTTTGACTGGATTGATATATACAATTTATAATGAAAAAAAAAAAACATTATTATAATTATTAGTTCTGTCAGGATCACTATCGTCAAAGTGATAGACAATTAGCATAGTTTAGATTGGTGGTATGGTTCTGTTCTGGGCAAGAACTCCCTGCGCATCCATGCAGCCTAGCATGGATAAGAGCAGGTAGAGCAGTGATAAACCCCCCTGGGTAAACAGAACTGAAGCAATGATGTATTACAGATAGCATTAATGTCAATATTAAAATGTACAACCTAATTGGGGAATTAAGTCTGATTCAGGGGGAATCAGATGCAAAATCCTGACTGACGAGAGGAGGAGCTGGGGATGGAGGAGGGTAATTAGCTCTGGAGAACACGATCTCAGCTGATAATACTGAAGGAGCTTAAATATGGATGCTGTGATAGGCACCGTATTCCTATAGGTAGACGTGATCAGCTGACATTCACTGATGCGAGCTTGACTAACGTGCCCTACCAGAACTAACGCTATATGCTGGATTATTAAGCAAACAAAGTGCTTAATAAGTATTTATTTTTATAAATAAATATACACACACAAAAACAAAAAAAACCTGGAAAATGCAAATACCATACAAATAAGCTAGCTCACAAAACACAAGAAATGCATAATACAAAAGGAAACAAACATTGAAAAAAAGCAATATAGATGAACATGCAGCACCGACCCCTACGCATATCACGCGTTGCTCGTAGGGCACCAAGTGCGTAGGGGGCACCAAAAGAAGACACCCCATCCCCCTCGCCCCGTAATTCACCTCTCTAGAAAGTAAAAAAGAAGAGGCCACGCGAAGCGACGACCGCGCGCCGCCACAGAAGAATAGACTGTGCGCCGCCGCTAGAGAAGAAGAGGTATTTTATCATAGGTACACTTCTCCTGTGAGAGACGGAATCAACTGTGAGAGAGAAAATCACATTGTATGATTTTTAAATAATTAATGTGCATTTTATTGCATGACATAAGTATTTGATCACCTACCAACCATTAAGAATTCCGGCTCTCACAGACGTATTAGTTTTTCTTTAAGAAGCCCTCCTGTTCTCCACTCATTACCTGTATTAACTGCACCTGTTTGTACTTGTTACCTGTATAAAAGACACCTGTCCACACACTCAATCAAACAGACTCCAACCTCTCCGCAATGGCCAAGACCAGAGAGCTGTGTAAGGACATCAGGGATAAAATTGTAGACCTGCACAAGGCTGGGATGGGCTACAGGATAATAGGCAAGCAGCTTGGTGAGAAGGCAACAACTGTTGGCGCAATTATTAGAAAATGGAAGAAGTTCAAGATGACGGTCAATCTCCCTCGGTCTGGGGCACCATGCAAGATCTCATCTCGTGGGCTATAGGAAGGTGAGGGATCAGCCCAGAACTACACGGCAGGACCTGGTCAATGACCTGAAGAGCGTTGGGACCACAGTCTTAAAGAAAACCATTAGTAACACACTACGCCGTCATAGATTAAAATCCTGCAGTGCACGCAAGGCAGCACCTGCTCAAGCCAGCACATGTCCAGGCCCGTCTGAAGTTTGCCAATGACCATCTGGATGATCCAGAGGAGGAATGGGAGAAGGTCATTTGGTCTGATGAGACAAAAATAGAGCTTTTTGGTCTAAACTCCACTTGCCGTGTTTGGAGGAAGAAGAAGGATGAGTACATGGAGCATGGAAGTGGAAACATCATTCTTTGGGGATGCTTTTCTGCAGAGGGGACAGGACGGCTGCACTGTATTGAGGGGAGGATGGAAGGGGCAATGGATCGCAAGATCTAGGCCAACATCCTTCTTCCCTCACTAAGAGCATTGAAGATGGGTCGTGGCTGGGTCTTCCAGCATGACAACAACCCAAAACACACAGCCAGGGCAACTAAGGAGTGGCTCCATAAGAAGCATCTCAAGGTCCTGGAGTGGCCTAGCCAGTCTCCAGACCTGAACCCAATAGAAAATCTTTGGAGGGAGCTGAAAGTCTGTATTGCCCAGCGACAGCCCCGAAACCTGAAGAATCTGGAGAAGGTCTGTATGGAGGAGTGGGCCAAAATCCCTGCTGCAGTGTGTGCTGGTCAAGAACTACAGGAAACATATGATCTCTGTAATTGCAAACAAAGGTTTCTGTACCAAATATTAAGTTCTGCTTTTCTGATGTATCAAATACTTATGTCATGGAATTTAATGCAAATTAATTACTTAAAAATCATACAAAGTGATTTTCTGGATTTTTGTTTTAGATTCCAAGTGGGCAAACCTGCAAAATTGGCAGTGTATCAAATACTTGTACTCCCCACTGTATATATATGTTACAATTATTTGCTCACATAAGATCATGCAGTATGAACAACAAACTATTGTTTGTACTAGCCATTAACGTGATTTTAAAGGGGTGATGAATTGGGAAATCAACTTTCCCTTGAGCCTTTGATATATAAAGTTTCATTGTAATATAATAAGATCCTGTAAATTTCGGGGCTGAAAACTTCCTTGCTAGTCAAAGAAAAGCTTTTATTGACACCAGGCCCAGAAAACGAGAGCTCTCAAATATATACTGATCAATGACTTAACAAATGGGGGAAACGCCGCTTCTACAGATAAATGTGTACGCCTGCTTCTGTAGCCCCGCCCACCGCCCCGTGGAGCTAAGCAAGCCATAAACATGCCGGAGATGGTAAGATATTGCGTTGTGCCTGGTTGCGGAAGAACACAGTCACTGTATAAGCTTCCTTTGAATTCTAATATTATGAATGCATTGATGAACTTTATTTCTAATGAATATCCAGCTCACGTGCATAAGACATTGCAGGTCTATTGCTTCATTTCACTGTGGAATCGTTTGTAAACAAGACACAGGTTGATACTGGATTTGCAGACATATTGATACTAAAACACAATGCTGTGCCTTCTATATTGGATCTGACAAGAATGGTGCAACACACTTATGTGAATAAAACATGTTTTTTTTATATGCGATAGAATTGAATTGTTACATATTGTTTTGATTAGGTGTATGTGTCTAACAGAACATACCTTAGCATGCTGTCACAGGCTGGAGAATCCTTTATTTGTTAGTTCATTGCGATTTGGGATCAGACTCTGATATGTATGGGCCAGGGCTCGCAAATCCCAATGTCCCGGGGATATATGTTTTCCAGACGGGCTACCAAAACGTAAGTCTGTCGGCAGGCCAGTGAATTTTTAATAGTGAAATAACATTCATTTCTTGATCTGCGTTGTTTACTCTCGTGTGTGTGCGGTTCATGCTTACGTATATCCACCGATCAGGTGGGCCAAGTATTAAAAAAATAACATGCCAATCAGTCGTGGGTGGATGAGAGATAAATCATTGTGTTTGTTTGATAAATACGCTTTGAGAGCCCTGTGAGACGAATCATTTCGGTTGCCGCTTTCAAAACAATCTCTCACGTGAACTGACAGGGGAGCTGAAGCTCATTAAATATGCAAATCTTATGGGCGTTTACTTTCCAAAGTCTACAGTGCGCAGTGTTCAAAAACCGAGGTTCAGGAGAGAGCCTCAACACCAGCCTTCCTTATTATGCTTTTTGTATGAAACCAGAATGTAAAACCACGAACGTGACAAGTTGACCTTAGACAACAGTATAAAAAAATTTTTATAGTGTGTGAAAGAACACATTATGAAGCACTTACTATTTTGGAAAATAAAATTGTGATGAAAAGAAAGCTCAAGTCAAGTACATAGATTGTGGGAGAAAGATGCATAAATGTATAGTACATCTTACAGTACCTGTTCTGGCATAGTTTTTTTTGTTATAGAACTTGGCATTTATTTTATATATGTAGTTTTCTCTATTTTGTGTTGATTTATTTTTAGAAATTTACACAATATTATGATTTATAGTATATTTAGATATTTTGATAGCAGTAGTAGTAATTCAGTCAGGAATTAGATTCATTTGGAAATACTATACAGAGTACACATACTACAGAAAGCAGTATGCTAGTTTATTAGCAGTATGTTAGTATGTTATTTTGTACAAAACTATGGTGAAGATAGATAACTGAGAGACGTATATATATATATATATATATATATATATATATATATATATATATATATATATATATATATATATATATATATATATATATATATATATATATATATATATATATATATATATATATCAGTTTTTAAAAGTGAAGAGACTAAGGGAATTCAGGTGAGAAAACATGACCAAAAAAAAAACCCCTGAAGTTCATGAACCCACCCTGCTTCGCCCCCAGCTTCCATGTGATTGGCCAAGGTGACATCGTTGGACCAGACATCAAACTGCCACTTCCTTAATCCCAGCACCCCGCAGTGGACGCGCCCGCTGTGTATACCCACACGCATGTTGACGTTGACGCCAGTGACTTCCCTCACCAACCTGGAGCACAAAGACAAAAAACGAAGCTGTTCATTTTGTGATTCATATATTTCTATACCATGCATCAACAATATGCTAAATTTGAACTCTGAAGGTGATATCAAACTTCTAGTGTTACAAGAAAGAACTGTGAAAATGGTTTACATGAAAACTTTGCATGTGGGGAGACTGACATAAGATGTGTCACTTTTTAAGTTGTCCTCTAGTCAAATGAAAAACTACTAAACCTGGTGTCTGCAAACAATTGAACACAATTGAACAGGAGGGGTTACATATGTATAAATAAAGACGTATTTTCACTCAAAGAATAAGATAACACGTGATAATTAAACTTGAATGATTTTTCATAACATTGTTAAAACCACCGAAACACCTGCATTAATTACCTGCACCTGCATTAATTACAAAGCATGAACAACTGGAAAAATATTGACCTATTTTAATGGACCGTTAGACAATCGAAAGTGGCCCTCTTGCCTATTTATAAAAAAAAAATTCAGAAGAGTGATAACATTCTTTGTGCATAACTTTTTCCAAAAAGGACTGGTTTTAAAAATTCGTTATGTGAGGTAACGTTCGTTACCGGTAGTGTATGATGACCGCTGCGCACCGTGCGCGGGCATTTCACTCACGCTTGATGTCAACGTCACATGCTGTATTACTCAATTCATGATTGGTCACTGCCAAATTTTAATATTAAAGAGAACGATAAAATAACGTTATTAACTGGTTAATGTTCATTTCAAATAAATGTTTCTGTTCAGAAAGATTAAAATTGATTTTTGTTTTCGTTTTCGTTTTTGTTCCTGTTAAAATTTTGTTCATTTCCGGTTTTCGTTTTCATTCCTTGAACCGGTTCAGAGCCCTGCTCAAAAGTGTCCTGAATCTGTGAATGGTTTACTTGTATGTATAAATAGCTTTTGAGTTTAAGATATAGTGGGCAAAATTGTGATAATTTTCCTTAAATGGTGGGTTTCTCTTTGCTAGTTGCCCTTTTTTAATGTGACCAATTAACCAGTATTTCCTACATTTGGACCCTGGCACACTTTATCCCACAACTACCATCTTAATACATGACATAATTCAAAACCTTACCCATTTGACATTATCTCACTCTATATCGTTATGAAAAAGTCCTAAGGTGGATTAGCGTTCCCTGAAATGCACCTTTCCTCTCAGCACATCAAGTTAACACAGCACATTCTGATCCCGACATCATACAGCAAACAAGCCATCAAACTCCTTTGAACATTGAGGGTGACAGGCAAGTCTGCGGAAAATAGTCTCGTCCTGTGATGGGGCACTGGGGCGGCTGGCTGCAGCTCAGAGAAACACAGACACGTGCTCATTGGAGCAGAAAGCCAGTCACCGCCATTCCTGCTTTAACAAACAACTGCTCAGAGAGACTGAACATTAGAGAAGTCAGGCCTGTGGACACGTCCGCACACGCAAGACAAATAACTTGGAAACAACTCAATTAAAGGAGATGACTGACCTGACCAATTAGAAGAGCAGGACAGACCCACAGAGGGTAATTTAAAGGATCTAGAAAAAAACGTAATGCTTATAACAATTTAGCCATGATTAGTAAGGCAGGTAAATAAGATTAAGTGTTCCCTCTCAGTTCAGCCTTTCCATGAACCTTCATACGGTCCACTAATAGCCGCACTTTCCATGAACTGGGGACAAAATAGAACTCCTAAAAAAATTGTTTTCCTTTTTCAATAGTTAGTCAGTGAAAAAGACACACTTAACCTTGAAAAGATATTGATCAATGTACATTTCAAAGGAATTTAAACACAATTTTATGAGCTTATTTATTGTTTGTTCTTTTTCTCTGAAGTTTGCAAAATTTTAACTAATCAAAATGTCTAAATATGGTTTAGGAATTTGTAATGAATAATTAAATGAGAACAAACTTCACTGGCTCTTGCTGAAGGTCAAACGTGCTGCACAACACACAAGAATATACCTCAATGTTTCTTGCTGAAGCTCAAACGTGCAGCTTAACATGAGAATGAACCTCATCAGTTTTTGGAGAAGCTCAAATGCGCTGCGTAACATGAGAATTAACCTCACTGGTTCTCACACGTCAAGCAAAATGCTTGAGCTTCTGTTTACCACAACTGATGTGTGAGTTGATGAATGTTTATATGTGAATAAAAGCATAAATTGAATTTAAATAACATTTTCTCTTCAGAAAATTTGGACTAAAACGCTCAATTCATTTGGATTCGTTTTACGACCTCTTTATGAACGTTTCCATTTTTGGGTGATAAACCATAGGCCAGGACATAATTCACCATAGCGTATCTCCTTTGAATATCCCGGCTGAAGTATATTTTAAGGGAGAAAACTAAACTGAAATATGACTATAATGAGAGATTTGTATGGGACATCAAAGTCTATATTCGTGGAAAGTGCAAGGTCCTGCTTCACCATAGCATCTTCTTTGTATCTCCCGGGAGGCATTTAAAACAAGACACAAAAGCCTTGCTGTTCCTGTCTGATGAACAAAAGCAACACTGTAATACTCACGAGATTGCTTCAATCATGTCCACACCCATCTCCACGCAGCAGTGCGCATGGTCGGCACGGGCCTCGGGCAGCCCTGACACGCAGTAGTAGCAGTCGCCCAGGATCTTAATCCGCAGACAGTGATTCTCCTGCAGACACACAGAGAATGACCAAACAGTGAAACAAAGATCGAGCTGGTGTAAACAGGATCAACAATGTGTCCTACAACCAATTTCGGCTGTTTGAGCTGCTAGTTCACATGTTTGTCATGTCTATAAAACCTTTCACTCAAAGGTCAAATAATTTAACAGTTGCCATTAGGGTGTGATACTGGATATCTCATTCAGGGAATGTATTACATATATAGCCTTTCCCACATTAAAAACCCTTCACATACCGCACATGTTTTTTCCTTTTAAGGGTGTGGATTTTCATAGGGATTTACATGATTTATGAAGACAAAACAAACTCAAAATCCCAAATGGCTGTTCCAAAATGGCTTCCAAAAAAGGTCAGATTTTAATCTGTCGACGGTGTGTTTTGGTGTAGTAAATTTGGCAAAATATCCAACCCAATTGGTCCTGATATTTTGCTCGGAAAACATGAGTAGTCGCAACAGAAAGCTCAAAAAAGGTAATATAATTAAGGCAATTCTGTCATTATTTGTTAATCGTAAAGTCTGATATGATAAAATAGAGTAATATATATCTTATATGATACTTTCATGGTGTTATGCATTCTTTTTGAAGCTTGTAACCTCGTTGTAATTGCATTAAAAAGAACAAGACAGGAAAGTCTTGAAGGTATGAAACAACATAAGGTTGAATAAATAATAAAAGATATTTATTTTTTGAGTGAACTATGCATTGTTATTGGAGTACTATAGGTATCTTAGTTGGTAACTCATCAAACAGTGGAGAGCAGACGAGGAAGCCTTGGGCTGAGCACAGGACTCACGGCAGCAGGCCCGGGTCTTATGACAGCCACCTGAATGTCACCCCGGCGCATGCCTTGATTTACCCCGCAGCCTGTACAACAACCTCTATTGTTGATCATCAGGGCGAAGTGCGCGTGCATAGTTTTTTGTGTCTTTGCTCGAAGGTTTTGGGAAGTGTGCAAATATCTGAACAGCCACCAGATGGTTTCCACTTTGAGCGACATCTCTCTGCAGCAGCAGAGAATACGTGCATGAATGCATGGCAACTTGGATGCGATGAGTCACCACCACGGGTGGAGATAACGAGGAGATAGTTGGGCTGGAATACAGCGGGAAGCTCAGTGTGCGACGCATGATCGCAAACACTCATCTGACAGGAGGGAGGGCATGTCTATCTCAGTCAGCTGTGTGAGTGGGTTGCAAGCGGAATTAATATGATTGCATCTGTTTGCCACAGTGTTTTGCTAAAAAAAAAAAAAAAAAAAGAAGAAGAAGCTGTTTGGCTGAGGGCTAGGGCTGTTCTATGGACACTTACGGCAGCTAGTTTGTCAAATCGTGCGAAGAGCTCGTTGAGGGTCATCACTAACTCCTGGGCAGTACACTGGGAAGCCAAACTGGTGAAGCCCTCAATGTCAGCAAAGAGGATACTGTGTGAGAGAGAGAGAGAGAGAGAGAGAGAGAGAGAGAGAGAGAGAGAGATTAAAACATAGTTGAAGGTTTCGTCAGCAATAGGCACTTTTATTTCTTAGGTGTTCATTTTATGAAAACACAGTTTTTCAGTGTTTTTCTTCATGAACATGCAAATTACCCCCACCTCCAGTCACTCACACCAGCTCAGAGATCCACACGGTCAACTTTACAGTAGTAAATGCTACACAATGGCAAGTGGAAATACTGGTTTAATTCAGCCATTTACTGATTCAGACGAAAAAGCAGAAGAGTGAATTATACAGGCTTGTCTACAAGTCAATGTATCCGAATGATAATGTGTTTTATGTATCGCTCTCTACAACTTTGGGCACATAACGGTAATTAATATGATTCGCTTTTTGCTTGACTACGTTATCAAACAGCTAATAATGTGTTGCTAAAGTTTCACACACCATGTTCCCATTCACCATCTCAAAGTCAGACAGCTTCCTTCAAAAAATCAGCATCTTTAGAAATGCTTTGAACAATTTAGAACGTCAGTGAACGTTGATGTGATTGGTTACAAGGTAGTCTTTTTTTCACTGCAGTTTTAAAGAGAAAATACTCATCAATTGTATTAACTAATACATTTGCACATGGTTTGCCTTAAAGCATATTAAAAAAAACACATAGGCACATATATACCACACAAATATATTTATATATTACAAATATATATATAATTTATTTTTTTATTATTATTTATCTATTTTTTGCACCACAGAATATTATCAAACACAACACAATTTGAGATATGCAGGAAATTATATTTCATAGAAATGCAAGTAAATCACCCATATATGCGACATAATTTCACGCTAGTCGTCTAAAAAAAGTAATGCCCAGATATAATTTCATTGCCTGCTGAGCTTTATGCACCGTCACTTGGCTGAGAGCGCCCTCACTTTTTGTCATACACTCAACATAAGAGAAAAAGAGAGGCTTACACAAAGAAGTGCCCCTAAATGCAGGGCTCGACAGGACTGACCGATGGACAAGAGTTGACAGAACAGCCAGTGCTGTATTATCATGAAAGGTTATCACTTTTACGTGTTTTTAGCCTTGCCAATCTAAACATTAAAGTGCAAGAAGACACATATATTGAATTGAGATCTTTCACGTCTTCTTGCGCTTGAATGGAGAACAATATTATGTCAAAATGCTTGGCGAGTATCCTAGTAAACATAGTCGGTTATGTCTTAAGCGATATAAGCAATATATGCATGTATACACTGTCATTGTGGATAAAGCCATTTGCCAAATAAATAAACCCAATGAAAAAAACGTTAATCATCTCAGGCTCTCATCCCCACATCAGTGCAGTGCACATTCACCTATATTACACGGTTGCCACGGTTACCTGGCTGACAATTGAAACCCTCGCCCACAGCTATTCATTTCAATTGACCATTTGCGAGGCAGACTTTACATAGATACAATATGAGCTAACTAATGTGATCCCAGCGTCACAGCTCCATTACCATGCCAATGGCACAGTAGACAGGTTTGTTTGGGAGTGAGCACTCTTTATAGCAAAAGATGACATTCACATGAGAGAATGAAGAGAATGTTGGGCCTACAGAGACAAGAAAGTGAATAAAGCACGATATTCCCCTGTGGGAGCCGGTAACAAATATGGCTCACCGTTGTGCACCTTGAATGAAATACAAAACAAAAGCTTGTGGGCTGTAATGACTTTTCCTATTCAATATTCATCTACAGAGCTTTTACCAAATTCTGACATTGATCTAGCTTTATTTAAAACAGCTCTGGGCTGGTCTGACACTCAAGCTATAGCGTGAGAGTAGGGAGACAGTGAGGTTTGACTGAAGACCAGGATCCAGGTGAGCGGGACCCCTCCGTTCAGACTCCATATCAAAGACGATTTCCAGAGATATTCGGGCTGTTCTCGAACAACAAACTCATCTCATTTGATGTTTGTCAATCTTTTTTTCCAGGCACAAAGGCTGCATTGGTTCACTGAAAAAAAAAGCCTGCTTAATGTCTTTCAGTCAATCAGTCTTTGACTGTGAACTTTCACACTGCAGAACTTCTACATATTTTTCAAAAAAGACACCTTCAACCCACAATTAAATGCTTAGATGTTTCAAATTCAACTAAAATATGAGCTTAACCATCTTAAACCAGATGATTTAAACAGGTTTTTTTAAACATCTGGTGACCCTAAAGAAAATATAAAAAACGTATGAACAGTGTTTTGAACCGCGAGAGGCATTACACTTTATTCGTAGGTTGAAGGCGGTGTGGAGAAAGCTAGATATTTTACTGTAAAACATATTTTAAATATATTGTGTAAGAAAAAACATTTTCTTACACAAACCCATCGATTTGCTTCAGAAGGCCTTTATTAACCCCCAGGAGCCATGTGGATTACTTTTATAACGGATTGATGCACTTTTTTGGGCTTCAAGTTTTGGGCTCCCATTCACTGCCATTATAAAGCTTGGATTAGCCAGGACATTTTTTTTAAATGGCTCTGATTGTATCCGTCTGAAAGAAGAGTAAAGGTGAGTAAATCATCGGGTCATTTTAGGTGAACTATCCCTTTAAGTATGATAAATGGTAAGCAAACAAGACTGTATTTCAGACCTCTCACTCACTTTTCTAGTGGTACAAATTTTCGATTTTGTTTGCCAGATTTAATTATTCAAATTAGATTATTTGAACTATTGGAATTGATTTGTGTCCCTTAACATGCCCCTGTCGGTTATATGATACGATTCAATGCACAAAAGGACAACAACAAAAAAACCTTGCTACATTTAGCCCACTTCCTACTCTATGATGTCAATACAACTTAATGATGAATTAATGATGCCACTTCTTCATAGTAAATTAAGTGTACAAAGAGCACCGATCATTAGAGACTGAAAGCTGTCTGAAAGCTGACAAAGATGAACCCCAGGAATATCTTATTACAACAGCCCTGAACAAAAACAACCAAGCAAAAGCATCACACAATTGTACACTGAATTGAGCTGAAGTGAATCCAATCAACTTTACTGGTCAAGTATGCCTAAGCATACAAGGAATTTGTCATCGATACACAAGTCTCTTAGGAGCTGTCCTAACAAAAACAAGAACTTTGACTGTTTGGACATAGGTGTAATCATAAGAAAAGCCTTTGTAAACTGATAATGCTATAGTTTTTCCTATACGTTTTCTATAAGTTGCAAAGAACTTGTCATAAGCACAAATTAGAGTCATGCGGCTTTGAAGTATGTGAGTTTGGAAAAAGGGTTCCTGTTGCCTCGATATGTGCATTTTTTCATAGGAGACATTCATAACTGTTTCTCAAAAAGACAAGTGATAAGTATGATAAATAAAAATAAACATAGAAATACATTTGAACTGATACCAGATTATTTATGGCAGATTCTAAGTTTCTAAAATTCTAATTTTGGGTGAACTATCCCTTTAAAAATCCACAGACAACTAACAGCACAAAATAGTGTCTATATTCAAACCCTCCCTTATACAATATAGCATGCTGAAACCCTTATATTAGTCACAGATCAAAGGTTTCTCTATAGCTGACGAATCTATTAGTTGCTATATATAAAAACTCCAAATAAAAGGCCTCCCCTGGGTGGGTGGATTAAGGTGAGTTGACTCTGAAAGTAGACAGAGTGCAGTGCTCTCTGAAGGCAGGCCTGGTGTGTCGGGGCTGCTGTGAGCATCTCAGACGGATCTTTAAACCTCATTTAATCGTTAACACAGAAGTGACTCATCAGCTCCCTGCAGCCTGGACCAAAAATGTCGCTGCAGTGTGGCACAATGGCAGGACGGCTCTTTAAAGAGAATCCAAACACATTATGGCCTCTGGAGTATTTCTGCTGTCTATTACAAACACACTCTGGGTCCTTTATTAGGTGCTGGTAATCCAGGGCTTTTAGTGTGTAAACATAAGGCAAAGTATTCAATCAAATCCAGTGCACCCTAGAAGAAAGACTGCCTAGACTGACAGCTTTCTGGAGAATAGTTATGCCAATCATAAAGGAAAAAGCTGTGGTTAATTAAATGTGTAAAGAAGAAGGTGGACAGAGAATTTTCTTGTGGTGCCCCCCTTAGCACATTTGTTGCCCTACACGCAGCGCGTGATGCGCGTGGTGGAAGCGGCGGCACTGAGTATATCTATAGTTCAAACTTCTTTTTACTTCTAAATAGGGATGTGACAGTGAGGAAATTTTCCCACTGGTTAATCGACATGTGCCAACACCAGTAATACCGGTATCAACATTGGAGTTCTCCCTCTATTTCACCTCACTTTTAAATCATTCATTTATCCATCATCCATTCATAACAGTATAGAGCAAAGCAAGTGTTTTCAATTAATTCCTTTGGAAGTTAAGCTTCAATAGGAATAAACAGGAAACGCTCGCTCTGATCCGCGCCAGTGGACATGCACCATTATAAATGGCCGTGCATGAAATCTGACTCCTGCTGCTGGTCTGTGCTGCGACTCTCGTTCAGCTCATGCTGCATTGGGCAGCCAGACACGTTCAATTTTTAAATGTAGTGTCTGTTCACTAACTAACCTAAATTATTTTTACTATTTAAAAAGAAAAATCAAAACAACGGTGGGGGCGATGCCACGGCGGGCAGGTGATGTAACTGGTGTTGCTGCTGAACAACGATAACACAGTCAAAGAAAAGAACTTCACAATAGGATATATTGTGGGGGCTTGAATCATATTCAGTCTCTTGTACGTAACGTGTGCGAGCATGAGCAATTATTTACACATACTGTGAATAAATAATTAGTTTTGAATATTAACACTATCATTCAAACATGCATTATCATTCAAAAGTATGGAGTTTATATGATTTTTGATGCTTTTGAAGTAAGCCACTTATGCACTAATTCTGAATTTATTTGATCAATAATTGGTTATATTGGTAATAATTGGTAATACTGTCAAATATTATTACAATTTAAAATAAGTGTTTTCTATTTGAATATATTTTAATTATTCCTGTTATGGCAAAGCTGAATCTTCTCAAGTGTCACATGATCCTTCAGAAATCATTCTAATATGCTGATTTGATGCTCAAAAAACATTTCTTATTATCATCAGTGTTAAAAACAATTGTGCTGCTTAATACTTTTTGTAGAAACCATGATACAGCTTTTTAAAAGGATTCTTTGATGAACAAAGTTCAATAGAACAGCATTTATTTGAAACAGAAATCTTTAGTAATGAAGTAAAAGTCGTTACTGTCCCATTTGATCAAATTAATGCGTGCTTGCTGACTAAAAGTATTATAAAGTATTAATCTCATAGAACCTGGTGAGATATACAGTATATTGTCTCGGTGGGGACAAAAAAATAGTTCTTGCCAGTGGGGATGATAATGGATCTGTGGTGACAGCAACCCTAAGGTCAAATTTAGCTGCTCTCTGAACATACAAAATTACCTTGGGAGCCAGAATAGCAAAGTGTTGACAGGGAAATTACATAATAAAATTTCAGGAAGTTTAATAAGTAGAGTGTGTAGTGGGTCAGCAACAGTCTGCTTAGGGACATCAGCATTAAAACCACTTCATCCAAAAAAGAAAAGGAATAAAAAGGAATTTTGCACGAAGTCACACTTCCTCCTTATATAACATGGCCCCCTAAATCCATCAAGGGTCACTGCTTGAAAAGTCTGACCTCTTGATCCATCGCCCCTGAAACTGGAAGGGCTGCTACTTTGTATCTACCCATCAGTTCTGACTCTGTAACAGATTGGAAAACTGTAGTTCATACTACATTTTTTGCCTATTCTACATATGGCCACTGTTGTCTAAAAGCCTGTCAAATCCGCCTCCCTCCACACAAATGATTTGTAGAACATTACAAATACAATAATTTCAAATTAAATATAAAAAGCGTAAGTAAAAGTGCTTTGACAAAGAATATTAAAAGACGTCACATAGGACAAAATGCATGACATATTGAGAAGAACACTATGCAAACATGCTAGTTTTATATCAATTGAAATCTTTATGACAGTAAAGATGCATGGCCATTACTTTGCATTTTTTTAATGTAAAAAATTTAAAAACCTGAAACCTACACAAATGTGGACATGTCTGCATTTAAGCATTACACATTGGGGATAAACAGCTCACCTTTTTACAGCAGATTTAGTTCACAAACAACTGACAGTCTCGACCTAAATATGATTTTCATTTACAATAATCAACCCTAGAATTCGGCATTAATAACTTACTTTTCACTCCATCAGTCACAAATGCACTCAAGCTCAGAGGATCTCCGGGTTCTTGGCTCATTTTGAGTCAGACTTGTGAATTCAGTGAATCGTTAACCGGAAACTCTGACAGGATCATTGAATCAGTGAGTTGTTGACTCGAGAACAGCAGCAATCGGATCAGTCTACTTTTTCATTCCTTCAGCAGAACTCCCACCCTCCACTGCCCATAATAGTGTGGGTTTTGTTCAAGAGCAAAGATTCAAATACAGACATTGTTATATAACCGTTCTACTGGGTTCTCTAGTAACAGACTTATCAATATTCCATTTAGCGAGATATCGGTTGGCTGAACACTTACATAATTCCTCTGACCATGGAGCCTCTTTGGCGGGGGCTTTACTGGAAAAGGAAAACAGAGAGACAGATCGACTGCAGACAGCAGCCAAGAGGGCCAGGAGTCTAGCTGCCCACTAGCTCACAAGTCCCAAGTACATGTTGCCCGTTGTTACTTTAGTCTTTCCGCCATTCGATCATAGAAAAGGGCTGGCAGAGAGTATCAAACCCTAACAGCCATCAAAACACTGGAGGTCACCACGTCTCTGTGCTGTTGTTTTCTAGAAGGCGCTGTTCCTTTATTGAATAGTATCAGTTGGCAGAATTAAGTAAACTGTGTACTTATATTGATAGTTGCTTTAAGTTAGCATAAAGCTCTGCTCAACTTTGTTCCATCGCCAACGATCACTATCAATAAAATAATAAAATATGAAAATAAATAAAATATATAAAATAAAATATGAAGAAATGCATAATAAAATGTTGTGTATTTGTGAACTAGTTTTAGATGTATACTGTGTGGAAGGCAGTAGCCTTGCCTTAGTTCTCTAGTGCTAAATGCAACTCAAACTTTTATTTCTTGGCTTATTCTTTACCCATCCATGGCCTATACCAGGGATGGGGAACTTTGATCCTGGAGGGCCAGTCTCTTGTAGAGTTAAGCTCCAACCCTAATCAAACACACCTGAAGCTAATCAAGGTCTTCAGGATTACTAAAGTTACAGGCAGGTGAGTGTTTTTCTAAACTCTGCAAGAGAGTGGCCCTCCAGGATAAACGTTCCCCACCCCTGGCCTATACAATGAAGCTGGTTTAAGAGGCTATCCAGGTATGTTTCAGTTTAGTTTGCACCAACCCTGGATTTTGGGCACCATGGAAGTGGTCTGGCTTTTAGCGGTGTTCATTGCCACAGTAACTTACGCACATGGCTAACCTGCACTGGGGCAGGTTATGTTTCAGGCAAGAAATCTCAAAGCAAAACTGAACCAATCAGCTGAGAGCAAAGCAACACATGTCTGATGAAATAAAGTCACTCCCCCTGTTTCAACTTCAATTTAAAGTCTTAAAGACACTCTTAAAGACAATATAGTTGGGTTTTTAGCAATGCTTATTTATAATAATTCTATATGATTAAGATATTTTGTAATTGTTATACCATTAATCCATTACACACATACAATTACAATATGATTGGCTGTTCGCTACTGATGCCACACCTAAACTCAGGATCATAGCCTGAGTTGACAGAGAAAGTTGATGATCAGTGTCATGGTACCAACAAAGCCTGGTTGGATTGGTTTGTCAACTCAAAACTTTTCCTGTACCCCTGAGTTTGTTCAATTATATGGTACAGGCCCCAGATTTAGATTTCTTTACAGTGGAGAGTCAGAATTTATCACATGGATGCCAGAGTTCTCATGTCATCAACCTGAGACACACATGCTTTTAATACGAAGTACATTAGAAGCAAACTCTCAAGTCTTCACTAAATTAAAGCTGAGGAACAAATCAAAAATCAACATGAGGAGAAACAACAGGTTACACCTAATAAGGTCTCTTGTGACCGTTAGTGTCCTAACTAGTCTGGTGCTGTGAAAATCAGCTTGTAATGAGTGGGAATGTGTCTGGAGACGTCCAGAAGAGCTGACATGACGCATAGATAGTCAGTTGGAGATAAGAGATGAGCCAGTGTTCTCATCTCTAAATCCACAAGAGGGTGCAATATCTAACGCTTATCAGAGTTGGAAGACACTTACAAGCTCTGTTCCAGCCTAGTGAGCTGCTTATCAAGACAGCTTTTAATCTGAGACAACATAGCATATTCCTTAATAATAAAAATAATAAATTTAATAATAAGGAGATCGTATCATGATGTTAGTTTAGCAACACCCTAACAGGTGCAGTTTTTGTGTTTGCTTGTGAGGTTCCAATTTCAGAAACTGTCTATGAGCCGTGTGGAGTACTTTTAGAATGGATAGATGCGCTTTTTAGACCTTCAAAATCTCATTTAGAATTCACTAGAATTTTTGAGGAAAACATTCCAGGATTTTTCTCTACATTATAGACTTCTATGGCAATGTTGTAGGTCTAAATCAGAGGCTTCAGAGGGCTCTGCGCGATACCAGACCAAAAGGGTCTTATCTAGCTAAACCATCATTAATAAAAAAAATTTTTTAAAGTATATACTTGTTAACCTAAATTGCTCATCTTGCGCTGCTCTGGACGCAGCTCGCCACGGATTGCGTAATCATGCCGAAACGGTCACACTAAATGTAGACAGAAGAGCAATTTAGGTTAAAAAGTATAGACAAATTTTTTTTTTTTTTTTTTTAATGACTGATCATGTTCACTAGATGAGACCCTATTCCTCATCTGGGATCGCGGAGAGCCTTTGAAGCCCTTTCGAAGTGCTTTGAAACTGCATTGATTTGGACCTTCAACATTTTGGCTACCATAGAAGTCTATAATGTGGAGAAACGTAATTTCTTTTCAACTGAAGAAAGAAAGACATGGACACCTTGGATGAGATGGGGGTGAGTAAAATATCAGACAATTTTCATTTTGAAGTGAACTAATCCTTTAATGGTGTAAAAATAACTGTAATGATTATTGCGGGCTTTAAAGGTGCAAACACTGACTACCATCTTTCAGGCTATTTGAGGAGTCACTCTTACCTCACATTGTCATGCTTTTGAATATAGATCTTGTGGAACATCATATCTTCTTGTTTGGCATTTATGTCGGCTTTCATCTCCATAGCGACATGTCGAGGAAGCACAGAGAGGAGGAGGCGTTCCTACAAATGATGACAGTGATAGTAAGGGGGAAAAGAGGGGAAAGACAAACAAAGACATCGTATAATAGTATCAATACATGGTATCATCTCAATATTTCTGCCATCCTGTCAAGAATAGAGAAAAATAAAGTTCACTGCAGAAAATTACATTAATTCTGCTTTAGTCCTATACAACTAGTAATATGGTACCATGGTACAGTGATAATATCAGCTGCTAATATCATGGTATTTCAATATAGATTTGAAATTTATTTATATGAAATTTATTTGATCTAATTTATTTAATTTATACATTTTTACAGGTATTTTTGTGTTTTAGTTACTGTAAAAAGAACAAATAAAGAAAATATAATTAAAAATAATTAATGAATGAACAAACAAAATGTCATCTTCTATATATTCAAATTTGTACTGTGACAGGATAATAGTTATTTAATACTGGTAAGTGTCATGATCAGGTCCCGAAGAGGATGATGAAAAAGGTTCAAACTGGTTCCAATAAACAAAAAGGTTCTTTAATAAAATAAAATCAAGTAATCCATAAGGCGAAAGACTTTGTAACATAAACAAATGAGCATATGTTTATGTACACGATCAATACCAGACACCAGATAAAACTCAAATGACGAACAGGTGTGCTCTAAATAATGAAACGATTAATCACCACAGAAAAACAAATGATGAGCGGGAACACGGGAACAAAGGTAAACAGGTAACTGAGTGAAACAAATGAAAAGTCCATGAAAACAAAACCAAAACAGGCAGTTCGTGACAGCAAGTTCCCTTATCTAGAGGCCATGCTGTTATTTTTGAAAGACTTGATATGAAGAAGAAAAAATTCACATGTTTGTCAAAGTAATGATGCATGGCCCCTGTGGGCTTCTGTGTGTGAGGAAACAGCTATTATTTTTCCCTTTGGTGCCACTATGAATCTCTGGACTGTTCTAGGATGTGGTTCTAATCTTGCAAATTAATCAGCACTGCGTGCCTCCATGCACTGCTTTTCTCATAGGCTTCAGTTCCATACTGAAAAACATTGGACATGTGAATGAACTCCAGCTGAAATGTTGTCTGTTCATTTAACTCTAATTCAAGCAATTTGCAGCTGTTTCCCCACACATGTTTGAGTCTGTCTCCAGGGCATACTTTTTTTTATCATGCGTTAGAGGAAACATTTACAGTCAATGATTATCATGCTGCTTATATAATTTATTTAATAAATTTATAGTTTTATATGGTTCACCTGGGTATTTAAATGAATACTATACTATTAATTGTGGATTTTTTGTAAACACATTATGGTATTTAGGCACTTAAGCCACACTTAAAATTGAATGAATATCTTTCCGTTTTGATATAACAAAATATCGAAACAAGTGGCTTTTTTATTTTAAAGAAATACAGGACCTAGGACCAACCTAGGACCAGTTGCTAAAAAGGAAAAAAGGTTATTAAAATAATTAGATGCCACTTGGTTTTATATTTTGTTTCTAACATAATGAAATTTTATGTGACAGGGCTTGAGAGTTCAAAATATATTTTTCCCACATACTTTTTGGAACAAAGGTTTGGGGTCTGCAAGATTTTTTGTTGTTTTCGAAAGAAGTCTCTTATCCTCACCAAGACTGAATTTATTCAATCAGAAATATAGTAAGAAAAAAAAAACTGACCCCAGACTTTTGAACAGTAGTATCTGTGCTTAACCAACATGCTGAGCATCAAATCTTTCAGAATCACAGAATGACACTTGCTCTGCAGCTACAAGAGTCTTCTTGATTTCTGTTGGTCTCTTACCTGTTGCTGGTTTTCTCTCTGAGAGTGCAGACGAGCTTGAATACATTCTCTGGTCTCCTGGAAGGCTTGTCTCTGTGAGCCTTCTGCTGGGTAGTGTGTGCACACGCCAACTATATTAGTGCAGGAGAAGATCAGGACATTGGACACAAGCTGTGAAAGAAAGCAAAATACAACATCAAACAAAATGAAACGTGACAATGGAGCTCTTCATCCTTCAGAGACCCAAATATTGATACAGTATTGATGATACGCGTGTAGACAACTTAATGGGATATTTCACCTTAAAAAAAAAAAACTAAAGCATTTGAATTTGCTGTAGCAAATAACATTGCTCCGAGATCTAGTGAAAAACATTCAGTGGAGAATTCTCTGTTTTAAACTACAGATATCAGATCAAACAGCACTGACATGCAAACCAGGAGAAACATTGTGCAATCAACAATCCAGTTATAAAAGGCTTTTCAGTCCACAAATCACCAACATTCAGTATGGATTTAATGTAGTAACACTAACTGTAACCATGGTATTGTGGAAAAATTGTTAAATGTTTTTACATTATTTATTTCAACCTTTTGAGAGAGTGAAACTCTAGCACTTTTAAATAACTTTCAAGTGATTCACACAACTTTTGACAGCACTTTAAAGCTCTAAAAATCCAATTTAAATATATTTTTAATGTGATGACCAAAAACATTTGTCTGTCCTTTATTGTTTCCATCTCTAAAACAAAGTAACAAACAAACGCTTTTATCTAAAACAGGGGTTTTCAAAGTGTGGGGCGGTTCTAACAGTGTGTGTTAGAAGGGAGACCCACTCTCTTTGACTTTGAATACCCCAAGACATTTTCCTTTTGAATTTATATTTAGACATGACTTAAAATGTATTGACAAAAAAAAAAAAAAATACAGAGACATTCAAAATATCATCTTTTGCATTTCACAGAAGAAAGAAAGTCATACAGGATTGAAACAACATGCGGGCGAGTAACTGATTTTTGGGTGACCTATCCCTCTAATATGATTTCAAGAATTCACTTGATTTAAAATTATATTTATGTTTTATTTTAAGTATGTTCATCTCAGAGAACTCGAATAAAGTTTAGACTATAAAAAATTTGACTAAGTTGACAATCATCTGGAGTAATTTATCTATGATTTACTGAATGGAGTCTGTTGTGTAAGCCTTGGCATTCTGGGAGTTTCAAACTAATAAATTTCTGCCAAACTATTTTTATGATATCAGAGTGTGAGCTGATGCTTTGAATAGTTATAACCCATATTATCAAAATAGCTAATATATAATATGATTGTTACTATTACATTTGGTTACGCCAATGTTGAATATGTGGTTACAGCCTTGCTACCATGGAGTTTAATTTGAAATTGTTAACCAGAAGTTTCAAACCAGTATACACACACACACCTAATTTGACTTTTGATGTCCAAGATGAGTTTGTGGTTAACAGAAAGCAAATCCAGGAAGTCTGCAAACTTAAAATAGAGTATATGATAAAGAGTAGCCAAACAACCTGAAGCTGTTCAGTGTCAACACGTTTCAATTTATCTGGGTTAAAAAGGCCCTCCTCCCTCTCTTCCACAAGCGGGGTCAGGAACAGGGCGTCTTGACTCCTTCTAAACACTCATATCATGGGCAGTGAAACGCATTCTCATAATAATCTTTTCTTGAGCTGGACTGAACTTCAGTGGACATATCTCTGCCATGACCTCAGGGTCCAAAACACAGCCGCACCAGATGCTTCACCCTTATATGGATTGTGTTGACATAACATTGCTTTTCGTTTTGCTTTATTTTGTCGATGGATGGATGGATGGATGGATGGATGGATGGATGGATGGATGGATGGATGGATGGATGGATGGATGGATGGATGGATGGATGGATGGATGGATGGATGGATGGATGGATGGATGGATGGATGGATGGATGGATGGATGGATGGATGGATGGATGGATGGATGGATGGATGGATGGATGGATGGATGGATGGATGGATGGATGGATGGATGGATGGATGGATGGATGGATGGATGGATGGATGGATGGATGGATGGATGGAGTGTATATTGTATATATCCATCAGTGTATATTGTGCATGCCTAGAAAAGAGTTGCATTAAGAGCTGAATACAATTTCATAGTTCAGGTTTGGAACTACAATAACATCCAGAACTGAAACAACATTACAGTGAGTTAATAATAGTGACATAAAAATGTTCCATTTTTATCTATTTATGGCTACCACCACACTCTTTAAAGAAATACAAGAGCGCTCATGAAGTAAATATAGAGACTGAAAGCAAAGTGTGAGAAAGGACTGGGTTTGTGTCACACATCCTAGTAAACAAATCTAGACCTCCATTTCGTACACGCATGTTGATCCCTAAGTGATTGCAGTATCAATTCAAGGCTAAAGGAGTCTATCACGAAAGACTGAGAAAGTCAATTCATTTCAGCTCAGTTAACTTCTGCAGATTGAATATGTGATAACAGACTATAACATTATATGGGAGCTGCAGTGTTGGGTGTCTGCTGCATTGAGCGGGGGAGCTTTGGGCCAGTTGTGCATTAACTCCATCAGTGCCATTGAAACACATACAGACCTACTGCAATGCAAATATACCAAAGAAATAATCCTCTCTATTAATACACTCCATTTTCATGTTCCGTAATGTCCTTATTAGGAAGTTCCTAAGGCAGAATCCCTCTGTCACCCAGTAGAAGGGGTTGTCTAATAGTGTGCTTGGCCGTAGGAATGCGGAGCTATCAGAGTGAGAATAAATATAGTAGGAACTCTTTAGTTTTTAATGGATTAATGCATGCATAATGCTTCTCAAATGAGCCTTTTGTGTTCCATCTCACGTGTTATTCACGATAAATACTAATTCAACCTGCCACCTTGACAGATGTAGCCATATTCTGTGTTGGACATATTCATAATGAGCAGAGCAGGATGGGTCAGTCATGGGTCCTCTGGGAAGCGAATCACTCACTCACTGTCAAAGCCAGTACAGCAAACCCGCCTATGCCAGTTGCAAACCTTATGAATTGGAACAGCTGGCTGCTGCTCTCTTAGCTAGGAATCTGAAATGGTAGTCTTACAGAGCAGGGCGAACAAGTTAACAAGTAAAGGCTCAAAATACTACGGTGATAATATAATACATGTTATAATTATGTTTTACTTAGCAAATGTAGACGAAAGTCAGACTTAAGACTTAGACAAGAAGATACCACTTGACTGTCAAGTAAAGCGATCAACCACAGGCAGAATACCTTTCAAAGATTTGATGCCACTAACCTAGAAAACTTTGTAGCAATCAATTTTAGCAAACCAGTAGCCAAGGTCGTAGCCAGCTATGGGATCAAAAAAGGTTCGGACCGCTCTAAAACATACTAATTAGAAGTTTAAGACTCCTCCGATGAGAGTCTGCATGTCTAATTCAGTTTAGACCATTAGCTAGATTTTTTGGTGTCCGTGGTGTGACAATGATGGAGAGCGATTCATGCCTGAGTGAACGAGGCTTGAGAGAGAGTTGTGAGTGAGGGCGCAGGTGGAGCCTCCGTGTTGCCAGATTCAATTATTAAGTTTCTTTGGACTTGTTTTTCCATTTAAAAGTGCAGTAAGGGATTTTTCAAAAACGCTGTTGGAAAGTTGGTCAGACAAGCACCACAACAGACGTGTAGCCAATCAGCATAAGGGGTAGTCCCGCCAGTGGCCGTCTTTATGCCCTAAGCGTAATTACTTTACCACGCCCGCGGATGCAGCGTTCACGACTTTGGGGGGGTGCTGAAAGAATTTTCTTGTGGTGCCCCCCTCAGCACATGGTGCCCTAAGCACTGTGATTCGCATGGTGGAAGCGGCGGCACTGATTAGGGGGGAAATAAGAGTGAGCCATTATGATAATGGAGGAGAGAGGAGAGAGAGTGAGCAAGATGCTATTTCATTCAGTAGTTAACTTTTCACAATTAAGTCATGCTATAAACATTCATAAGAGCACTAGACAAAGTTCGTTTTACTTAACATCATATAGCAATGCTTAATAATGAAAACTATTACAGTAATAAGTATTGTTGCGTGATTGTTTTGCAATATATTAGGTCTAATTTAACAATGTCCATCCTCCCAAAAAAGACACTTTGAGAAATCTTATTAAAAAGTCAGCCAATTATCAGTCAAATTATGTATATGTCATCTTAAACAACTTAAGAATTGCACTCCTTTTGTGGTCTCAGTAAAAAAAAAAAAGGGCAATGACACTTTGCATTTTAAATTGTTTTTGATGAAAAATCATCCATCCATCCATCCACACACATTATATATATATATATATATATATATATATATATATATATATATATATATATATATATATATATATATATATATATATATATATATATATATATATATATATATATATATATAATTAAACTGGTACATATCAATACAAATAAATAATATTGTGCTCATAAAGTAATTTAAACCAGGCTAAACTATAGCACAAAATGCACTCCAAGCATTTAAATTACTCATCAGAATAGCATCCTCTACATCCTCCTTACTCAGAGCAATCTCATGCATATAATAGGATGTTGAATCTCAATAGCAAAGATGGATGTAATGGATGTTCCAGCATTATTCCAGCAAGGTGAGCAATGGTAATGGTACAGTATGAGCTGCAAGCTGAACTTTAAGGTCCAACAACACACCTAATGGACAGCTCTGGCAGGTCTGAGCTAGACAAACTCGATGCTATTAAAGAAAAAACAAAAAAACGAAACAAGTGATAATGAACAAGAGATGGCTGGTTGTAGCACTATACTGTACAAACACCTTTAATGCGTCAAAGCCTGAAACATAGCTGCACAAACCTAATATATAATTGAAAATTTTGAAAAAGATGTGCTGTATTCTCGTTGTATTATTAAAGGTATGAATTTATTTTTCATTTTGGCCATTAAAGGGATAGTTCAACCAAAAATGAAAATTCTGTCATAATTTAGTCTTGCTCAAGTTGTTCCAAACCTGTATGAATTTCTTTGTTCTGCTGAACATAAAAGGAAGATATTTGGAAGAATGTTTGTAACCAAGCAGATCTCGGCAGCAATTGACTACCGTAGTATTTTTCCCCCCAATATGGAAGTCAATTGTCAATAACCATTCTTCCAAATATCAGCAGAACAAAGAAATTCATACAGGTTTGGAACATCTTGGGCATTACTAAATTGTGACAGAATTTTTATTTTTGATACTATCCTGTTAAAATTTAAAACAGTTTGATTTCTATGACAGTCAATGGGTGTCAATATTTTAGGGCTGCCAAAGTAAATGTGTTAAGCTTTTTTAAATATGTTTCAATATTTTTCATAAAGTCGGGTTAGTTTTTATTTCCATTTACTGTTGGTTTTTGTTAGCAAGGTTTCATCTGTCATGGTTTAGTAAATACAGTACGATATACACTGCTAACATTTTATATTTTATATGTTAAACTATGTATCTGAATTACAACATATCCAATGGTGCAGACATTTGTAGGTATCTTCACTCGCCTTGAGTATGAGTATTTATCACGGCCATGCATGCAAACGTGTTGACCAAGCATTTGCCTTTGCATTCGCATACTTGTTGACTGGCCTTAAAACAGATATGAGAATTCTGGCCTCAAATACAGCATGTTCCCTAAAGCCCAAATATTATAGTTAATACTGGCGTGCCAGGAGAAGGTCCTCATGCATCTTTGATGAATATGGATTTAATAACAGACAACGGGCGCAGGGCCTTTATAAAGAGCGCAACCTGAACAATAAAACACAGACAACAACTCATTTTCTATGCAATATAGTCGTCAATCATGTGGGAGCAAAAGCAGGGATAAGGCTGTCATCCCTGTTCCACGCGGCCGTTGGAGAGGCATGGCTGGCTGAGTTGTCTGACTGTGTTCACAGAAGCGTACAGCCTCAGACGGCATGAACTGTAACTAGGGAACAGGCAGCGCACAGCAAAACATTATTTCAGAGAGATTAATGATTGCTGGCGGCACCATAAAAATCCCACAGAGCAAAATGTGCCAAAAGTCAATATTTGTCCGAAAGCGAGTCCCCCACCTTCCCCTCTCCCCACTTCTTTCTGATAGTTCTGCTATCTGTATCAGTTCAAAAGAAAGGATCCATCTCATTTTGCTAAAGAATTTTAGCTGTTTAAGGCAATGAATTATCTTGTCAGCAGTGTTGGAGATAAACGATCTAAAAATAGTAATGCTACTAACTAGCTTTTTTCAAACGCTTGGGTTCAGTAAGATTTTTTTTTGTATAAAAATAAATCCTTTTATTCAGCAAGGACGCATTAAAAATGTATCCTGACAAAAAATGTATCAGTTTCCACACAAAAAAAATAAGCAGCAACACTGATAATAAGAAATGTTTCTTGAGCAGCAAATCAGCATATTTCTGAAGGATCATGTGACACTGAAGATTGAAGTAATGGCTAAAGAACATTCAGCTTTGCCATCACAGGAATAAATAACCTTAAATTATTAGCAATACTTTTAATTGTAATAATATTTCTCAATATCACAGTTTTTACTGTATATTTTATTAAATAAATACTTAGCCTTGGTGAGCATTCAGTAAGAAACTTAGTTACTTAAAGAAAAGTAGTCACTTAATCATTACAGCTTAGTCTAAACGTGTGTATCGTATTTACTGTAAATGATATGTCCCTCAGTGTTTTTCAGATAAATATGGTCCTTAAAGGAGTAGTTCACTTTTAATTGAAATTTACCATCCTAGGTGACTTTCTTCTTTCTGATGAACACAATCAGAGTTGTATTAATAAATATCCTGAAGCTTCCAAGCTTTATATATAATGGGATTGACGGGGTCCATTGAGTTTGAAGCTCAAAAAAGTGCATCCATCCCTCATTAACGTACTCCACACGGCCCTGTGGGGTTAACAAAGGCCTTATGAAGCGAAGCGATGGTGTTTTGCAAGAAAAATATCCATATTTAAAACTTTATAAAGTAAAATATCTAGCTCCCACCAGACCGCTGACAGAAGGTTGAGGGCGAGTACATTTTCATTTTAACGTGAACTAATCCTTAATATAAAAAATCATAAACTGATAGTTAGTTTAAATGGCATCAACGTACAACTTTTTGTTAGGAGTGTTGTTGGCTGCCTTTTTTATTTGACTGCAGGTAACCTATTTTGAAACTGAAAAGGCTATTCATAATTCAAATCGTTCCCCAGCAATGTTTCCAAGTCAGACAGAATTATGGCATTCGTCATGAAGTATGTAAATGAAATATCTGTGACTCTACAATATGAAGAACAAACCTTTGTTGTTAAAAAGAAGATAAAGAATATTTGTCACACTTTGTCAGCATTTCTCTCTCTTCCAGGAAATGTCTTTTGAGCTCTGCCTTGTGTTCGCTCTTTCATGGGATGAAGCTCGTGTGACCTCACACAATAGAAAGGTCATGACAGTAGCTATAGCTGAAATCCCCAGAGTCGACTCTAAAATACATTTATCTGCCTCCGGGGTTTCATGCTGATCACATAAAAAGAGGTTTCGATAAAATAATGATAAAGATGACAATACACTCGAGAACTGTCAATGTCTTTTTGAAGGACACTTCTCCCTGTGACTTCAGCCCTGAGACCTTCAGAGTGCTCTCACGCTAACACCGGTGTGATCCATACCGGTACGGTTTTGAAAGGGTCCTAAATGTCACATTCTGAGTCACACCTTTGAAGAGGACCACTAGGCCTATTGGCTGAAGAAAAAAAAAGAATAGAAAGCATTTTAAATGTTTCATCCACCACATCAAAACAAATAAAGCATACACATAGTCCAAATATAGCCACAGCAACCACCAGCCACATGTGGCTCTGGGCTTTGGCAGCCCTTTGATGTCACTATAGTGAGGCTCTTAATCCAATTTCCATCCACATCATTCACATGTAAGCAAGAGGCAAATGCTAATACATTAAAGGAGGTATATCACCCAATCAATGCCATACCAGTAGATGTAAAATAAAGTTAGAATCATCAGAATTGTGTATGGTTCATAAATAGACCAATAGCAAGTGCTTTTTACAGTTTGTGCAGATTGTACACTACACAGTTAAAAGGTTTGTGGTAGATGAGATTTTTTAATGTTTTTGAAAGTTTTTTATGCTCACCAAGGCTGCATTTATTTGATCGAAAATACAGTAAAAATAGTAATGTTGTGAAATACTATAGACTTGGTCGGCGTCGTGTCATAGCTGGGGGAACGCCCACATTCGCCTTATGCTGTGTGGGAAAACAAGCCATTAGAATGAATGCACGCAGACCTTGTTAGACGCTTTATCTTTACTCTTTGTAATGATTACGATTTATTTTTGCTTGGTGCAGTTCCGAAAAGTTGCCATGTGGCGTTCTGCACCTCTAATAAGTTATCTGAAGTTTTAGAGTAGAGTTAAGTGTCTAAACAGGTCTACGTGAATTCATTCTGATGGCTTGTTTTCCCCCACTGCATATGGCGAATGTGACGTTTTTGTGGGCGTTCCCAGTAATGCCGACCACGTCGATAGTCAAACACCCATGCAATCTTATTCCTAAATTGCAGCGATTCAGCTCACTATTAAACCTTTGAAAAGTATCATCACAGCAGAACATTCAAATCTGCTTTCACACTGCCGCTGAACCAGAGATATAGGATATAGGCAGTGCAGGTCCTAGACTTCAGGGGGGACTAAGCAAAACCTTGTGAGGGGGCCCCGTCAGTGTGTTCATGTATATGTCATGTATATTAAAAACCCCAAAATGATCCCAACCCCTTAAGAGGAGGAGTTTCACTGCCAACAAACGATGAGTTAAAACAGTCAGTAATACAATAAAAAAAAATTTAAAGACAAACAATAGGACAAATACAAAATAAAAAACTGAATCTACTAAAAATAATAGTCTACTATACAGCTATTAAATAATCAAAAGTAAAAATAAAAAACACTGCATGGTCTTCATCAAATGAATTAAATAAACATAGATTCTTATTAAAAAGTTACTAACGTTATTCAGTGAAGAGCAGTAAATGATTCTCTTGTTTTCTATTGTGTTTGATTAACATTAAATTACAGACAACAGCAGGTTGTGGGCTTATAGAGAAGACCCTCACTGCCTATAGGTATGAAACAGCTTCACAAACAGTATCACTATTTCTGTGTTTCAAGAAAGAATAATTCAAATTATCACAGTACTGGGATAAAAGTTTATAGTTCGGATATAAACAATGATGTCTATGATGGCGATCAAAATAAATCACATTTTGAAAGTAACGTGAAGCTTTAAAGTTCCCCTGAAATCTTAATTTTAAGTTTTTTAGCTTTTAGTATGAATATGTAGCCTTAAATGTTATGTGTTCCAAAACAAAATGACAAAATTCGCATTTAGGAGATATAAGCATTCAAAACTCACTTCTGCAAAAATGGATCACAGATTTTTATGACATCACCACGGACTTCAGTTGAACGGCACATCTTCTGTCCAATCAAATGCTCTCTAGAATCTGAAGCGTCCCGCCCCCTATATAGACGCTGAAGCTGTAGCTGAAATCGGTCATTTGTTCACACATTTACTATGTTCTACTACATGATGATGATGGCACATAGACATATAGGGGATTTGGAATGATTCAGACAGTGTAAATATGCTTTCAGTTGAGTGAATGAAGTCTGGTTTCACATTAGTTTCATGCGCACCTCCGCAGCGCACACAAACACACACAGTCTGCTCCGGTCCAGAGACACAAACACAGAGCGGATCATATGCACGAGTTAGCGCAGACATCAAAACATATTGGACTCATTTGTATTCTGCACAGAATGCTGTATTTTAAAGTGATATGGAGGAGATTATGATATAAACAAAACAATATTGGCTGTTTAAAAAAGCGGAGGAAGAGTTTGATACGTCCCAGCCTGTCTTCCTGTTTCAGGAGAAATTACGTCAACACATTGAATAATTCTGCACGTTTCAAGGCACTTCAGTGGGCCTTTAAATAAAGAAATGACAATTAAAAAAATGACATTAAAAATAATTATTTGTCATTGAATCATTCTTTTCGTTCAAAAGCACTGATTCATCCAGTAATGAAACAAGTGGACTCTTCATGAGTAAGTCATTGAATCATTCACTCAAACCACTTTTTTTTAAAACAATTCATTCAAATCAATTAAACATTTAAATAGACTGCAGTATTTTTTATTTTTTTGTGAGAACCTCTAATAAATCATGTTGTTAAGTTGTCCATTCAGAATCATGGGAGGATTGTGATGCCTATATTGATTTTCAATTTATCCAGAATCGTGCCGTTCTAATCTAAAGGAAATAAATCAGCTTCAGACCACTGCTAAAATATAACCTTAATCAAGAAAAGAACTGGCTTATCGGACACTTATGAATCTTGTATAAAGAAAACTACACCAGGGAAGTCATACTTTCACAGGGAGAAAGAAGCTGGAAGATTTCCAAGGACGCATCTTGCAAAACAGAGCATTGAGGCTCTTGGAAACCTCTCCCTTATCTTAGCTGAGAAGCAAGGGTGATAAAAATGGAAAGGATGCTTCTCTCTAGTGGAGGGATGTATTCATCGTTTGTTGTTACTTTACTCCAATCATCAACAGACATTATTAACCGATGCTACGCGTCGATAACAAAAGCAGAACTTGGCTATGGGTCACCATTCAGAAATGTAATTTTATGAATGGGTCAAAGGACTTTAGCTGCTCATAAATAACTGGCCGAATCCCATTACCCACCCTACTTTTTTGAAGCTTATTGACCACAAATTTTGTTTGAAACACTTTAGTCGGTCATAGCCTAGAGCTGGTTTACCTAAAACAAAAATCATCCTCATGACATATGAGGGTCTCTCTTCAGAAGAACACAAAAAGACAAGTTCAGCAGATTGTACCAGGTGCTTTTTTTCCATACTAGGAAAAACTATGGAATGCTGTCAAGCTCCAAAAATGACACAAAAAGCACCATAAAACACAATAAACATCACTTAGTGACGCACCAATATTACAATTCTATCCAAAAACAAACCAATATTTTCTTGACATGGCCGATAAATGTCTAACAAAATAAATTCTACAACAAATACATTTGAATTAAAACAGTAACAACTCTATGTAAACGCTTATAAGTACGCTTAGGTATTACAACAATTTATTTTACAGTATATTTTGTTATGGTGCTTTTAACTTATTTTTTAGTTCTTCAGCAACCTTTAAATATATGGAAACAAACACCAGGGACAATCTGATTAATTTCAATAAGGATATTTGCCCTCTTGTTAAACCTGTTCCAAACATGTGTGACTAACTTTCTTCTGTAGAACTGAGAAATGTCTTAAGGGTTTTTATAATATCATATTTTTATAATATATTATAAATAGTATAATTAGCATTTTCATGGGTGAACTATACCTTTAACCATTTACAAAACTGCAACAACAACAAAAAAAGCAAGAGCAAGAGCAATCAAAGACTAAGGGTTTAATTCACCAACCGTGAATATGCACTCATCTGAATGCGAAATCGGTGTACATTATCATTTAAAAAATATCATGATTAATCAATAAATAAATATACCACTGAGGATCTTGCTGCATGTGCTCTCAGGCAACAACACATTTTTAAAGAGCGTCATATGTTTGCTGAAAGTGATGAAAGGCTATAGTGGAAAGACCCAAATGGGAGTGTTTTATGCAAATTCCTGTAATTTAAAGGGTCATGACAAGTTTTCCTTGATCTTTTGGCAAATAAGAGGTCCTTGTATCATTAATTCCTCCTGCAAGTTCCATAACTTAAAACTGTCCTCGTCATTCATTTAAAAAAACATTTATATAATCAAGCTGTAAAAAAGCTTTGTTTTGCAAACTGTAAGTAACGCATTTAATTTATAAACCACTATTGACGTTGAAGCGGCAGTGGATTTCAGAATCCGAAAGGGGCGGATTTCTGAAATCCACTGCCGCTTCAACGGTTAAATTCATAATGAATAATCCTAGTATTTTTACTTTAAAGAACGCTCTCTTTATAAGACCCCCTTTAAATTGTCACTCATTTAAAACACCCCAAACTCATTAACATTAGAACCAGGTTAAAAACGAATTCATGTGCATGTGTTGTGTGAATTAGACGTACATTTTTGTCATATCATAAAAATACAAATAATCTACAGAATTATTAGTAAATAAGGCCTAATGACCCAGTATACACTCAATAGTTACTCAGTTTAACACTTCCATTCGACATCATTTCCAAATCAGTCACATACTGGTGGAATAGTGACCTGTGTCTAGATAAAAAAAGAAAAATCCTTAATTCAATGTGAAATGACAGCACTAATGATCTTTTCTCAAACTGAGCAGTTTCATTTGAAACCCATGTACTGTCAGTATACCCTTGTAATTTGCCCCCCTTACTGTTGGTGTAAATCAGACCTAAGACATTTTGGGATCTGAGATGGAATCCCTGATCCTGCTGCGTGTCCATAACTCCAATTCACAATGGCAGGTGGATGTACACGGCATTCCATCAGTGTTGACAACCATCAGCTCATCCTTATATCATTTCAGCCTTTTTAGTACCTACATTTTCATTTGCCAGTGATTTTTTTTTTCTGCAGTCTTCAGCTGGAAAATTCAGGGTTACCCCAATGACAATGGTCTTCCACTAAGGAATACAATTCTCTATGACGACTGGAACAAACAGTTGCTAGGAGACGGCAACTGCAAATCACACTAATAAACTTGGGTAAATGTGAGTCTTTAATGAATGTCATCACCCTCATAATGATTAGCCTCATTCAAATGACTGTACTGCTCATTATGCTAAGGGTGAATGTTGTTTACAATCAGTCTATGAAGTTATTTAACAAGTGCCTGGTTTTATGCATTCATGACGTACTTTAAAACCTCCTCGAGGATGGGTTGAATAGACTTTTTGTGGCTACGACACATGATGCTTGGAGAGACACATCTAACAGCCTTCCCAATTCAGGTCATCTGAGGTTCATCTAAGTAAAAAAGCCATTAACCGGCTCTAAATGTCACAAACCAATCAAGCAATGTCCTCAAAACACAACAGGGCTTTCAAACTAATGACTCCTCAGAGGTTTGTTGCATAAAGCCAGTTTTAAAATTATTTTGCGCGCTTTGTGAAACTATATAAATTATTTAAATTCAGTTGATTCATATGCATTGATAGAGTCAGATATTTGCATTCGGCTGTCTTCTCAAACTCTCGCAGCAGAAGCAGTTTATACCTGCCTTGTAAATGCATCTAAAAATCATGATATTTTTCATAACGATCTCTTCATCTTCAACAGAGGAGTGAATTATGCCGACTCTCTTGCAAGAAGAGAATCACAATGACGCTCTCCATGTTCCGCGTGATTGGCTGTTCGCACCACGTCACACTTTCTTTGCTCTAGAGTTAATCACAAACTCTGAGTTGACAGAGAACGTTTACAGAGCATTGTGAGCCTAAACCTACTCTTAAACTCAGAGTTTGTTCAACTAGCTTCATGCAACAGGCCTCAGGCAAAGAACAAAGATCTGGCTGCTCTTGTTGTCAGGTGCATTACACCAGCCGCGCCAGGAAATAACTGTAATAAGATGTTGTATTATTCTTCCTATTTCTAAAGCTCTTTTTTCACTGATGTTAGCAGCTGACTTCAAGTGTACAGTTCAATGGAACATGGAGAGCAGTGACAGATGATACCCAGAGGAAGACTATCGCTCGGAGGTTGTTCTTTCACAGCTCAAGAGGCATAAAGTTCTGTTGCGTATAAATTTCGTCTCAGATGTTTCTCCTAAAATCCCCTTAGAGGAATGAAATGAGACAAACAAGACCATCATAGAGCTACAAAATTTCAAAGACCACTTTGAGTTTTGCCTTTTGATTGCAGACTTCGGTTACACCATTATCGTGACCTCTTCTGATCCTGGTTGTGCGGATCCACATCACTGCATGTTTAATATGTTTCTGTTATTAAACAAACCTGATTAAAAAAAAATCAGCCCATTAGAAGAGAGCTCCATGAACTGAAATGAGCATGTCAGATAACAGAGACAGACAAAATGTGCAATGTTGTGGGTCTCTGGATCAGGTTTGAAGACCACTAGAGACAAGTGAGATTACTTGGGTGTTTTTCTCCGGAGAAAAATCTGAGATGCAGAAAACTCAATTTGCTCTGCATTAGGAAAACAAATGAGATATTTACAGATAAATTAGCTTATTTGTGATTTTCCAACCAGTCCAACAACCAATATTTGGCCATTTTGAAAGTTTTAAGAGTGGCCAATATCTGTGCCCAAATGTTAATTTTAGTAATTTTGAGAAGGATGCATAGGTTATTATTTTTAAAGGCCCACTGAAGTGCCTTTGAAATGAGCTGCATTACAGAAAGACACGGCAGGACATATTCAATAGCTCCTCTTTTTAAAAATTAGCTAATAGCGTTTAATTTATATCACAGCTCGACCAGAGCTGTTGAGCTCGGTAAAGCCACAGTTTCCTCCTAATCTCCAACCCAATCTCCTCCCAATCTCCTCCATATCATTCTGTTCAGCAGTCTAATGAATCCAATACGTTTTGTGGTCCACAGAGACTCGTGCATATGATCTGCTCTGTACTATTGTGTCTCTGGACCGGAGCAGACTGTGTGCAAGCTGCGGAAGTTCACATGACACTGACGTGAAACCAGACTTCATTTGCCCCATGGAAAGCAAATTTACACTGTCTGAATCATTCCTTATCCCCTATATAGTGCACTATGTGCCATTCCCCATGTAGAACATTTTTCAGCCACAACTTCAGTGTCTATTTATGATGTAGGGTGTGGGATGCTTTAGATGTTGAGGTGGGAGCATTTGATTGGACAGAAAATCTGATGAGAAGCTGAAGTGCAGAGTGATGTAATCAAAATCACTGATCCATATTGGCGAAAGTGAGAGATTAAGTTTTAAACATATCTTCTAAATGCAAATGTTGTCATTGTTTTGCAGCCCACTAGCTTATAGATAACAGTAAGGCTAGCATATTCATAATACACTTCAGTTTTGAGTAGGGATGGGACGATTACATTTCACGATAAACCACGATAAAATGTACTGACGGTTAGTATTATCTTTTAAAATGTAATTATTATTAAAACCGTGTTTGATTATCGCGATTTTGAAAACTCGTAGTACACCCTGTCCAGCCGCATCAGTCAGGCACAGACACATCGTGCAACTTTGTTATTTGAACGAGAAGAAATTACGGAAGGCTGGAGATTTTTCAGCCTTCTAAAAGGACCAAATCTGAGATGTGGTCATATTTTGGCCTTTACAAAAGTCCTGAGGGAAACTTAATCGACAATGGTCACCCTGTCTGCAGAACATGCAAAAAGAAAGTTGCAGCAATAGGGGGAAACGCTTCAAATCTGCCGAGTCGTCTTCGTCACCATCACTCACTGTTATATAGGAAACGCAAGTCAAGTTAACTTTGACCTCAATACCAAAACTACATCTGGGAAATAAAAGATGAAATATTTGATCTCACTCACTTTAAATTAAAAGCGCAAAGCTTCCGCGAAGAAAGGTTTGCAGCAAGTGGCTTTGAGCCAAAGACGAACTAACAAGTTCAGACAAGACTAGAGTGACATTTAAGGGATAATAATTGTAAAAAAGTTTACCACATAAATAATTACGGGGACACATTGAATTGAGATTAATGTTTTAAATCTTATCTGTTTATAAAAACATTTTGTACAGTGTACAAAACAATCACCCAGACAAGATGATCACAACAATATCATTGTAGTATTAATAGTAAAGTCCTCTGATTTCATTTTCAATACAATCAAAAACGGAGATGCAAGAAGGCAAGTTGCATTTGAATAAAACGAGAGTGCGCGTCTGTTGTGATACATGGATGTGCGCTGTTATAATGCCTTGCTATTGACAACGGTCATTATAAGGAAGGAAATGCCACAGAATAGACTCTTGCTTAAAAAGTACATTGAAAATCAACAAACAACAAATAAAGTTGCAGCTCTAATATAAAACTTGTTGAAATGTTTTCAGTGTGTGCATCAGTTTGAACACTTACATCTCATTTTAACAAAACTGTGATAATTTTAGTCACTATAATTGTGATATGAAATTTTCATACCGTCCCATCTCTAATTTTGAGCACCTAGTGGACTCTTCTGTCTTTCTTGCGCATGCGCTATTGCAATTTTTGTCATCAGGAGGGTTTCTGGACATCTGCACACCCTGTCCGCATGTAGCCAAATTTTTGAGACCACGCAGCCAGGGTGTGCGGATGTCCAGCTGTGTCTCATGCCTTTTAATGCTCACACTATGTTTCCATCCAAAGTTGCAAATTTAACATACTTGAAAAATTTATCAAACTGCTTACTAACACTTTATAAATGATGAATTGATTAGTTACTAATGCTTCATATATTTATAAATCAAGAACATTGGTAAGCATTTACAACTGTAAGTAGAAACCGCTTACTAATGTCTACTAATGCTTTATAAATGATGAATTGACTATTGACTAATGCTTAACTAATGCTTCATAGCGTGTAGTTATTATAAAGTGTTACCCAAAATAGTTACTTCCTGATAAACTGCCGCTAAACATTACTAAGCCAATGTATATAATAATTTTAATTTAAAAAAGTATATAATAAATTATTTTTTGCAGAAGAAATGCAATAAGCATGGAGATGTTATCTTGCTTTCGAAGGCAGATGTTTGGGAACGCAGTCATGTAAGACAGTTCTGGGTGGGAATAATACCGAACCACTTTAACAACAGACTTTGCACAGGCATTTCAGAATGACCAAAACAATTTCAGATGTTATGTAAAGAGATCGGTCTGCTGGTTAGTCCAGTTATGCCATACCATCACGCAAAGTCAAGTTACTTTTTTTAGGTGCATCAAGGAATTTATTCAGTAAATGTGTTTCCATCATAGTTTATGTGGATGATTCTTATCAGATAAATGATCCTACTCAATTGAGCGCATATGTTTTAATGCACATTAGAATGTATGTGCATCTACATTTTTCTATCCACTATTTTTTAAATAAGTGGATGAAACAGCTGCTGAGACTTGGACTCTGTTCCAAAGCCTAGTGAGCTGTCTTGATGAACATTCTCTACATATAGCAGCACTTTCTAAGTTCCTGAAATGGAACTCATATGTGATCGATCGATCTGAAATGCTCTGCACAGACAGCAACTCTGTCTGCCATAAATAGTATCCTAACACAAAGGACAAGGGAGACTACATTTACATTTGGTTGCAAGTGAGTTTGGCTAACAAAATACCGTTCAAGAGTTTGGAATCAGTGAGAGTATTTTTAAAGAAATTAATACTTTTATTCAGAAAAGACTAATTAAAATGATCAAAAGTGACAATGTTACAAGAGATTTCCATTTCAAATGAATGCTGTTCCTGACTTTCTATTTAACCAAAGAACCCTGAGCAGCAAATTAGCATATCAGAATGATTTCTGAAGGATCCTGTGACACTGAAGACTGGAGTAATGATACTGCCTGCCTTTTAGAACAGACTTTGTGTTTCAAGTATACATATGACACCTTAAAATGCTACCTACATAGGCGCACTAGGTTTCAGAACAGAACCAAAAGGCCCGTTCACAGCAGGAACAATAATTTTAAAGATAACTATAAAGATAACTATATTGGCATCCACACCAGTGGACAATATCGTTCTGTTCATTCTAAGCGCATGCTTGCCTGCCACTTTAAATGCTCAAGTTCGTTACAGCAGGATGGATTCTGATTTTTCTGATCTGTTTTTATTGTTCATCGCCTGGAGAGAAAAAAAAAAAACAGATCTGAAAGTGATTCCAACGATTTCTTTTCTCTGTGCCATTTTCGTTATAGCTGTGGTGTGAACTCTGCTACTCATTAATATTGATGATTTTTAGAACTATATCTTTATCGTTATCTTTATAGTTATCGTCCTTGGTGTGAACGGGGCTTTAGAGTTGGGATCATTCTTTCTAACAGCCAGCCAAATGGCAACACAGACAACAGATGCACATCCAAAGGGATGCAAGATGGTCCTCCAGTATGCTCTGCCTACAAGGGCAAAGTATTTACAGCATTATAGGATAGCTGTAAGATCTATCATGTTTAAAGTGGTTGGTAACAACATTGGTCTGTTAGCATGGAAAATTTAAGTAGGTCGTGCTTCTGGATTGTTCTCTTTGTTTTGAGCTGACTGAAAAGAAGGTCTGCAGAATAACACATGAAAGTGAATGCAGAGAACGAGAAAAGAAGTAGGTGTGTGAAGAAAGCGAGAACGATAGAAGGGCAGTGAACAACAACAACAACTCTGTGTATTTTAACCGAGGGACATGGCTGCAGGCCGGTCACATGAAACTTGTTTTCGTTCGGGTTTCTTCAGTGGGATCTGATCGCCTGCAAATGGAGGTTTACTTTAAAATGTTTTAACCTGTTAGACCTCTGTCTGAAGTTGGTGTTTGTGGTTCCAACACGATCTCATGACAATGCGTATCAATAGTACGAGTGTTCAATCTCGTAGAATGTATACGCCAAAATTAGTTTTGACGTGCATATGCTACGAAGTTTTTCGCATGCATATGATACGCACTTTACTCATTTTGGCGTATACATTCTACGAGATTGCACACTTGTACTATTGATACGCATTTTCGTGAGATCGGGCTCGTGGTTCTCTATGAGCTTAGCATCAGATTCACATTGTTTATTAACATGGGGGAAAATCCGACTTAATTTCTATTTGTTTGCATAGCGTTTTTCATGATAAATTGTTCCAAAAACAAAGAAAAGACAGAGTTCTACACATCCCCTTGTGTGTTTATGTATTAATTATTTGGGATAATTCAAAAAAGCTTTAAAGAAGTGGTTGACTTTAAAATGAAAACTACCCCATGATTTACTAACCCTCAAGCCATCCTAGGTGTATGACTTTCTTCTTTCTGATGAACACAATCAGAGTTATATTAATAAATATCCTGAAGCTTCCAAGCTTTATATATAATGGGAGTGACGGGGTCCATTGAGTTTGAAGCTCAAAAACTTTTATCCCTCATAAACATACTCCACATGGCTCTGGCGGGGTTAATAAATCGATGGGGTTTTGTAAGAAAAATATCCATGTTTGAAACTTTATAATGAAGCGAAGCGATGGGTTTTTGTAAGAAAAATATCCATAAAAATATCTAAAGCTTCCTCTAGACCACCTTCCGTATTCAACTTATGAAAAAAAGAGTAACAACGTATCACTAGAACGTAGAGAGGCGTTACACTTTCTGCGTAAGTTGAATACGGAAGGCAGTCTAGAGGAAGCTATAGATATTTTTCTTACAAAAACCCATCGCTTTGCTTCAGAAGGCCTTTGTTAACCCCCCGGAGCCATGTGGAGTATGCTTATGATGGATGGATGCACTTTTTTGAGCTTCAAACTCAATGGACCCCGTCACTGCCATTATAAAGCTTGGAAGAGTCAGGATATTTATTAATATAACTCTGTTTGTGTTCATCAGAAAGAAGAAAGTCATATAAACCTAGGATGGATTGAGGGGGAGTAAATGATGAGGTAATTTTCATTTTAAAGTGGACTATTCCTTTAAGCTACTAATAAGAGTTTTGTACTCCTAACTTTGTTTTACCAATTTTAATCAATTCGGTTGAATTTAGCCAATTCTCAACATAAGCACAGAAAATTCATATCCCATCTGAGCCTATTAGTATGAAAGAGATGTTTGCCATCATAATTGAAGATACAAAAAACCCTCTCAATTCTCAATTAGGTATCAGTGTTCAAACAAATATGAATAAATACATTTTATAAAAGGAATACAATAAGCATATACAGTATATATATATATATGTGTGTGTGTGTGTGTGTGTGTGTGTGTGTGTGTGTGTGTGTGTGTGTGTGTGTGTGTGTGTGTGTGTGTGGACTGGTAATCCTCACGGTATGGGGACAAAATGTCCCCACAAAGATGGCAATATCCAAATTTTTGTCCTTGTGGGGACATTTTTTGGTCCCCATGAGGAAAACAGGTCATAAATCACACTAAGTGATTTTTTTGAAAAAGTAAAAATGCAGCATGTCTCCTGTGATGGGTAGGTTTAGGGACAGGGGCAGTGTAGGGGATAGAAAATACAGTTTGTACAGTATAAAATGCATTACGCCTATGGAATGTCCCCATAAAACATGGAAACACAACATGTGTGTGTGTGTGTGTGTGTGTGTGTGTGTGTGTGTGTGTGTGTGTGTGTTTGGACTGGTAATCCCTACGGTATGGGGACAAAATGCCCCAAAATGCCCAAAATCCCCACAAAGATGGCAATATCCAAAATCCTTGTCCTTGTGGGGACATTTTTGGTCCCCATGAGGAAAATAGGTCATAAATCACACTAAGTGATGATTTTAGAAAATGTAAAAATGCAGCATGTCTCCTGTGATGGGTAGGTTTAGGGGCAGGGGCAGTGTAGGGGGATAGAAAATACGGTTTGTACAGTATAAAATGCATTACGCCTATGTGTGTGTGTGTGTGTGTAAAACATGGAAACACAACGTGTGAGTGTGTGTGTGTGTGTGTGTGTGTGTGTGTGTGTGTGTGTGTGTGTGTGTGTGTGTGTGTGTGTGTGTGTGTGTGTGTGTGTGTGTGTGTGTAAGAAAGCAAACAAATAAACAAACAAACACAAATATCAATCGAAATGATGGTCACTTTTCTCAAAAGAGTCCTGGCAATGATTTTAATTTTGGATCTTCAAAAGGTGCTAGTCTTCTCTAAAAATAAATACATAAATAATTGCTTTTCTAATTTGCTGTTATTTTCCACAGTAAATTAGAGATGACTGCATAAAAAAATACATAGAAGCCAAAGTAAACATGCCATATATCAACCTTAAAAATGCCAATTATATACAAGAGCATTTTCATAAAACTGCATTTGAAAGACCTTGTACTCATAATAGTCCACAGTCCTTGAGTTAATGGACTTCTTCCACTTCACTGTGTCTTCGTGCTATAGAGAAAAATTATTAAACAAAAAAAACAACAGACACTGAAAATAATACAAGGGCTTGAAGTTTATGGTGGTGCGTATTGCCAGATCATGTCTCTTTAGAGAGCTACAAAGAGTGGCACAAAAAATATACATGGCTGAGTGGCACGTATATTAAAAAAATGCATTTATTAACAAAGTTCGTTGAAAGGACTAAATGTTGCAACCCGTAATGTTTGATTATTTCAGGTCCTGTAAGTTCTTGCACACAAACATTACATTAACAAAGCATTTTGGGCTTTTATGTAGATAAAGCCACAATCACTCTACAATGTATGGTAAAAGGCACGTTTTTAAAGTGACAGTTCACCCAAAAAGAGAATTTTGTCAATTTACTCACCCATGCCTAAGACTTACTGTCTTCTGATAAACAAAATGGAATAAGTTTGGAAGAAAGTGGTCACCAAAACTTCCACTTGAAGGACATTTCTCAAAACATCATCTTTAATGTTTTGCAGAAGAAAGAAAATCATACAGGCAGAGGTGGACAGTAACTAAGTAAATTTACTTGAGTACTGTACTTAAGTACACTTTTTGAGTATCTGGACATTACTTGAGTATTATTTTTTCTGGAAACTTATGACTTTAACTTCACTACATTTGAAAGACAAATATCATACTTTTTACTCCACTACATATCTATCAAGGTCCTCAAAGTCAAAAGTCATTCCTGATAGAAGCTCAGTTCAGTCCGGTTTTCTGTGCGCACGCAGAAAGTTTCTTTTGCAGTTTTTTTTGCGCTTGAACAGACCAATACACAAAATGTCAAAATGTTATTTTTGGCAAGTATTCACAGAAACAGATTATGTCTTAAGTGAACGTAAATAGTTGGGAGAATATCAGATATGTATCAGTGTATAGGATCCATGCATTCTGCCTTAAAGTGACAGCAGCTTTATAAAGAGCTTTGTAACTTTTATACAAGTATTTCAATTAGTTTAAGGTAGTCATATACTATGCTAGCATGTCAGATGGAGCATCGCTGACTGTCTTAAACCATGATGGCATACTTTTGAAAACAAATACTTCTGTACATTTACTTAAGTAAAAATTTGTTTTTACAACTTTCACTTGGAACAGAGTAATATTTGACCAGTAGTACTTTTACTCAAGTAATGAAGTTGTGTACTTTGTCCAGCTCTACATACAGGTTTACAAGGACACGGTGGTAAGTAAATGATGACAGACTTTTAATTTTTGGTGAATTATCCCTTTAAAAAATTCAGAACAGTCATGGAACCAAACCTCTAATAATGAAACACATCCTTTAAAACTAAATTTGACAGAGATGGTGTTTGCCAATATATCACCTCTTAAAGTGAGTCAGTATGAAACTCTCCAATAAAAGGACTGGAAATTCCCAAATGACATTTGTCAAATGCTTTTGCAGATATTAATTCTAGAGTAAATGTTGTTAAAATTACTATTGGCGCATGCATCTTTACTGTTCAAAACAGAATTTCCCAGCAGTTGTCCAGAAGGTCATGGCCAATCACAAAAACCATCATGACATTTATAATGTCCCCACTGAAGCATACTAATGACCTCCCCCATATGACAGGTCAAGTTGATGTGTTTGACCTCTCAGGATCCTGACAGAAGTCGGCCACCAGCTCTCCGGAACAGGTTTTGTCTGTTTCCTGGAGATCAAAGGCCCGGCAGAACACAGTCCAAATGAACTCAAAACATGAACCTGTGTGTAAATATTGTTCATGTTCATCGATTATAGAAACTTAAACTTACATTCAAAACTCTGGAACGGTAAGATTGTATAATGTTTTTGAAAGAAATCTCTAATTATGCTCACCAAGGATATTTATTTAAATTTTTTTTTTAAGTTACTTTTTTAAAATGTAATTTATTTCTGTGATGGCAAAGCTACATTTTCAGAAGCCATGACTCCAGTCTTCAGCTTCACATGATCCTACAGAAACCATTTTAATATTATACTTAATTTTATGAATGTTAAACAGTTGTGCTGTTTAATATTTTTGCCTTGTATATTATGACAGGACAGTTAGTTGACAGGAAGTTGGAGAGAGAGATAGAGAAGTTTGGAAAGTTTCCACTCGCCGAGACTGCACATGCAACTGCACAAAAATGTAACTGACCTCAACATTTTTAACATTAGAGTAATGCATTCAATGTCAAGAAAAAAATAATAATAATATTAATATATATATATATATATATATATATATATATATATATATATATATATATATATATATATATATATATATATATATATATATATATATATATATATCCTTGGATCAGAGAGGCCTGTGGGATATAAAAAGCCTTTGATTGTGCATGTTTTATATATTGAAAAAGGATATTCCCCAGTGAAAGGAGGAATGGACAAAATTAAATTGTGTCTCTCTCTGTCTCTCTCTCTCTCTCTATCTCTCAATTGCACTGGAGACGCAATCCCACTCCACCTACATGCTCTCCACAACTGTCATTGTTTGGGGTTCTTCTTAAAAAAAACATACTAAGACTTGTATCAAAATAGAGAGCATAGAAAAGGTTGCTTATGCTGAAAAAAAGCTAGCTAATTAAATGTATGTAAATCTAAAATACAACAAATTGATTTATTTTTTCCTTGCCCACAAGTGCATATGGCATCAATTCTGGAGTGTGGGAATCTCCAAGAGAAAAAAAAATCTCTGAATGAGAAGTAGTGAATTGAATAGCATACATCGATATGGCTGTCTGTCAATCTCACAGTGAGTACAGGGTTTCAACCAATCCATTTCAGGACCAGAATGCCAAATGAAAAACACTGCCTGTCACCCAACAGCTGTTTCTACTTCCAGAACTCACTATGTTCTAATGCTGAAATATTCAACCACATTATGATGCATGCAGTGTCTCAAAGCCTGGGTTAAGATGAGACACTTCATTTCAGTTCAACAAAACATGAAAAGGTGCTAAAATAGTTACATGCCTTATGCGAAACACAGTGAGCATTAATGCAGAAAATTAAAGCAGCTTATTACTTTTTTTTATCATGATCACATGATAAAAAAAACAGATATGAAGACTTATGTTTTGTTTAACACGTGGTCCTGAGCCTCAGCAAAGGGGGCCACAGGATGACTTTAAATTATACATTTTAAAATTATTAAACACACACACACACACACACAAAACAGTGAATTCAGTAAACAATCACATGCCAAATGACAAAAGTTTGAATTGATGTTTTCATGGCAACTTCTGCAGTTTTTGTTGGAAATACATTCTCTATTTTTATGTCTGGGCTAATTCACATGTTTCACCTTTTGATCGCTTATGGATTATGGTTGCAGGGGACAAAAGTTTGGACAGTGAGCAGTATTGTTCAGGTTCTCTGAGCCCCCATTACTGAGCTCAGGCAAAGCTGCTAATGTGGAGCGCAGCTAACCAGAAACAGCGCTAAGCCCGGGCATGAGAATTTCAACCTCTTACAGAATACACAGTCAGTCTACAAAACCGTGCTGTTGACACACTAATGACATTCCTCAAATTTGGAGTTTAGACTCCAAAACTTTTTAGGCATTTTAAGAGCAGAAATTGCTTGGCAAACATTAAAAGAGATCAAAATATCCCAGAACTTATGTTCAAAATGTTATAACCATACATGAATTTATTTTAGTTGCTCACAATAACAAAGCACAAACAAAAGTACATTCAATAGCAATATAAATATCTGAAAAAAGGTGGAAAGTTTGCATGGTTTACAATTAAAAAGATAAGTGATCTCTGCACAACCAGTGTCGCCAGAAGTGTAAAATCCAGAGAGAATCGCTTCAGCCCCTTTTCGACCATCAGGCCAAACTGTTCTATGGATGATTAGATATTACACTGTAAAATGTAACTGATGATCTTACTCAAATTAAGTTACATTCACTTAATATATTAGTAGGTTTGTTGATCTTACTAAGGTTAACAGAGTAATGACAACTTTTTAGCACAGCAAGTTATTAAACTCAAAAGATTCATTTAAACTCTAATTAACATAGTAAGTATATTGAATTTTTTCGAGTTGCTATGCACAGTTCTGCCAATAGGTTTATTTTGATGGGAGAAGCACATGGAAAGGTGAGTCAGTGCTCGTTTGGCATGTTTTTTTAATTGCTTATTTGCTTAATATACATTAATCAATAGTGTAATAATCAGATTAAATGATGAAGTGTTACACAACAACATTGGTTGTGATGTTAGTTTAATTGGATTGTGTTGGATTCTGCTAATTGAAATGAACAGTCTAGCCACTGCTATTCTACACTAATTGTTTGGTGCCTGTTTTCAATCAAGGAACGGTTTTATATTTTATTATTTGTTTTTATTGTGTACAATGTTGACTGAGGAAAACTGATTACTCCAATTTAGAGATTTATATTACAGTGTTTAGGTCTGTTTTACAGGCAACGTTATAATGTAAATATATTCATTGTAGAATAGGCCTACTTAAGATTTTTTTAAATGTTTGAACATGTGTAATACGTTTAAACATTACACAGTGATTTGCAAATAAATATATAAGGATTTTGTATGTTAATATTATTTTCTTCTTTTGCAGAGAATGTTTTGTGAAATGAGACATGCAAAGGAAATGTAAGTATTGTAATGTAGAAAAGTATATGTAAGTAGAACCTGGAGTGAAAATAGTGTAGGAGACAGGGGAGAGACGAATTTGTTGAATAAAGTGATTATTTTTGTTTTGTTTTTGCATACAAAAAGTATTATCTCCGCTTCATTAAATTAAGGTTGAACCACTGTAGTGTGACTGTTTAAATGATGTCTTTAGGACCTTTCTGGACATTTAATGTGGTATTTTCATTACTTTCTATTGAGGATAAAAAAAACCCTCTTGGATTTCATAAAAAATATTGTAACTTGTGTTCTAAAGATGAACAAAGGTCTTATGGGTGTGGGAACGTCATGAAGTTGAGTAATTAATGACAGGAATTTCATTTTTGGGTGAACTAAACCTTTAAAGGGATAGTTCACCCAAAAATGAAAATTTGACGTTTATCTGCTTACCCCCAGGGCATCCAAGATGTAGGTGACTTTGTTTCTTCAGTAGAACACAAATGAAGATTTTTAACTCCAACCGTTGCAGTCTGTCAGTCAAATAATGGGAGTGAATGGGAACTCGAACAGTAAGAATCAAATAAACATGCAGACTCTGCAGCTCGTGACGACACATTGATGTCCTAAAACACAAAACGATCGGTTTGTGTGAGAAACCGAACAGTATTTATATAATTTTTTACCTCTAAAACACCACCATGTCCAACTGTGTTCATTCGCTTAGTGATGTCTGATTGCGCTCTGACAATGGCTGTGATGTCTTGCACTCATTGAAGTATATGCACAAGACATCACTGCCATTGTCAGAGTGCGATCAGACCTTACTAAGCGAATGATGAACACAGTTGGACATAGTCAAACAGCACCCAATAATGGTATTCACAAGTAAAGTTATTACACTTATTTAATGTACTGTTAGGATAAATGCTCAACTTTTTAAATCACTCTGGCGAGGTAGACGAGCGAGAGACGGAGGAGCAAGAGGAGACCTGTGCGTGACTGAGCATTTTTTTATTCAAATTGGTTTGTTTAAAAGTAGACATTTCAAGTTTTCTAAAGATATATTTCTCATGTCTGTGAGGCAAGTAGTACTGAGTTTCAGGTAAATTTTTGTGATGAGCCGCTGTTCAGGGAGACCAAGATGGCAGAAAGCGCATCCTGTCTGTTTTCTTAATGTTACAAAAGCACAACGTTTTGTTGTTGAGGAAAGGGGGTTAAGTGGGGTTAATGTTCAATTATTAGTGTCTTAAAGGGTTTCCATACAGCATAAAAATTATCAATCTTTTTTTTTTTTTTTTTAAATCCAATCTTTTCGAGTTGAAGGTGGTGCATAACATACCTAATCAGGGCCGAGCAGTGAGGTGGATTTTTTTGTCTCCAGTTGAGAAAAATCAATCAACGTGGTAAAAGTGTGACAACTCCCAGCACAATACACAGATTTTTAGACAGTTCCACATTGTCATTACTACTGACACCAAAATGGTAGACCCTTTACATTTGTATTGTGTAATACAGTGATGTATTAGTATTTTGAGATGCAAAAGCTGCACGTGATCGCGCCGGTGCCTCCATGTCATGCAATGAACGCGCTAAAATTTAGCTTCCACCCTCAGCATGAACACTTGGATATGCACCTAATAATAGCGCACATTTATCTAGGTTAATGTTAGAGCGAGTGGCCAGGTAAAGTTCCTACTTACATGTTTCAGAAGATAAGCCATATTTTGAGGTCGATGGATGCTAGGCAAATGTTTGAATTTCCTGCCCAACATAGACCACAAGGACCCGGCGTTAACTGCGTGACTTTGCAAAAAAAAATTAGTGATTTTTTTATTTGCGACTGATAAAATCTTGGCCAACTAAGTGACTAACATTTAGTCGACTGTTAGGGGGCAGCACTAATAATGTACAATGTGTGTGTGTGTTTTTTATTTACTTTCTTATGCACCATAGAGCCACTGTGTATGTTCTTTGGGAATGCATCCTACAAATGGCTTTTAGTTGTCTTTGGATATTGGATATTAGATAGGAGAAACATTTTTTTTTTTTTTTCATAAAATACCACTGCTTAATCTCAAACCTTTATATATTGGAAATTTGGCACAGGTACACTTTACTATGCTGGATATATTAAAAGCACATTTACCACAATCAGTTGGCCACCGTTTTTGCCTACTTTAGCCTTTACGTTTCTAAAGTTTTCTTAACGCAACTCAAGCAAATAATAAATGCAACTCAAAAGCTCTCATACTTCTTGCTTTCCTAATTACAAGATTTCTCAAAAGTGCAAATTGTTGGCTTTGAGACAATGGAAAGAGCAGCCCAGAGGGCCAGGCTAGCAGGGGGAGCAGAGGGCAGGAGGGGGCTGACTGCCAGATTGGTCCCACTGAGCCAATGTTTCCTTCATATGTTCAAGTCCTGGCACCATCCTTCATACCAGTTCATATGTAACCAGGCAACTGTACAGTCGGCTGGACGCAATGCCTAACTGAACGAGTACAAGGAAATGAGTTTCATTTTAGAGAGTCGGATGAATTCATCTTTTAATTGAAGTGACCGAATGATCATGACATGATCATGGTGAGTCATTAATCATTACATCATTTATTCAACGATTCATTCCGAGACAGATTCATTCAATGCCTGACCTAAGAAGTGAATCATTGAATCAGTCACTTAATTAGTTTAAAAACACTGATCTGCTCAGAGATATTTGAAGCAAATATTTGCTTCTTAAATAAATAAATGTATACTGAATCATATAAAAAATAATTACATGATTTACAAATTTGTTTGGACACTTGCTTCAGCAGAAATGCATAGGCTGAACAATTTGGAATTAGAATAACTCTGCTCTAAAGTTTACTCCCTAATCCAATTGCTACATGAGGTCCATATATGGCATAACTGAGAATTGCTCTCCTCACTAAAGTATGATTTCATTCGACTCCTTGTGTATCTTTAAGAGTGCTTTGCTGGAGAAACATCAGAGTGGGATTTTTTTAACACAGCATAATGATAACCAAAGCATAATGCATATTTAAAGATCTTGCCAAGAGCACAATCTGTAATTTCTGGGCCAATTTTAAACCAAATCTTGCCTCCTTCTAAGAAATGATACAGAGCAAAACAACCTCAAACACATGAATATAAAATAGCTACATCTTTAACCAAACTCCCTTTTTTTATTATGTAGCCTTAAGAAAAATGGCCTACCTATCCCTAAAACTAGTTTCACTCGTATTGACAATCAATTAAAAATCTAAAAAAGTAATCCAATTAATGACATTAATCTTGACATCCTGGTTTAGGGTTCATGGAGCATGATTAATTGCATTAATTTTTGCATTATTTTTTAAATAATTGTACTAAATTAACTTGTCGACTTGACAGCCTTAGTTTTTATATAACTTGTCAAAGATTCCAGCTTTTCCTCCCACTGGAGTCTTGACTATATTTGCAGAGGCTTTTGCTACCAAGGCCACCAAAGGTGTCATTCAGTTGCCGTGGCAATCGCTACTTGAAAACAGTCAAGTTCATCCTCTGTAGCTGATGTACACACACACATGCACCTCATTTCTGCATACAGCAATTTTACAACTCATAACAAAATAACATGGTGGAATGCAAAAATACGGAGCGGAAAAAGGAGAAAGATTAAAAAGTCAAATATTGTATCAATTAATTTCAAATTAAAAAAGCAATACAAATTTGATCAACACAAACCTTTCCTTTGTAAAGAAACACTCATCAAGTTTACCCCGGAAAATCACATTTGCAGAATGGCCCATCTGATGTGAATAAGCAATTTAATTCTTTCCTGTTGCTTAAATGGATGAAAACAAACTAGACAGAAAATCCGGAAGATCGGTGAATTAAAACAAGAACATTTCCTGAAAAGGTATGGCATTTAAACAGGGAGAACATTACGTTTCCTGTAAGTGACTCAGCTTTGTTGTTAAACGA